>OZ005651.1:210472414-210978414 GCA_963930645.1 Salticus scenicus | reverse complement strand
ATGTGGTTTTGTGAAATAAATCCTTGTCGAATCCTGTTCTTAGTCAGTGTAGGAACATGATTCGATAAGGATTTAGTTAACAAAACCGTATGGAGTGTACTTTTTTTACATAGGAATATTTGCTAGTGTTCGGACACTTTTGTTACCGACTGTACGCTATATAGTTCAAAATACGGTTACTTGATACTTTTTGTTTTGTTGTAAAGATCTTGGTCTGAAGTAGGTCCCATTGTAATAGCTTTACAATCTAAAGAAAATAAAGCGCCATCTGGTGAAAAACAGTGGAATTAGCGCTCCTATCTCAAAAACGTTTCAAGATGGTAATTACGAAGTTATAGAGCATCATGTATTTACTACGAAAAGACAGTTTTTAGACATTATTGCTAAAAATACAACGCTTAAAACGTGCAGTTGTTTGTTCGCAATTTCCTAGACTGTGCACACTTGAACTACGTTGCACACTTTGCAAGGTAGCGGATGACACGTATACTTTGTGGTTCGAAGTACTGTTACTGTAAGTGGTCACATCGATCAGCGCAAAGCCGTTTTCAACCAACTTCAGAAAGGAGGGTGTTCTTATTTCGAGCTAAGTGTTGTTGTTGGTGTTTGTAAGCTTATAACTCCGTAAGAGATGCTCTAATTAACCGCCTTTAAAAAGGAGGAGGTTCTCAATACAAAGCGTAGGTTTTTTTGTTTTTGTTTTTGTTTGTTAGCTCATAACTTCTGAACGGATGATCCGATTTTGATACTTTTCGTTTTATTGTAAAGGTCTTGGTCTGAAATAGGTTCCATTGTAATATATTTACGATCAAAAGAAAATACAGGGTGCCCAGAAAAGTCAGTCCCAACACTTTTAACTGCTGAACAGCTGCAGCTATAGTCATAAAAATGGTATGTAGGTGTGGATAAAGTGGATATGTGGAAGTGGATATGTGGATATGTGGATATCCTAAAGTGGATATGTGGAAAGCGATTCAACCGCCTACAGCGCTACCTGGTAGGAAACGGTGGAGTAAGCGTTCCTATCTCGGGAACAGTTCAAGACAGTGGAAAAAAGTGAATTATAAAATTACAGAGCATCATCGATTTAGTACGAAAAGATAGTTTAGACATTAATGTTAAAAACAGAACGCTTAAAACGTGCATTTGTTTGTTCACAATTTCCTATTTTGTGCATACTTGAACGACATTGTATATGTTGTAGCGTAGCGGGTGATATTTATGCTATCTAAAATTCAAAGTATGGTTATTGTAAGCGGTCACATCGATTAACGCACAGACGTTTTAAACCGACTTCATAAAGGAAGAGGTTCTCAATACAAACCATGTTTCTCATTGTTGTTGTTGTTGTTGAAATTTGTTAGCTTTTAACTTCGTAAGAGATGATTTAATTTTAATACTTTTTGTTGTCGTAATGATCTTGGTCTGAAATAGGTTTCATTATGATTTCCTTAAGATATAAACAAATTACAGGATACTCACTAAAGTCTGTTCTCACACTAACTGCTGAACGCATGCAGCTACACTGGTAAAAGCAGTATGTAAGTATCGATGTTGAAACTTCTGTCCGTCAGCTGCAATGCATATTTTGCTCTTTGTTTGAACTTTACGCTGCGCAATTTCCAGCGCAGCGGGTGACACGTATTCACTGTAAAGTTAATATATATGCCTAACAGAATTTTGGTTGCGAATACAGCGTATCAGTTCTTTACATTTCTAAAGACATTTTAATTTAACGTATGTTCATTCGATAGATAGTTTTTTGCTCATGTCCGATAAAGGCCAAAAAAGTGACACAACTTAAAAATGCAGCATTTGATAAAAATCAACTTAAAAATAACTTGACTAGAATAAAACTGGCATAACTGTCTCTCGAGTGGATAACTTTGTAGATGGACATGTAACTTTTTTGTTCACATTGGGTGCATTTCATGTATTTTTCAGTGACATAAACCATTTTTTGAGTTATGTCACTTTTCTTGGAAGTTGTAATTTGTGAAACTGTCGTCGAACGTCTTCTGATGTTCTCCTATATGAATAAACTTTCACTGAAAATAGAAAAATAAAATCTTTTTGTAAAAAAATAGAATCGACTCCAAAAAGCAACTACTATTCAAACAACTAAAGAAAAAATTGGTGTGAAATGAAACTGTAAATTGCGCCTAAAAGTATAAAATACTTTCCTTCGCCAAACAACCTATAACACTACAATTAACCATAACTTTAGAAGTCGTAGCAAAATTAAATAAAAATTTATACCTTTATTCAATACAAAAATCAAATCCTATTCAAAATACACATCTTACTGTGTCACCTGCAAAACGCAGCCGAAAACTACTTTGATTCAAGAAAACAAATAAGATTTCGTAAGCAGCAAAAGTTGGCGAAGATGCTGGTATCTGACGTCCTTGGTGAAAGAAAAATCGCAAAATTATCTGGCAAACATATTTAATTTCTTTGGGATATCATGATTATTTTGATGAGGTATATTAAGAGAGCAATCAAGAATATGAAACAATACTTAGTACAATACATATTAGGAAAATGTACAGCTTGCGTGTATATTTTTGCATTACATTTTGATCGCCAAATCCAAAAGGCACCAAGGACGATAATTATCAAAGTTATAACAAATTTGCAAAGGAAACTCTAACTTCGTAAAAACATAAATACCGCATTGTGAAGAATGTTCACCGGTTTATGTAGATGCTATTAATGGACCAATTGTATACAGTGATAAAATAATAAAGGAAACATGAAAATGGATCATTCGAGACAACAGCATTTGTTGCTACCGATCTAAAAACAAACCTTTAAAAACTAATTAAATTTTATTTAATTTTGCGCCGACTTCAAAAGTTATGATTAATTGTAGTGTTATAGGTTGTTTGGCGAAGGAAATTATTTTATACTTTTAGGCGCAATTTACAGTTTCATTTCATAACTTTTTTTTTTAGTTGTTTGAATAGTAGTTGCTTTTTGGAGTCGGTTCTATATTTTTTACAAAAAGATTTTATTTTTCTCTTTTCAGTGAAAAGTTATTCATATAGCAGAACATCAAAAGACGTTCGACGGCAGCTTCACAAATCACAACTTCCAAGAAAAGTGACATAACTCAATAAATTGTTTATGCCACTAAACAATACATAAAATGCACCCAATGTGAACAAAAAAGTTACATCTCAATATAGAAAGTTATCCACTCGAGAGACAGTTGTGCCAGTTTTATTCTAGTCAAGTTATATTTAAGTTGATTTTTCTCAAATGCTGCATTTTTAAGTTGTGTCACTTTTCTTGCCTTTATCAGATATGAGCAAAAAACTATCTATTGAATGAACATACGTAAGTTAAAAAGTCTTTAGAAATGTAAAGAACGGATACGCTTTATTCGTAACGAAAAATTCTGTTAGGCATATATATTAACTTTACAGTGAATACGTGTCACCCGTTGCGCTGGAAATTGCGCAGCGTAAAGTTCAAACAAAGAGCAAAATATGCATTGCAGCTGACGGACAGAAGTTTCAACATCGATACTTACATACTGCTTTTACCAATGTAGCTGCATGCGTTCAGCAGTTAGAGTGAGAACAGACTTTTGTGGGTATCCTGTAACTTGTTTATATCTTAATGAAATCAGAATGAAACCTATTTCAGGCCAAGATCATTACAACAAAAAAAGTATTAAAATTAAATCATCTCTTATGAAGTTAAAAGCTGACAAATTTCAACAAGAACAACAATGAGAAACGTAGTTTGTATTGAGAACCTCTTCCTTTATGAAGTCGGTTTGAAACGTATATGCGTTAATCGATGTGACCGCTTACAATAACCATCCTTTGAATTTTACATAGCATAAATATCACCCGTTACGCTACAACATATGCAGTGTCGTTCAAGTGTGCACAAAATAGGAAATTGTGAACAAACAAATGCACGTTTTAAGCGTTCTGTTTTTACCATTAATGTCTAAACTATCTTTTCGTACTAAATCGATGATGCTCTGTAATTTTATAATTCTCTTTTCTTCCCTGTTTTGAACCGTTTCCGTGATAGGAACGCTAACTCCACTGTTTTCCACCAGCTGGTGCTGTAGGCGGTTGAATCGCGTAGCACATCTGCACTTTACTATACGTACATACCACTTTTATGACTAGGCAGCAGCTGTTTAGCAGTTAAAGGAGTCGGGACTGACTTTTTTGGGCGCCCTGTATTTCCTTTTGATCGTAAAGATATTACAATGGGACGTATTTCAGAACAAGACCTTTGATATAAAACAAAAAGTATCAAAATCGGATCATCCGTTCAGAAGTTATGAGCTAACAAACAAAAACAAAAAAACATACGCTTTGAATTGAGAATCTCCTCCTTTTCGAAGTCGGTTAATTAGAGCATCTCTTACGAAGTTATAAGCTTACAAACACCAACAACAAATAGCTTGAATTAAGAACACCCTCCTTTCTGAAGTTGGTTGAAAACGACTTTGCTCTAATCGATGTGACCGCTTACAGTAACAGTACTTTGAACCACAGAGTATGCGTGTCATCCTCTACGCTGCAAAGTGTACAACGTAGTTCAAGTGTGCACAGCGTAGGAAATTGCGAACAAACAACTGCAAGTTTTAAGCTTTCTATTTTTAGCAATAATGTCTAAATACTGTCATTTTGCAGCAAATCGATGATGCTCTACAACTTCGTAATTAACTTTTCTCCCATCTCGAACCATTTTTGAGATAGTAACGCTAATTCCGCTGTTTTTTACCAGATGGCGTTTCATTTTCTTTAGATTGTAAAGATATTACAATGGGACCTACTTCAGACCAAGATCTTTACAACAAAACAAAAATTATCAAGTAACCGTATTTTGAAGTATATAGCGTATGTCGCACCAGCTACGTTACAACGTGTGCAATGTAGCTCAAGTGTGCATAGTGTAAGAAATTGCGAACAAACAAATGCACGTTTTTAGCATTGTATTTTTAGCATCTATGTCTAAACTATCTTTTCGTACTAAATCGATGATGCTCTGCAATTTTATAATTAACTCTCCCCCCCCCCCCTGTCTTGAACCCTTTCCAAGATAGGAACGCTAGCAGGAATATCTAAACTATCTTTTTGTACTAAATCGATGTCACTCTTCAACTTTGTAATTCACTTTTTTCTCTAGAACTGTTTTCTAGATAGAAACACTAACTCCGCTGTTTTCCGCCAGGTGGATTCCAACGCTACAAGCGGTTTAACCTTGTACTGCATGGCCACTTTGCTATACTTACATACCATTTTTATCACTGTAGCTGCAGCCGTTTAGCAGTTAAAAGAGTTTTGGGACTGATTTTTTTGGGCACACTGTATTTTCTTTAGATCGTAAAGCTATTACAATGGGACCTATTTTAGACCAAGACCTTTTCAACAAAATAAAAAGTATCGAAATCGGAGCATCCGTTCAGAAGTTATGAGCTAACAAACATAAAAAAAACATACGGTTTGAATTGAGAACCTTCCTTCTTTTTTGAAGTCGGTTAATAAAAATATAAGTAAATAAAAGTTATATTATTTTATTCTTCCTAAATTATCTTATGGAAATCTGAACATTTTATGTTCTTTTCTCGAGTGATTATAGCAATTTATCAATAAACAATCTCCGATATGATAATTTACCGAGCAAGAATTATGAAAATGATTAAAAAAGTAACTCCAAACTCAAACAAAATCATAGAAATAATGGCTGCCGTTTGTTTATCTACGGAAAACACTGGGTACATGTGGCAACCCTAAGGCAACAAAATGCCTGATGCGCCATCTTGTATATATAGGAGCCTTACACTAAAAGGATCAAATGTAGCACCAAAATATTAGTTTCAGAGAAATTTGGATAATTGTCCCTGTTGTTCTGGTAAAACTTTGAAAAATTATTTTCATTACATTTAAAAACGCTAATAGATTTAAATGTTTTTATCGTCATTTCGTTTCTTAAAGTCATTGTTTGAAAAACTTTTGGAAGAGTAAATACTAAAAATATCATCAGTTTCTTTTACAAGCGTTTTATCAAACAAATCCTAATAATTTCATACTGAAAAAAGTAAATGAAACCATTCAATAAAACATCCAGCAAAATGTAAATTAGTATGCTGGGGTAATCCCAAAACTTTTTATTTATCGTTTCGTATAACAGCTTAACCTTCCTGCTAACATGGACAACATTTTAATTAACACAGCTTCTTACAACAAGCATTTCACACATACAACATGGTGCAATTTCATACAATAGATACTGAAATATATTTATCCTTAAAATCACAGAAATGGAATAAAAATAGAGCCACCAGTCGGACGATATACAACCAAACTAAAACAGTTTATTTTTTCTTAATTACCATCTCACATATCAAGTTTGATACACTTAGATGCTACAGAAGCTGAGGTATAGCCTTCCCATAGACGGAGAAAACTGCAGTATAGCAGAGCCAATGGATAGGAGCCGAAATTAATGTTTAGTGGATATGAGCCGAAATTAATTTAGCATAGTTTTTTATATTAGTCATCTTACATATAGAGTTTTGTGCATTAATACATTATAGAAACTTAAATATAGTTTTACCATTAAGGGAGAAAATTAAAGCATAGCAGTGCAATTTGCTGGGTGATTATGCTGGCATCTAGTAAGCACCAATTTATATAAAGGTCCAACCAAGTATAAGGTTTTGTATATAGAATTCTGTGTATCTTTTTAAGATAAATGGTTCTGGCAATAGTTTCGTAACACACACACACGCATACAAATGGACACACGTACACACACAGACAGATATTTTCTAAAAATGGTCAAATCATGTTTAGGAATCTCAGAGCATGCAAGTTCTTCGAAAACCAGAAGCCAAAGATTTTTGCGAATTAAATTTTTCCTTTTTGTACTAAAAGAAGAAAAATGGATTCGTGATTGAGATTTTTTTTTTTTCAATCTTGTAGTGCTAGTTTTTTAAAATTTTATAAATTTATATTTAATCTATTTTTTACGTCCTGATCGTAGAGTTCTAGATTTCTAAGAAAATATTTCCCATTGAGTCAAGAAAAAAGAATGTTAATTTATTGCGAAATCATATTTGAGGAAAAATTATTATTCCATAAAATTCTATGAAGATTCTTTTGCTTTAATTTACGAATAAAAAAACATAAGATGAAAACGCTTTTAAAAAACTCTTCCTAATATTTAAGTAGAAAAAACTGAATATCATAAAAAACAGAAAAAAATGTAAAATTAATAGATTATTTTTCGTGAAAAAACAATCATTTATTAATTAAAGCTAAATATATTATTATTATTTGATATTCATGAGGTATTAAATGTCTACATGTAGTTAAAGCAACAAGATTTTATAATATCGTATTAAAAATACGATATGATAAAATAAATACCTTGGGGAAAAAAAAAAAAAAAGAAAACAAAATTCTCTAAGGGAAAAATTAAAATATCATATGAAATGATTGAACATATAGAATAGTAGGATAACAAACATTTATTTTTTAAAAATCATAAAAAAAAAAAAAAAAAAAATGCTGTTTGCTTACAGTTCATAATGAAAATAAATAAAAAGCCCCACTTTAAAATACTCTAATAAATGTGTAATCAGTTTATCAGTATAAAAAAAAAAAAAAAAAAAGAACTGAATTTTGAGTAATGTACAATAGAAAAAGAAAAAAAAACGTAAGTCTTTATTTAATATATAATATTTAATATTAAGTAAGTAACTCCCATCTCATCTAAAATGAAATTTCTGTGTCGTTAAAGAAAATCCATAAGTATATTTTAAGTATGACATTTATTTAAAGAATTGATTTATGGAAACATTGAAAAAAAAAATAAGTTTAATAAAATATGAATAATGTTTACAAACTTAAATAAAAATAAAGGATATTGTAATGGATAAGTTCACATCGTTTGGCAATTCATTGAATTCAGATTAATTACACAGACCGACAAAAATGAAGTTGACAAAATTTGATTTGATGATTTCAGCTGATCTTTATGCTTTTTGATATGCTGAAATCGAAAATGCAGCCCATTTTTTTCTATCACGTATAGATTTTTACAAATACAGGGTGTTTACCGATACGATTTCTTACATATACCATCATAACAGTCGGTTGGTTTGTTGGTTGATATGGTTTTAAGTCGCACTAGTGCTTCACAATTGCAGCAATAATCTATTATTAATTAATCATGGAAACATACTATAAAACTTACTATATAATTATATTAGTGGAAGAGTAATGGAAGAAATTGTATAGGTAGGCATCCTGTATTGGCAAAAATCTATACGTGATAGAGAAGAACTGGCTTCATTTTCGGTTTCAGCACACCAGAAAACATAAAGATCAGCCAAAATTATAAAATAAAAATTTTACATGTCGACCTGTGTTATCAGTATTTTCATTTCCAATTTTTTTTTTTTTAATTTTATTGTTATAAAGAAGCGAAGTTTTTAAAAAGAAGATACGTTGTTTTGTAATTCTTTCCTCTATCCAAATTACAACACTTAAAGGTGACCACCAGGGAGTCACAATATAGCTTACTGGGCATCTTTAGCGCAGCTTAAAGTCAACTAAACCAAATTCATAACAGGGAATTTTAAAGAAAACTGGAAAATAACATTATCAGATTTAGGAAATGTCTTAAGTGAAATCTTTTGAACGTTAGTACCGACGATGACTCCAAATTTCTCTTTCTCTTAGTCAAAGCAAGATAAGGCATCTTTTAGCGAACAATGCACAAATGTTAGTTAAATTATATTATATTTAGTTAATTTTTAAACAACAGTATCTACTGTTGTTTAAAAATTAAATATTAATTCATATATATATATATATATATATACAGGGTGGTCTGAAAAACATGATAGAAAGTAAGCGATTGTTGTGGAAAAAATAAAATATGCAAGAACATGAAACCTATGTTATTGAATAAAGATATGAATGACATTTAATATACAAGGTGCTCGAAATGTCTACCGTCCCCGACTATAGTGTTATAAAGCCAGTTCCGAAACTCTGCCATAAAGCGCTGGAGTGTTTCGGAATCAAGTGCATCAATCTCAATTCTGGTGGTCTATTTCAGGCCCTCAAGTGAATCAGTGTATTCCTATAGATTCTGTCCTTGGTGTAAACCCATAAGAAGAAGTCGCACGGATTTAGGTCCGGACTGTATGGGGAACCCTCTATCCCGTGCCCCGTGAATTTTTCTGCATCCAATGCAATCAAACGCTCACTAAACGTCGTTTTAAGCCACAGGAAGACGTCATCAGTTCTATGGGGACGAGCCCCATCTTGCATGAACTAGTACTGGCGTGTCATGTTGAGACGGCACGCTTCAGGGCCAAAGGGACGCTCTAGAAACTCTCGACACTTCACTCCCGTGACCATACCGTCAATGAATATCGGACCACTCATCCGCTTCGACGATATGGCACACCACACCGTGACCCTTTGTGGATACAGTCGTGAGACGACACTGAGATGAGGATTTTCCGTACTTCAATGGCACCTCAAAAAATATTCTTACGATAAATAATCGTTCTTCCAAGGTCAGTGATTCCATATTGGTTATTCATTATTTCCGGTAATCAAACATTCACCTTAAATGTCAACGTATTGCAATTACAATATGGAAGAATTATACTTATATCAGTAGATTTGAAATCAGGAACTTAAAATACTTTCTATCATGTTTTTCGGACCACCCTGTATATATATATATATATATATATATATATATGTATACACACACATATAAAGAATAAATTTGTGAATTCAAAACCGAATAAATTTGAAAAATAAGTTTTTACTGTTGCCATTTTCAAAAACTGTTCATATGAATGTCCGTATTTTCCGAAAAATTTGTGTTAAAAAGAAACTTTATTTTTCATTTATAAGGAAATATCATTTAATGGTTTAATGCAATATTTTCAATCTTACATTCTTTTTCATAACGTTTTATGATATAATTCTTCACATAGAAATGTCAAGAATCTTTGTGTCACCAAACATATTAAAAATAGCCACTGTGGCATTTAAAGAAACTCTATATAAAATTTCAGGTATCGTTTCAAAACACAAAATAATGTAAAGAAATACCTTTTGCTTACAAAATACTTTCTCAACAGAAAAGCCAATTTTCTGTTGAGAAAGTATTTTGTAAGCAAAAGTTGTGAAGCAAAAGCACTTTTGCTACTTTGTTTTGCTACTTTTGTAAGCTAAAGTAGTTCAGTTGTGATTTGAAAATGCAAAACCATTTCTGCATTCACTACGTCTCAGTAATATTTAGGGTTTTTTTTTTTTATTTTACGAAAGATTCGAATTTTCAAATGAATATTGATCATAGATGTGAAATTATTCTGAAATATTAAGAGCATTGTTTACACTGTTTTAAAAAGAAAAAAAAATTGCCTTATAAAATTATTTATATTTTCTTTGTTACCACTATTTTGGAATAAGTAATTACTTACTAAATCAAGACATGCTCAAACTTTCACCAAAAATGTTGCATTTTTGATGGTCATACATTTGTCGAGTTTAAAAAATCTAGTTGTAAGTATATGCTTAAAATTCACTTTTTAAAAATTAAATGCTATTTTCACGCAGGAAATCGAGAAAATAAAATAATAAAAAGAAAAGAAAATGTGAAGTTTGATAGAAAAATTATTAAATTGCTTTTTTAAAAATTAAGTCATAAAACAACCTAAAATGTTCCTTTTTAATAATGTTTCCTTATTCTTCTGTCAAACATTAAGAGCTTTGTTTAAATTACTTTAAAGAGAAAATAATTAGACTTATAAAATTATTTATATTTTATTTGTCAAAGCTATTTTCAAATAAGTAATTATTTACTAAACCTAGACATGATCAATCTTTCGCCAAAACAGTAGTATTTTTGATAATCATATACATTAGTCGAGTTTAAATAACCATAGTTGTGAGTGTATGCTTAGCATTTCTTTTTAGAAAGTCAATGCAATTTTTCCGCAGGAAAGATAGGGAAAAAAAAAGATTGATGAAAGAAAATGTGTAATGTGATAGAAAAAGAGAAAAAAAATTATTAAATTAGCTTTATCTAAAACTATTATAAGTCAATAGAAGAACCTAAACTATCTCTTTATAATCATATTTCCTTATTCTTCCGTCCAATGTCAGTGTTTAATTTTATACGTACCAATAAAATAAACTTACTTTAGAAACAATTACTTTTCTACGTAAATGGCTCGGAAAATTTAATATAAAGTTTTATTATGGAGAAAATTAACATACAAACGATGAAATAATGATATGACTTTAAGAAAATAATGCTTTAATTATGCATAGGCGATCTTTATAATAGCTTTCTGAATGGCTGTCTATATTAAATAATTCATATTACTTTCAAATATCTAGGGGTTATCGGATAAATTTGATTAAAATGTAGAGAAAAATTTCTGAAATAGAAATAAAAAGTGTTACTTCGAAAAAAAAAAAAAAAAAAAAAAAAAAAAAAGTTCAAAGAATATAAAGTATTTTTTAATGCGTAATTATTTTATAAATTTATATTTTAACCGTAACATAAGAAAATGGCAGTAATTTTCTCATACAATTTAATTCATTTAAATCTTCAAATTGAGGCTTAAATAAGGCTTATTTTTTAATGAAAATTTTTTTTTGATAAATTTGAGCGAGAATTCTTTTGGAATTAACTTTAATGTACGATGGTATTTATTAGTACTGAAAGTAGTCGATGAGATGATCCATTATTTATAATAACTTTTCTGTTCCTATAAAATTAAAAATTATGAAAAGGATTTGAAGAAACTGATGTAACAACAAGTTTACTTACTTGGGAATGTTTTCTATTGGCGAAATTTCTCATGCAAGGCGAATATTTTATTTTTTTTATTGAGAAAGAGTAGTACTAATGCTGTATCAATTCATCATTATAATACACAAGTATGTTGTTATATATGTACTTCAAAGTACTTTATAATTGTACGAAAGAGCTCAGTTGATAACAAATATTCCTAAAGCAAAAACAAACGTCTTTTAACTTTTATATTTGAAAGAAGTGTATATTTTCTGAAATAATTTTAAGCTTTAAATCTATGATAATAAAGAAGATGTCTGTCTGTCCCCCTGTTTGTCTATATGTCTGTACATCTATAAGTTCAGTCCCCATTGAGCACAAAAGTACAAAAATTGACACACGGGTGCTCAGAAGCCATCCGCAGAGGATAGTGAAAAAATAATTTAAAAATTTTAATTAGTTGTGGGGTTATCAAATAAAACGTCAACATATATCAATTAATAAACAAGTCAGTTTTGAGTTTAAGAATCTTTAAAGAGTGTGAAATGGTAAAAAAATTAAAAACATTGCTGCGATTTTTTTTTTAATTTTGTACCAAACGAAAGGGGCAATTTCTCTTGATCCATATGTGCAATTTCCTTATCGATGTGACAATTATAATATTTTTTTTTATTAACTAAATTATTAAATTTTAATGGCAGCACTTCATTTCTAATTTTATTGCATTAGACTGTGCTAGACATTTTGGCAGACGATCATCCAGTCTGGAGTAATTGCTTTTCAAATTTCTATGTATCACATAGCAAGCTACTGGAGATAAAAATAGGAATTTGAATTTTTCCAATTTTAAACTGATTTAAGCAGAAATTGGTAATCGCCCATATTACTGTTCATCTGTCTCCTGTTCAAAAATTGCCCACCAGCGGCCGAGTAGTTCTGCGCTCTAAGCTGGTAGATGAGAACTGTCGGGTCCAAACCCAGGTGGTGCTCATTGACCTAGCCATTCGGAGATTTTCGTGGTTTTACCCGAAACTTGCGTAAATACAGTCTAGGACCCCCCAAGAAGACCCTCACGGAGGGCAGTCTACTTATAGGCCTAAGACCCTAGCGTAGTCAATCGGCCTTAAACCCTACAACCAACGAACCTGTTAAAAATCTAAGACATAGCTTAAAAAATTAGAATTTTACAGAAATAATATTTATTTGAATTCATTTTTCTTTCATCTGTTTATATAAAGTGAGAAAAACTCACTTCAAAGGGAAAATAATGTTTTTTTCTTTTTTCTCCTTTTTCTTTCTTTCTCTCTTTCTTTTATTTGTTCGTCTGTTTGTATGTTCCTATTTTTCTTTTCTGAACTGGAAAGTTAAAAAGAGCTAATGAAGACTTTTTAAAGTTTTAAATTTTTTTCTTACACTAAGGATTTTTTTTTTTTCTTTGATCATGATTTATAACCGCCCAATGTACATACAAAGGAAACAATGGTGGTATGCACATTAGGTTTCAACATATAACTGTTTCAGAAACACGGAAAATTACAGCGTACCAGTGCCGCCTTTCGGCCGATATACACACAAATTTAAACATGAGTAAGAAATTTGTCATTTGATACACAACGCCGTTCATCGACCGATATACACACAAAGTTTAAGCTGTTGTTGATTAAACTTATTTATTTTAAAATAAAATTGCACAAGGTTAATTTCTTTTTATTTTATTATAAAACAGTGAGAGATGTATTTTGCAAAAGTTGTAAAGTTCAATATAAGCTGAGATAGAGCGTAAATGGCAAAACGTGAAGAATAGTAGCTCTAAATTATAGACAACATTCAACTAAATATGTTATAGAATCTGAGAAACTCCTGTGAGCGGGAAAAACTTAAAATATTAGCGGAGTATAACAGCACCACCTGCTTGCCGGCATGTATACACAAATTTAACTGTTGCTAGTATTGCTTTAAAAATTCGTATTATAAGGTAAATGTGCCACAGGTGCCACAGAGCGGGAGTTTTCTACGGTCAAACATTCCAAAGATCATTTGAACGGTGAGCGAACAGGCTGTTTCAAATCATAAAACTGAAGAAGTTGGCACAGATGCCACCGATCGGCAATTTGATGCAGGACAAACTGGTCGCCGAAGGCGGCTAGTAAACAAATAATAATAATAATAATAATAAACTTTGAATAATTTTCATGCTAACTGATAAAATAGCGCTGCTTCAAAAGAGAGCGTTTAGAAAGTAGATTCTAATAACATTAAAACATTTATATAACTATTATTGCCGAAACGTCAGTGAAGGTCTCCATGTGGAGTCTCAAAAAGATTTTGGGTTCCGTCTGTTTATCTGTGTGTCTGTCGCACGATAGCGGCCGCAAAAATCATTCTATTGATTTGTAACTTAGTATGTATGTCCATGAGCCACACGGAATCAGCTGTATGGTTTTGGGTGGGTATTCTATTTGTTGTTCGTGTACAGAGACACACCAAAGTTTTTCTTATCATTACGGTCTATCGACAGAATTTGTATATACCGCAATAGCGGCGGCAAATTGACTTGCAGATTGGTATACGCGTTCAGGCTCTGCATAGAAACAGTTGAATATTTTTTGCTGTTTATATTATTTATGAATCGTATACAGGGACACATCAAAGTTTTCTTATCATTACGACCTATGGGTTAAATTTCGTTAAACGAATTTTAATGTCGTTACTGTGCATTCAATAACATAAAATTAGCGTACATTATTGAGATGCTTAAACTCATGTTTTCTATAGAAAATATGTGTGCGTAGGCTTCATAATTTATATACAGGACCTTACAAAAGTGTTCCGACAATGTCACGTAATCATCCAAATTATGTCAAATTTCGAACAATTATTTATGAGAAACATTACACATTTCATGAAACATAATTATTCATGAATAAGTTGAATAGTTTTTGCTGATGTATACAATGTTTATAGTTCGTTTACAGATACCCGCAAAAGAACTTCGTGACATTAGAGCCTATGCACAAATTTTTATCTAAGCGCATTTTAACACGTTTATGCTGCATTCAACATAATGTGATTAACATTCATTATAAAGATGCTTAAAAGAACGTTTTCTTTTTTTAAAAAAAGGTATGTATAGACTAAATTTATTAACAGGACAACACAAAAGAATCCCGATGACATTCTGTAATCATCCAAACAATGCCAAATCAGGCCAAGTATTACTGACAAGGAAACATTCAAAAGGTGTCATCTTCAAAAAGTATTGAAAAAAATATATGTGATTCTACTCTTCATAAAACACCAGGAAATGAAAAAATTATCGGCTGAAATTAATTACAGTGCCCACAAAAAATTATCAAAATTAAGCATATTTGGCGATTTCACACTGCTAGGCGATTGATTTTGAGTACTTGGCGGAAAAGCAAAACACGGTTCTGTTCGTACACGGCAATCTCGGTGCTAGCAAACGTATCACCTAACAGCGCTAAATCGCCAAATATGCTTAATTTTGATAATTTTTTGTGGTCGCTGTAATTAATTTCAGCCGATAATTTTTTCATTTTCTGGTGTTTTATGAAGAGTAGAACCACATATATTTTTTTCAATACTTTTTGAAAATGACACCTTTTGAATGTTTCCTTGTGAGTTATACTTAATTAGGTATATGCTTTTATTGGTGTAAATAACAACTATGGATCCTTTTATGGGACACACAAAAGAATTTCGTACCATTATGGTGTAGAGACGGTATTTCTTAAAAGTGTATTTTAACATCGTTGTTCTCTCGTAAAATATAATGAAATTTTATTAGAATGTTCAAAAGCATCGTTTTTCTGTGGAAAATTGTGAGTATAGAATTGGAAATTAGTTTACAGGGTTACACAAAAAAATATTCCGATATATTATGTAATCATTTTACATGAAATTTGGTACAAGTATTTATGAATTACAAGGAATTAATAGAAGGTTATCAGTTACTAGGAAAATATATAAATATATGTTACAGTTAAAGCTCGAAATCCGTTAATGTGCAGATTACCTAGCTAATCTGCACATTAACTAAATTTATCTGTTAAAGTGCTGAATCAAGAGTTTTCCGCATTTTAACTAGGTAATCTGCACATTAGTGGCTTCTGTGTCGTTAAAGTTGAAATGTTTGTTTCGAGCCTTAGTTTTTTTACATTCACTATGACGTCAAACAGTCATGTGATATAGATACGCGAATGACCTTCAATTCAAACACAAACTAAAATTTTTATCCCTTCTGCTCCACTATGATAAAAGATAAACGGTAAACGCAAAACGTGGAGCATCGAAGCCATGATTAGATTTCTTATTATGACCAACACAAAATTTAAAGTAACAAGTAAGTTATAATTGTTTTAATTTTGATTTTATTCCTTCTCTTTTTCAATTCTGTCAACATAAGTTTGATAAGGGTCTGCATTTTAATAATGAAATCTAATCTTAATTAAAACCTCTCTCTCGTGAAACTTCATTTTGAATTACGAATATTAAATTTACAACACAGTAATTATTTCCACCCGAAATAAAACTATTAAAACACAAATTTTTATAACTAATTTATTTTAAAATTAATTTAAATTACTATTACTTACTGAAAAAAAAAAAAAAAAAAAAAAAAAAAAAGATGTATTCATTTTTAACTCTGAAAAATATGGCATTTTTTAATAAATACTGCAAATTATAGTTTAATAAAGCATAGGGAAGCTGTCATTTTAATTTTCATGCGTTGTAAAAACTATTAAAGCAGTTTTAATTATTTGAAGTACTTCTTAAATAATGCTTCTGATTTGTCTAATTTAATATTTCTTTAGCGAATTAAAAATTGGTGCATAACTTTAAAAAAAAAAAAAAATAGTCATAGCAATATAAGTTGTTAATATATATATATATATATATATATATATATATATATTTAAATGGTTAAATATTTTTAGTTTGAAAAAAAAATCGTTACTGTATTACATTTCTAACATTCATTTATAAAATATAATTTATTGAAAGCTATTAAAGTTATTATATTTCATATTAAAAATGCATAACATCTTCAAACTTATATTGACAGAATAAAAAAGATGAAACAAATAAATAAATTAAAACAAATATAACTTTAAAAGACATAAAAATTAAAACACATACAGATTAAAATAAGTAAAGAAAAAAAGAAAAAAAGAAAAGAAAAGAAAACTAATCTTTTTTTTTTTTTCGAATGAAAAAAAACAAATACAACACAGCGGGCTGTAAAATTACAACACCAGAGATCTTATTTTCACTTTAACGAGTGCCTAGTAGGTAATGTGCAGTTTATCTACGTAATTCGCAGATTATCTAAGTAATTTGAGAAATGAAACAATTTTCTTCACTATAACGGATCACCCTAGTTAATGTGCAGATTACCAACTTAATCTGCAGATTAACTGATTTCTGCACTTTAGCGGTAACATATACACATATATATAGCTAGATATAGAGAGCGGGGGGAGGGGGTTGAGGGTGCAGCAGATCCCTCAGAAACGCACCTGTTTATGTAGCCAGTGAATCATATATATTCTTTAACCGCATTCCTTGCGAACATGGGATCCTCTGCTCAATTCCCATTTATATCAATTCTCATAAACTTCTTCTACAAAGCATACTATACCAGTGTTACGAAAAATGAATTTGAGTGATTGCTTAACACAGTGACAGATTGAAATGCCCCACCAATTAAGCTACCTGCAGTTTAGTACAATACCGTTACCTTATCCTAAATTGTTAATTAATTATATTGAGATTAGTTTCATATTTTAATTTTCATGCAATTCCGTACTACTTCCAATACAATGATCCTCATAATGCAAATTTATATGAAATATTGCTCAATTCTGCTATGTTCTGAAAATTATTTATAAGTGATTCTTAAATTTCGAATAACTTCTGAAATTTTCAAATTACAATATTCGTAGTCAATTATGTTTAAGCCAGTACCATAAAAGATAAGGGGTCTGAAATCATTACGATGAAAATATCCCTCAAAATGGACGCTCATGCAAAATTTTGCTCGATTCCGTCATGTTAAAAAAATGTAAATTTCGAATAACTTACGCTATTTTTAAATAAAAAAAATTAATAGTGAATGATGTCAATGCTAGTATCTTAAATGATATTTTAAAAAGGGTATGACATCATTATGATGAAAATATCCCTCAAAATGGACGTTTTTGGGATATTTTGCCCTATTCTGCTATGTTAAGAAATTCACAAATTTCAAAACACTTACGAAGTATTTAAAGTTGAATTTTCATAGTTAATAATGTTCATGTAAATATCATAACTGATATTTTAAAAGTGGTCTGTTATTTTATGGTAAAAATTGCTTTGATTGCTTACACTTTGAGAAATCCTTCTGGTTCCTAAAGCTAATAAAGAAATATTGCACTGATGTTTTGTTTATATGGGCCCTAAATGTTTTAATATGTTACCGCTATATATTCTAAGTGATTTAAGATTAAACTCATTAAAAAAAAAAAAAAAAAACATGTGAAAATTTTTATTGTCTTTGGATGATGCAGATACTTATTTTCGCCATCTATTATAATAAATAAACTTTTCAGTTTTTATTAAGTATTAATTTAATTTGTATTAAATTGAGCCCCTAAATTATTCTTTGTTGCGATTTGTGCGTTGTTAGCCATCTGTTTAATTTTTTATGACATATGTTTATGTTACTTTATATTTTCTTTGTGATTACTTTATTGTCTGTATTTTTTCATTTATGTAATTTCTGTTTGTTTTTTATTTATATTCATATTTATATATATTTTTAGATTTACCTGGAAAGGCTTTGCAAGCCTCTTGGTAAACAATATTGTAACTTTATTTGTTTGTTGTTCAATTTGTTTTGTATTATTTCTTATTTTGTAAATAAATTTGTAAAATATATATATTCCTTTTAATGCACGTTGAAGCGAAATTTTGTTCTATTCTTTAATGTTGAAAAAAAACTTCAAATTTCGAATACTTATGAAGTTTTTAAATTAGAAGGTGCAAATCAACAGGTTTCTTGCCAGTGACATAAGTGATATTTTAAAACTAGTCTGACCTCACAGCGATCACTTGTTTTTTAGATATCGTGTACACAGATTAACAAACTGACAGACTAACAAACTAATACCCCATGCCAATTTTGTGATTTTTGGATTCCCCAGACCTCAAAGCATGTAAAAAACTCAAAAAACCAAGGTCGAAAAATTTCTCAATTACTTAAGTTCCTCAAACCAATAGTATGATGGGGAATTAAAAAATTTCATGATGCTGGTTAAGCCTATTGATGCTCGTAATCAGTTGATGCTCGTTACACTTGGTGCTGTTGCGATGTTAATGCAACAGATGGTGCTGTGCGGACTTTGTTGTAAAAGCAAGTAATGTGCATTTTTTTTCTGTCCAGCGGTATGACCATTGTGACCAAATTATTTGTCCCAACAACAAAAATCGCTTTTATAGCAAACTTCCTTTGCATCATATACTGTTAAAAATTTAGTGTTAGTTTGAACCAAAACTTGATACTGAAGTAGCTGCAACCGCCCAATAGTTTAACTTTTTACCATGATTTGGTAATAACTCTGTTTTGTTGATAAAAGGGACTAAATTTTTTGATAAAAGGGATTAAATTTTCTAGGGTCTTATCTTGACCCATGGGTGAGTTGTTGCACAAAATTTGCACTTTAACTTGTGTTTTCGAGCACGCTCTTTAATTTAAGCTTGGTTTGGTTTCAAAAAGAATTTTACTGATTCATACTTTCTAGACTGTATAATAATTTTTTCTTTCTTCGTAAAAGGATTTACTCCAATCAACTTTCTTATAGTAACTTCTGGTGAGTAATCAATTGAATAAAGAACTATTTTTTTTTCTTATAATGAATGTTGCTTTTGAATGACATGATATCACGCACATCATCACTTCGCAGATTTTATTTTTATTCCTAGGCTTACAGCTGGTGATTTTCAGCGCGCTAGTGGCACCATCTCCTGAATACAAAGGGAATTACAACTGCATGTATGCCGAAACACTTCTCCAAGTTTTGGTGCAAGTGAAATGCAGTCGTAAGAAGTAGAAAACTAAAAAGTGAGGTTGACCCATATTATGATATTACTTGTAATTTTACTTCACATAGTGGTTCAGGTTTGAACTGAAATTTTTAACAGTGTACTTTTTTGTTTCTGTTTCTTTTCCGGTACAGATCTGTCTATTGACGAAATTTAAAACTAAGTTTTGCTACGTTATCTCAGGCCCCATAATCTATATGCATACATTTAAAATTAGATTGAGATCCTTCTAATAGAACTGGAGTTATTGGTCGCTGAGTAGCGTCAGTTTTATTTTAGCCATCTTTTACATGCATACGGCTGCGTAGTAAGTAAGTACTGTTATTGTTTGTTTTCCTTTTATCGCCCTCACTAGAGGCCAAGAATTCTTGCTTTCAAGGATGGAAGTCGGGAAGTGCCGGTTTCGATACCAGGCCGTGCTCTTTGGCCTAGCCGTTTAGTGTTTTCAATCGTTTTCTCCAAAAAATCGGGTAAATACCGACCAGAGCTTTTTGAAAGACCCCGCGGAGGGCATTCCACCCACGTCTACAGTCGGCAGCAAAAGTATCCGAGCACTAGCCAATAATTATTATATCACAAAAGTACACTTAAAACTGTTTTGTTAAATAAATCCTAGTCGAATCATCTTCTTAGACTGACTAAGAACATGACTCGACAAGGATTTATTTAACAAAGCAGTATTAAGTGCGCTTTTTTTAGACAGGGATTACTGCTAGTGCTCGGATATTTTTGCTGCCGACTGCACAATCCTACCCCAATGAATCGGCCTTAAACCACAAAAACCACAATCTTTTATCTGTGTATGCACATTCTAGTGAGACTTTAATATGAATTGTACTACTAATAAATGCAAAATAAAAGTTTTATAGTCCACCAAAATGAAAGTTTTATAGTTCATAAGTTTATTTATCTGTGAAACTAATTAAAAGAACAATACTTTATACGTTTAATTGTTTTTTTCTATCAGAAATTTCTATCTTAGTAACTTTTTGATTAAAGAAAAATGTCTCTTCCTGCTTTTTTTCGTCGGCTTATGTAAAAGTTTGTTCAAATGCTCAGTTGCAAATAATTTTCAAAACATCTTTTTTCATATCATTGCCAAGTGACTAATAAAAGATTTTATTTTATTTTAGACGAAGTGTGATAGAAAGAGACTTTCATAATATTTTCATTTCAAATATCTTGGTTTGGAAACATTTTCTGATTTATATTAAAGTTTGTTTGATTTTGAATATTTATTTCGCAATCAAAATTTTCTTTTTTTAATTACAAGTGCAGTCTTTTTACACTTAGCTTCTGATTATAATCAAAAGTCAATAATTTTTATCACAGTCTTCCTGGTTAATCGTTAGAAAAAGTAAACTTCAACGGTGCATTGCCGAACAATATGTTTTTCGTATTCAGCGATTTCTTTTAGTTTCACGTTTAAACAAAAAACTACTTAATTTTAAACAAATAAGATTAATGTTTCTAAACTTTTTGAATTCTCAGAATTCAATCTGAAACATATTTATATCTGAACAAAATAGGAAAAAAAAACAACAACAACAACAACAACAACAAAAAAAAAACGTAAATGTGTAGTTAAAATTCAACTGACGGTACTCAGAAACAAGCTTTAGTGATTGGAGCCGAAAGAAATTTCAAATGTACATTATGTAGATCATGAGACAACAGTCCACATGGTTTGTCAGAAAAGCAATATCAATGATTTCACTGTGACGCGCATACACGCCGCAGCAGCCGGCTTGGTGGTTCAGTCGGTAGGACCAACACCACCTGTAATAATGCCTCCAAGCTGAGCTCTACGTCACGGAAGATCGGCCGATTTCATCCAATCCCCACGATGCCACATGTATCATAGGAAGTGTTGATTGGATAAAATCGGCCGATCTTCCATGACATAGAGCTCAGCTAGGAGGCATTATTACAGGAGGTGTTGGTAGGACTCTGCCTTCTGGATCGCCAGTTCCCGGGTTCAAATCCCGGTACGAGCATGGATGTTTGTGGTGTTCTCTGTCTGCAATATATTGTGCCCTTGTTTCTGTGAATTTCTGTAATATGATCAATCGAGACAAAAGTCATTGTCACTGTAGGACTCAAAGCTGTCATATAAATGTCCTATGTTCACAACGCAGCGCGTTCGGACGGTTGGGATGGATCGGTGGAGGGAAGAATCTGCTTACGCATATGCGATTGCTCAGTCATTTCTGAACATTCGGAGAGTAAGGACAGACATTTTCTCTTATCAAGTTTTCTTCAATTATACGCAATAGAGCCTGATATATTGCCTTCCCTTAAATTGTAGAAATCCGTATGAAGTGCTGTACCCGAATAAGTCATCGAATTGCTGTTCGATTCAATGCCTAGGCAGATAACTGTAATTATTGTTCCTAGAGCTCGCTGTTTCATATACTGTTTTCTCAGGACATATTACTCAAAACTTCCTGAAAGTTTAATCAATTGTTCTTCCTACTATAATGTATGTGTCCTATAAATATCATTCTTATATTCGCATTCCTTCTTGGTGTTGAAATTTTCCCAAACATGAGTGTATTAAAGTTTGTTTGATTTTAAGTCTTTGTTTTGCAATCGAAATATTGCTTTCATTTACAAACACGGCCTTTCACAGTTGGCTGCTTATCATATCCAAAAATCAACAATTTTTATCACAATCTTCAAGGGTAATAGGTAATTGTTAGAAAGACCCACAAGGAGAGCACTCCATCCATTCACACACCTACTCATATATATATATATCAGTGTGTGTAAGTTAATTTCATTTTGTTAAGTGCAGTTTAACCCTTTCAGTCGCAGTGTTCCCGCTGATGGAACACCTAATTTTTATTCTCAAGTGCAAAAACTCATCCCGGAAATTTTTTAGCAAAAATTCACATTTATAACATAGCAGAAAAGGCCCTTTTTTTAACGTGGAAATTTAAAATTTCTTCTATTTTAATTATGTTCGTAAATTCAGGTGGCAGTGTAATTTAAATGATCCGAATTACCTTGCGCCGCAAAGGGTTAAAATACTCCGGAGTAAATTGAAATGTTGGGATCTATGCAACTTTTACGAGTTTTTGTTGTCGATAATGTTTACTTATAAAGTGATTTATTTATTAAATTAAATATTATTTGATTTTAATAAGGTTTACTTACAGATGTTTCAAAACGAAAATTTCTCGAAAAGGAACAATGCTATTTTTTTATTTTTTAAATATTTATGATCAGCTATGTGTCTAAAAGCCATTTTTAAAATTAGTTTAGTAATTTTTAAAACAAATTAAGTAGTGAACGTTAAAGGGTTAAAGATGTTAAACTGTATGTATTAGAAATTTCATCCTTAGATATAATGCATTGGTATTATCTTGGATGTCCTCGTACACGAAACATTATCTGAATCTTAACGAAACTTTAGGCAAGCATATTTCTATATATAGAGTACCGAGTTCGGACTTCATGCTACCATGCTACTATTTGTTTTTGATATATGCTGATGGCATACATACAAACCAACCCCTAAAAAAATCTATTTTTCGGATTCAGGGGACCTCGAAAGATTGAAAAATATCACAGAAAAGCAGTTTCGAAAGCTTAATCCGAAAATGACATCTTCTCTACCATGTTTGGATATGAGAAAATAAGAAAAAACAGAATTTAATAAAGTGAGTGGTTGAAATTATTTTCACTCCTTGTGATTGAATTTCTACAACTATTTAAGAAAATGAGTTTTATTTATCTCTTCTTCAAGTGCTAGACATTTTCCGTTTTCGGCATTCAAATATTTAAATTATTAATTCATAATTTTTATGCTCTGAGAAAAACTGTAGTACTAACAAATTTTAGGAATATTACAATGCATAGTTTCTTATTAAAAATTAAAAAAACTCTCGAAAATAACATTTTTGTACAGGGTCAATCTATTATAAAACGCATTCTTTTTTAGATTTATTATTATTAATACTGGAACACCAGAATACGAAATTTCCTATTGGGTATACGTAATAAAAGTGTATTTATGAAATTTCAATGCCAGTTTTTATTTATTTATTATTTATTTATTTGAGGCAATCAGTACATCCGCCAAGAGTAAACGCGAAGAATTTAAATTAGCATTAATTTTTCTATTTATTAATTATGCAATAAAATATCGAATAAGACTTTTTTATTTTCAACTTTATTTAAATCTTTTGGAATAAATCATTTTTTTTTTTTTTTAATTTATATTTCTACAAATATTATACTACTCTAACTTCTCTCTTTTTTTCAATAGACCAATTAAGACTTTTTGATGACTTTCATATAAAATTTATTTTTGAAAAGTAAAAATTTTGTTAAGGGAGATTTTAAAATACGCTGTAAAATTTGAAATGTATATTCCCATAACAAGTTTTATTGAATTAAATAATTCAATGTCTATAAATATGTGAGAAAAATAAGTAATTCTATCACAAACGTCTTTTTTGAATGTTCCAAAAACTTTATTATTTGTTCGTGAGCTTATTGAATAAATATTAAAAAAAGAAAAAAAAAATCGAAAAAGCGCAAGTTTTCTTTGTTACATGATTCATTACGGAGAATCGCAATTCAATAAGAAATTCATTGAAAATGTAATTCTTTGGAAGTTCAGTGAAACACATTTTACTAGAAAGTATCTATTCAAGGTTTTATTATTGGTTTCATTTTTCAAAAAATATCGATTTTTTTTTCTCTAAGACGCTTTTTCAGTCTTATGCTTTTTAAACATTAATTTTGTCGCGGGGATCTAAAACAAAATATATGTGAATCTAATACAAGTCAAAGTTTTTGGAATTCATTGTATATATATGAACTTATTGTTAGATAATGGGTTCTAATTTTTGCTATTCTTTCTTTGTATTTCTTTCTTTGCTGGATGTATATATATGTATGTGTGTGTCGGGGGGGGGGGGATGCATACTTCTCAACCTAACCCGGAAGATTGTTAGTCCCGCCCTTTTCCGCCTGTTTTTTTTTACACCAGTCTTTATTTAGAGTCTTTTTCTTCTTATTTAATCGTAAATACATCTGAAGAGAATTACTCTAAAAATTAAGTGGTGTACAAAAAGAGGCGGGAACTAACAATTTTCCAGGTTAGGTTGGCAAGTATGGGGTTGTGAATGACTGATATCCTTTTACTCTTTTTGAATGCATACTTAAAATTACCGTATTTTCCGGCCTACAATCTGCAGATCTGTTAAATCAATTTCATACCGGAAACATTAACTAACAGAGAAAACTATTTATTAAACGACAGTTTATCGCATACAAATATAGCGTTTTTTGTAAATTAAATTTTGTTGCGAGAAACTGATTTATGTGACCTGTGGATTATAGACCGGAAAAAACGGTATTTAAGATAATCGATTCGTTATTTTTTCCTCTGAAGAAAGCTGTTGTACTAACAAATGTAATGAATATTTCCAAGCATAGTTCTCTCATTAAAAATCATTTGTTAAAAAATAAAAAACTCTAACAATATTTTTAGATTATTATTATTTGCAGCGATACAATAAAATCATTGCTGCCAAGTTTTTTAATTTATTCCGGAATGTTGTTAGCCCCACCCCTTTTCCCCCACCGTAATCTTATTAGAGTAATTTTCTTCATATTTAACCTTAATTAAAAAAAAAAAAATCTACAAAGATTATGACGTGAAAAAAGGGCGGGCTAACAACATTTCGGAATAAATTAAAAGTATTAGCAGTTATGCAATAAAATACAAAATTTCGAACAAGCATACGTAATAAAAACATTTATTACATCTATTACATTATCATTTTATATTATCAATACTACTTTTAACTTATTTATTTATTTATTTGAGGTAAGCAGAACCTTCTAAGGGACTATAGGAAGAGAACGTAAAGTGGCACTGTTTTTTAGTATTTTTAAATTGTGTGATAAAATATGAAATAAGAGTTTTTAAAAATTTACTTAGAGCATTTTGAATCAATCTTATCTTTTAATTTTCTTTTTAAAAATATTATACAACCCCTGTAACCCCTCTCTTTCAAAAGAATAATTTAGACATTATAGTGAATTTCATATGAAAATATGAAAAGTAAAAATTTCAACGAGGAGGCAGGGGGGGGGGGGAGGGGAGGGGTTCAAAACATTCATGAAAGTTTGGAACTCATTTTCACATAACAGGTATTGAATTAAATAAATCAGTTTTTATAAATATGTGGAATGAAAGGTAAAGTCTATCACACACGTCTTTTTTTTAACACGTTCAGCGCCATGTCAGCCACCGGTGGCTGACACTGAACTTTCCGTTTAGGCCACGTCAGCCACCTATGGCTGACAGTGTAAAATATGATATAAAACTAAAAAAAATATATGGTTTTAAGTAATTACTGACAATTTATTTAAAATTTACTTAACTTTTATTTATTATAGGATTATATCATTAAGGCATTTTAATGGATTTTATTGAAACACGGTAAATATAACATGCTTCTAAGCAGCGCGAGTGGCCTGAATGGGATTTCCTTAAGAATTCATGTGGCGCTCAACGTGTTCCAGAAGCAGTATGTATAAATATCAGAGATAAAAGTTTCGTTTTTTTTTTTTTTTTTTTTTTTTTAAACAAAAATGAAAACTTACATTCACACTAGAATAAACTTCTCAATTAAATATAAATGTACTTAAATGAGAAGTTGATTTTAGTGTGAATACAGAATTTCGTTTTCGTTAAAAAAAAAAAAAAAGTGTCATCTATGAAATTAGAATAAGTAATTAAAATTTATTTTGAAAATTGTTGTTGTACTTATGGTTTTTGACACATACTATATTACTCAATTTTAAAGATTGGCATGATAATTTATAGCATAATGGATCTAATATTTTAAATGTTTCAATAAGATTAACTAACTGAATAACTTTTTGACACTCATTAAAGTTTTATAGCTTCCAGAGCTGCCAACCTAATCCTGCAAATTGCTAGTACCGCCCCTTTTTCTACACCACTTAATTTTTAGCGTATTTTTCTTCTTAATTCATCGTAGATACATTTGAAGAGAATTTCTCTAAAAATTAAGTGTTGTAGAAAAAGGGGCGGTACTAACAATTTGCCGGATTAGGTTGGCAGCTCTGAGTTTCATTTAATTAGGCTATTCGCACATTATAATTAATTTATATATAAAAAATACTTAATTATCAGAAATTATGAAAATGTAGATTAAAAATTTTTCATATTTCTACTTATTTCAACTTATTTCAAGTTGTTACTTCTCTGTAGAAGTAAAGTATAAAGAGCCTAATCAAATTGCATGAATACGATCACCTCTTCCTTAAGTCTAAAAAATTCATATATATAAAGTTTACAATTAATACAAAACAGTTTAAATTTTTAAAGCTAATAGAACACAGTTTAAACTTATTTAGCCTTCGTATTTTTTTCCCCTACAATTCAATAGAATATAAAAGTTAATTTTAATTTAAAGCTAACTCTTTTTTTTTTTCATTATTTTAAACATAAAAATGAAAAAAAAAAAAATATATATATATATATAAAACGAAACTATGCCAGCTGGAGTTGCTTTATTATGTATTATGCGATTAATGCTAATGTAAGTTTGTCAATTTTAAATCCTTTAGATTTCTTTAATTTTTATTTAAAACTTGTATGTATCTAATTACAATTAAACTTTTTACGCAACTAAATGCTAGGAAATTTCAAATAAGTAAGTTACGTAAAATGATCCGACAGTTTCGACAGAAGTCTTATTTAGACAAGGTTGAATTACGACGATCGATTTTATGAAAAGATCAATTAGTCACAAAGTTTGTTACGTAAAGCTATTGTAAAGAGTCAAATTCTTTGAACATTCTTTTAAGTAAGTCTGAAAAAAGGTGATTTTCTTTTGTTTTACTGATCGAAATGAGAATAATAGTAAATACAGAAAAATTTAGCCGCAAAATAAAACCAAAATAATGTCAATAACCATAGAAAAAAGTATAATGTCGCAAAAAAAAAAAGGATGACATAAGATAAGAAATTTATATCCCATTTTTAGGAAATGCAAATGCATATGATATGTAAGGATACTTAATGATATAACGAACTCACAGCAAAATTACTTTTAAAATTTATTTACATTATGTAATATTTTAAAAGGAATTAAAATATTTATCATTGAGTTGAAATTGGAAAAATATATAAAGTCAATATGATTTATTTTTTAGTAACTGATGTGGGAACCTATTTTCTCCCTTTCATGTATGAATCGTCAGTTCATAGAATCAGACAAAACTTGGAATGTGACTGGGGTCTATTTTTAGAGGAGACTTGCTTCTGTTCGTCGCTTATTTTTCTATATATTTCGAGCTAGAATGCCCTAAAGATTTTACATTTTAATCAGGTTGTAACTCCAAGAAAACCACAGATGTATTTTTTCCTCGTTCTTCTTCAACCAGGATTTTGTGAAGCTCAGAATATGCACAGATTGCCTTGTTGAAATATCCTGTCGCCTGATGTAATCAGAGGAACGACCGGCAACAAATTATCATCCAACATGCATTGATATAACACTAAATTAATTTTGTTATCAATAAAATCAATTTCAATTGCACCACTTTCTGCAACTAGACGGCATTCAACAGACATAATTAACATACAACTTTATAATTTTTTCCAAGCTGCCATTCACCTATATCGATAATTTTTACAAAATCCAAAACCTATCGGAGTTTTGTATAAATACATATTAGTTTACTTTTCAGAAGCATTAATTTAAATAGCAAAACGTTTGCATAGTTTGAAATCGTACGATTTTTTCATATTTCACGATTTTTCGTCAGACGTTATACTTTTTTCCAGGGCTGTATTTTGTGCAATGAAATATGTATATCATATGTATACACACGGAAAGAAATCCGGAAATCTGATATAACATTAAGTGCAGTTTATTTAAAGAAAATATATAATATTGTTGCATTCAGTTCATATCATCAAGGATGAACCATGATGGGATATCATATATTAGATGTCACATATTCAGATGAAAAAAAATCTATTGATTACAATAATAATAAAAAAGAATTGTTTCACTTTTTTATTTTTACTTTCCGAACACTATAGTGAGGAAAGTATTGTAATCATGTCAAAAATCCGAATTGGAGATTTTGATGTTTCTATACGTTTCGAGGTCCCCTGAGTCCGTTTCCACTATTTTTGAGATGATGTATGTGTGTGTGTGTGTATGTGTGTATGTGTGTATGTATGTGTGTATGTCTGTGAGTGAACACGCTAGCGTCTAAACGCTTTGTTAAAATAAGCTGAAAGTTGGTACGTATGTTGTAAGTCACCATAGTACGAACCCTATAGATTTTGGTGAATCTAGCACTAATAGTTTTTTTACAGGGACACAAAGAAAAATTCTTTATCATTATGGCCTATGGGACCAAAATCTTAAAAGTGCGATAGTATCTAAACGCCTTATTCAATTGAGCAGAAACTTTATACACATATTATAGGTCACAGATACTCAATCTGTATAGATTTTGGAGAATCTAGCATTTATAGTTTTTTTACAGGGACACAAAGAAAAATTCTTTATCATTATGGCCTATGGGGCCAAATTTTTAAAAGTGTGATAGCGTCTAAACGCCTTATTAATTTGAGCAAAGAATTTGTACACATGTTATAGGTCACATTTGCACCAACTGTATAGATTTTGGTGAATCTAGCGCTTACAGTTTTTTTACAGGGACACAAAGAAAAATTCTTTATCATTATGGCCTATGAGACCAAATTTTTAAAAGTGCGATAGCATCTAAACGCCTTATTCAATTGAGCTGAAAATTTATATGAATATTATA
The DNA here is from genome assembly GCA_963930645.1 of Salticus scenicus. Lineage (NCBI taxonomy): Eukaryota > Metazoa > Arthropoda > Arachnida > Araneae > Salticidae > Salticus > Salticus scenicus. The sequence goes on along the minus strand of OZ005651.1, from coordinate 210,948,648 downwards.
AATCACTGTTTCACTAACTATAAGCATTTTGGTGAATCTAGCATTTATAGATTTTTACAGGGACACAGCGAAAATTTTTTTATCACTATGATCAAAGGGCTCAAAGTTCAGTAGCGTTAAATAAAACCTCGTGTGATATATGGAGAAAAATACTCAAACACTCTATTATGTTTTTCTCTCTTTTGTTTGTTTAGCAACTCCTCTTTCTTTATTTTATCAACAAAACTGTTAGTTACTCAATGTTCGGAAAGTCGAGTGGAGTCACTCCAGATTTTTTTGTTTATTGACCAAATCTTTTCTGGCAATGCACGATTATACAAAGACACATAGTCACGCAGAAATTATCACCATCAAAAGTATTATCCCCTGTAATCATTTATTTTGCGATAAATCAAAATAAAATTTTAAAATATATATTATTATTGAACCAAGCAATAGATTAATAAAGTAGTAATTTTTTAATTTAACTGTCGGTGTGTCATAAAACAAGTATAGGATAGTGTTCAAAATTATTTTAATTGGGAATAACAATATTGAAAAGCTATTTAAAGGGAGTGTTTTCATCGATTTATATTACATGTATGTACCGACATTCTGAAAAGTAATTTTTTGTTCTACTAAACGAATTCATTCCAAACAAAATATTAATCTTCGTTGTACTTACATACAATTAAAAAGAAAATTTTAAAATTTCAACGAAATATAAATTCAATTTATAAAAAAGGAAAAGAAATTGTATGTATTGTTATCCATATAAAATGAATAAAAACTAAATAAAATCATGCAAAAAATTGCTAAATAATATTTAATTATAGAGAATAATCACAATATTAAATAGCAGAAATCCTTCAGGTAAAATAAAACATTTAAGTTAAGGTAACTTTTTTTTTTTTTTAAATAATATGTTTGATTTAAAAATTACTTTTTAATACGACTCGTTTAGAATTAAATTAATAGTTTTTAATCAAATATAGTGAATGTATAAAAAAAAAATCTTCTTGTTTTAATAAATGACATTAATTCAAGGTAAGAATACTTATTGATAAGACTTTGGAGGAATGAAATATTTTGATATATTAGGGTTGTGCTTATATGATATTCATTTTTTAAAGTTATTATAGCTCAAAATATCCAAAGCCTGGTTTTAAAACTTTTATTTGAAAATTTAATTTACTTCTTTTCATGATACAACTGTTTTAAACATTTATATGCATAACTTTTATTATAGTTCTAATGAAAAAAAAAATACATATTTCGTCAACCTAAACAAAATCAATGGTTTAGTTAGAGGTTAATAAAAACTGAGGAAATACAATGTGTTATAACAGAGGGAGAAATGTAAATATACTATATACATACAACATATATTTTTTCAATGAAAAAAATTGGTACCTTCTTTTTTCCCCAGAATTGTTAACCATACAAGGCACCCAATTCCATATGTGGAACACCGACTTTAATCGTTCCTATAGCTATAAAACTATTAGTAGCGACATCTCTTGACATCTTGATAGAAGCTACTGACATTTAGCAATGTAGTAATACGAATCTTTACCTAAAGATGTCGTTCATGTTTGTGTTATAGTGCACTCAGTGTGAAATTTGAATGAAAGTGATACGTTAGTCGTTTGTCTGAATTCAAAAATAAAAAAAGAGTAGTTATTGAACAGTTTTGACTCGAAAAAAAAAATACTGTGTGTTATAACGAAGTGTATATTTTGCAGACGTAAGTTTTTTTATTTTTTTTATTTTTATATATATATATATATATTACAATAGTAAACGTATTAGTAAATCATATTTTTATGTGTGTTCCACATACGGTACGTTGAACTAAAAAGTTGATTTTTCCGTAAAATATGGTTTTATTTCTATTGTTATAAGTTTTCCCTATCTTCTGATCACTAATTACAACCTATATATTTTTGTCGCGCACTAAAAAAAAAAAAAATTGAGCCTTGTAGGTTTAAGCTGTCTGCATGAGTGATTGTGTATGTGTGTGTTGAGGGGGTGCCTTCAAATATCTCCAAATTTATTGTCTGGTTTTGAAAATGTATATTACTGAAGCTTAATACAATTCAAAACTATTTCGTTAATGGTTAAAAGAAAAATATAAATCAGCCAGCTGTCAGTATTTTTATTAGGTTCAATTCAAGCAAGGCAGAACTTTGAGTAATGCAGTATCATTATTGTTAAATTACTAAATATTTTTCGTTATTTTAAATTTATTTATTAAAGAGGGAGTCTTAATTTAACCTCCTTAAGGTTAATTTAAATAATCCGATTGGATCAAGAAAAATTTTAAGAATTCATGCAGTGCACAATATCAGAAAAACTTCTTGTGATTGTATTTGCTTAAATTTCGATGTTTTTAATTATCGTTTTTTAAAATTCCTTTATTTTTTTTTTAAATGTTCAGCTACGAATGTAATCCGATTGTAGCTTATAGAGATAATTATTTCATGCTACAGTTGTTATGTATATGTATGCAGCTGGGAAAGGGGAGTGTAGAAATACACGTAAAATCTAATTAAATTTTTGCTAAGATAAACCGTTTAGGGGGATACTAAATGTAACACAATTATATTATCTCCCTTTAATAGCAACCAAATTCATTAAAATAAAAAGTTCGATGTGGGGATATCTTCGAAGGAGCAAACTAACAAGCAATAGAAAGAAAAATCTATTTGAATGTTAATGAATCCAATTCATATATTATTTAAGCTATCCATTATTTAAAATAAAATTTAAAAAATGTTAGTTTAAGAACACAGAGCTGAAATTTTTAAATAGCTGTTGTTGTTATAATGCGTGGAACGAAAAATTTAATAAACAACAGATGCGGCATTGAAATATTACATTTTTTAAAATGTGATATTTGTACATTATTTAAAACATAAACATTTCAGTTGGCCTCTTTCGTATTTAACATCATTTCAAGAATACCACGAGGAATACAAATCCGAACACAATTATGTAACTGTGGGAAATTAACATCAGGAGCAGAAATTAATATAGAAACGAATACTTTTGGTCTCATTATAGACAGGTGATAAAAATTTTGATATATGGTTCAAGAAATATTTCAAAAATTGGTATTTAAATTATAAATGGAATAGTTTAACGGAAAATAATTCAAATACTTATTTTCTGACGCCTTACAAAAAATAAATTACAATATTTAATCTGTGAACGTTCTAAATTACTTATACTGAATTGACAGTTGCAGCCTAGTGATTTATCTTCAATGTTGATTAGGAATAATTGGCTATTCTATAATGGAATGTAAGAGAGTAAAAAGAATAACTACACGTGTTTTTAATTAACTTATGTGTAGAAAGAAAAATGTTAAATATAGGACTAACTTATTCTTTTCAGTTCAAAAGGTTAGGTGTCTACCACTGAATATCTACCTGTTTATTCACATTAGCAGCACGCACTTCTTTTATTTTATGCAAATTTCCACAATTCATTAAAATTTCATAAGTGTAAAAAAAAATTTACTTGCGTTTCAATTGTAAGACACTCATTAATATTTTTAGATTACTTAAATTGAAATTATTATAAAATTTGATACAGGATAATGCTTGGAGATGTATCATATTACTATTTTTATAAAATTATTACAGTTTATTCCTAATTATTTTAAGTTACTACTATTAAGAACTAGTAACACAATAGAGATGAAAGTGAGTCTATATAATTTTAGAAGTAAAGGAAAAAACAAATTAAGGAGTTTGCCATAATGAAAAGTATACAGGATACACGAGCGAATATGGAACAGAATATAAATGCTTAAAAATTATTGCAAAATATGTTTGCTTTTTGTTTATTCATCAAGGAAGACTGACTTTTGCGTAAACTAGAATGAAAAGAGAAAAGTAGTATATAATAGGTAAAAGTGACTGTACCACTATAAAAGCAAAATAAATCGAAGGGAAAATTAACAAGCTAACCGACCTATTTTTGTCTATGGTAATTATTTATTTACTATTACGCAAACTTAATATAATTATTTATTTCTTTAGTAGTATTCTTTATACATGGGCTCTTAGTAGTATATTTCTTTAGTAAGTTCAGACTTTTTTACTGTAACTATTTTCATGCAGAAAATTTTAGCCTATTTGTACAGTAATTTTTTGAAATTAAATAGAATAATTATATATAGCTCAAAAATAGCGGTATTGTGAAAAATCCGAAACTTCATCCCTGCATTTAAAGTTACAGTCGAAATAAGATATCATGTAAAAATAAAGGCAAAATGGATAAATGTGTAGGTGTGTAAGCGTTATAGTGATTATCTATATGAGTGTAATTGTTTATTATACACAATGATTTGATTAAAACAATTACAATTGCTTCCATAATTTAAACATAATATATCCTTCAAATTGAACGCATTTCTTTAAACAATTATTTTGCATATTTTATTTATTCATATAAAAACCTTTATTTAAAGTAAAATTCAATTAAAACTTCATTAAGCTTAAAGAATTTCACTATAGTATACATTATTTAACAACAATTGAAAATAATATTTATAATTTATATCATAATTTATCTCTGACACATTTATTATTAACACAAAATATAATTGCATTGCAGACATATTTTAACAACATATAATTGAATTATATGTTATTGAAATTGTTTACATTCAGACGAATGCGTAAATACATTTTTTTCTAAAATCAAATTAATTATTATTGTTTACCTTTCAATTAAATGAAAATCTAGAGAGAGGATCAAAAGGAAAATATTTGTTAAAATGTTTATCAAGCGCAAATTTAATGTAATGAAGATTAATCAACCAAACATACAGCATTAAAGAAAAAACCATTTATTATTCCCCCCCCCTAAAAAAAAATGAAAATAAAGTAAAAGGTTTTTATGTTAAGGTGTACTACTTCATTTGTCCTAGGTTTTCCATGTCCCTTTTTCCTAGAATAGAAAATAACAAAACATTTGTGTTTACTATTTGGGCTGTTCCCTTGTTTGATATTCAATAAACAATCAGTATCATTAATTTTCTTTGAAACTGTATGTTGTATAAAAACTTATTAGAATTGTTTGTAGTCTGATTTTTTTTTTTCTTTTTGTAAAGATTATATCTTCCGAAAAGAAGCAACATTTTCCTATTCAAGCATATAAAAAAATAATATTTTTTATTCTAGAGTAAAGCATGTTTTATTTATGTTTGCGAAATTTGTCAAGCGCTTTTCTTAAAAATTTCGATTTTTATTTACAGCTGAAATTCTTTTTTAAAATCATGCTACCACTTCTAGGATTGAATATATATATATATATATATATATTTGTTTGATTTCATTTTTGTCTTATAACAATCGGCATACTGAATTCACTAAATACCCAAGGGAAACTTACTTAAATATTTGTCACTTAATTTGACGCGTATAGTATTTGTTGGGCAGGAGAAGATTTATAAGTAAGCCATAACATTGATATGACGAGGCGTATACATTTTAAACACATAACATTTAATAGATGACTACGACGAATACAGATGAAATACACAATTTACACAGACGACTACATTTTTAAGACTGATCTGTTTTAGCAGAGATAAAAGTAAAGAGGAATGAACAGATCATTGATTGGACAATACAGTTTACAGGTACATGTACATTTACGTGACGTCACTTACCAAAAGTCCAATAGATTGAATCAGGAATACAATGACGAAATACACCACAACTATGCTCCCCTTAATTCCGCATACCATACCTGATGGGAGGTTTTCTTGCTCTAGTTGATCTTCTTAAACCCTGTTCAGAAAAAGATAAGTTAGTATTTTTAAAGTTTAATGTTCAGGTTTTAGTTCTTTATTATTTACAGTACTGTTGATATTTTTATCACAGTCAATTTCTCCAGGCTTTGTAGACACTGATCTACTGTCGGTTGGCACTAGATCTGGTGTAATGAAAGGATCGGTTGGCACTGGATCTGGTGTAATGGCAGGATCGGTTGGCACTGGATCTGGTGTAATGGCAGGCCTCCTACCAGACTTAGATTCTCCATCGCTTTGCATGTGTGGACTCTTGCTATCAGGAACCATGGGAATATTTGCATCAAGGGTGTTCTTTTCAATTTCACCAGGACTTGTAGTTTCCTCCAGTTGTACTCTGGAACCTACACTTTTCAGTCGATCAACGTGTCTTTTCCATACACATGAACCTACTTGAATTTTATAATGTAATTTGCCTGTTCTGGCAATTACTTTACCTATTTTCCATTTATCTCCTCGTGTGTAATTGCGTACTGCAACTTTTTCATTTACTTGTAATTCTCTTATCTTTTTCTTGTTAAAAACATTTTTATGCTGTTTGTTTGCAACATAATTTTTAACATTTGGTACAAGTAAATATAATTTTGATCTTATATTTCTTTTGAGAAATAATGATGCGGGACTCTCCCCTGTTGTAATATGAGGCATTATTCGGTATTGGAATAGAAATTCATTTAACTTAAATTGCAGATTTCCTGGTTCGGAACTTAAGGATTTTAATCTTTTTTTTATTATTTAGACATATCTTTCGGCCTGACCATTTGTAGAGGGATGATATGGTGCAGTTAAGATATGTTTTATGCCTTTACTTTGAAGAAAATTTTCGAATTGTTCTGAAGTGAATTGTGGCCCATTATCAGACACAAGGGACACAGGATAGCCATATCTGGCAAAAAGCGAAGAAAGACAGTTTATAGTGTTCTCAGCAGTAGTATTAGGAACAATGAACACTTCTGTCCATTTACTGTGGGCATTTACTACGATTAAAAACATTTTTCCCATAACTGGACCAAAAAAGTCTATATGTATTCTGTTTCAAGGTGTTGTAGGCCATTCTCAGTGATGATTGTCCATTTTAGGAGTATTGTGTTTTAATTTAACACAAACAGAACAGTTATTTGCTAAATTCTCAATGTCTTTATCAATACCTGGCCATACAAAACTACGTGCCAGTGCTTTCATTTTAACTATGCCAAAATGGCCAAAATGTAAATCTTGTAAAACTTTTTGTCTATGAACAGTCGGAATTACAACACGATTTCCTTGTAATATACAGTTATTGAGTAATGAAAAATCTTCTTGTTTGTGTCCGAAAAGTAAGTAATTTGGCATTTGTGTGCCTGATATTAAATGTCGGTACATTTCTTTCAATACTGGATCCTTTTTAGAACTTGCACACAACATTTTTGTTGTTAAAGGTAAAGTACTAATTTGGTGAATAAATAAACAATCGGATTCATCAGTGTTGCCAAATAAATTTGGTGACATTTTTTTCTGGCTGTAGCGAATCGGACGACGGCAGCAGTAAGTCTTCACTACGTAATGGAAGACGTGATAGAGCATCGGCATTTCCGTGCTCTGCAGATTTTTTATATTTAATATCATAATTAAATGTTTGTAATTATAATGCATATCTTTCCATTCTAGCTACCGAAAGTACCGGAATACTTTTTACGGGTGAAAATATGGAAACTAGGGGTTTACTATCAGTATACAGAGTAAATCTCCTACCATATAAAAATTGAAAAAATTTCTTTAATCCAAAAATTATTGATAACGCTTCTTTATCTACCTGACTATACTGCTTTTCTGCAGAAGACAAAGTTCTAGAAGCAAAAGCTATGGGTTTTTCGGAGTTATCTGGCATTGTATGCGAAAGTACTGCCGAAATTCCATAAGGAGAAGCATCAGTGGCTAAAATTAAGGGTAATTTAGGATTAAAGTGGGTGAGAATCCTTTCGGAAGTAATTTCCTGTTTAATTGCATTAAATGAATTTTCACATTTTTTAGTCCACTGAAAATTTACATTTTTACGTAATAATTCATTTAGAGGATAAGCAATCGTAGATAATTTAGGAACAAATCTAGAATAGTAAGATACTAAGCCTAGGAACGCTTTTACTTGAGTTACGTTTTTAGGTGTTGGAGCATTTAAAATAGCAGAAATTTTTTCTTGCGTTTTGTGTATGCCATTTTTATCAATTTTGTAACCGCAGTATGTAATTTCATCATTCATGAAAAAAGATTTTTATTTATTTATTTTAAGATTATATTTACGTAACCTTTCTAGCACTTGTTTTAATCGCTCTAAATGTATTTCATCCGTTTCCCCTGAGATACACATATCATCGATAAAAACTGAAATACCCTCTATACCTTTTAAAATTTGTTCTATAGTTCTCTGCCATATTGCTGGAGAACTCGCAATTCCGTATGGTAATCGCGTAAATTGAAATAAGCCTTTAGGAGTGTTAATAGTAAGTAATTCTTGTGAATTTTCCTCTACCGGTAAATGCAAGTATGCTTGATTTAAATCAATTTTTGTAAAATGTAATCCACCCCCTAAAGTTGCTAATGTATCCTCAATTTTCGGTAGCGGGTATTTGTCAACCTTTAAAAATTTATTTACCGTGACTTTAAAATCGCCGCACAAACGAATTTTCCCATTAGGTTTTACCACCGGAACAATAGGTGTTGCCCATTTACTAGTACTAACAGCTTTTATTATCCCTTCATTTTCTAATCTTTCTAATTCTTCATTTACTGCATTCCTTAATCCATACGTAACTGTTCGCGATTTACAAAATATTGGTGATGAGTCTTTCTCTAAATGTAATTCAACTTTAACATTTTTAATTTCACCTACGTTATTTGTGAATAAATCCGGAAATTCATTCAGTAAATTATTTAAATTTTCCGAGATTTGTACTTTGTTTACCGGAACAGTTTGTAAATTGTTTGGGAATATATTAAATGTAGTTATCCAATCTCTACCTAGCAATAAAGGAAAATTGTCTTTTTTAACTAAATATAACTTAACATTCCTAGTTTTATTTTCGTAAGTTACATTTACTCTAACAAATCCCTCGGGCTGGAAAATTTCTCCCGTGGCTGTTTTTAATTGTACATCAGCAGGAAACATTTTATGTTCTGGAAATAATCTCCGAAAACGATTTATCGGTACAGCGGAAATCGCTGATCCTGTATCGAGCTCCATTTCTGCTTTAGCACTATTTTCTATCAAAACCCAAATTTTTATAGGTTTAGTGCCTTCAGATTGTAATGACAAAATGTCTACAGTATCAAGAACGTTTACACTTTTCTTTTGAGTAACATTGATTTGTGCGTTCCGACATACCTTACTCAAATGACCACGTTTCTTACAAAAATTGAAAACTGCATTAATAAATTTATAAACATTTGCTAAATGAGAGCTATTTCCACAACGATAACAATAAGTTTTACTTTTATTTGCACTCGCAGTTTTGTTCACATTTTGTTTACTTAAGTTATTTTGAGAATAATTTTGTTTCGGTTTCCTAGTACTAACAGAAACTTTATTCAAATTCAAATTCTTATTCTGTAATTCGCTCATGTCATTTTCAGTACTTTGCATAGTTACGGCTTGTTCTACTGCTTTTTCAAACGTCAAATCTTCAACCTGAGACATTAATTTGCTTTGGATTGTTTCATTTTTTAATCCACGTAAAAATTGTTCTAAAAAATTTTCTGACAGCGAATCGCCCGTAAACGCGCAATGTGTTGTAAATTTCTTTAAACGAGCACTGAAATCTTGAACAGATTCAGAATCTCCTTGAAAACATTTTCTAAATTTTATGCGTTCTGTAGTTTTGTTAGGGATCTTACACAGATATTTTGTTAAGACATCTACTAATTCAGTGTAGGTTTTTGATTCAGGAAGATCTGGGAACAATAACTTTGTAAGTAAATTATATAATTTCGGTCCGATAAAAGTAATTAAAGCACGAAGTTTTTTTTCATCCTTTATATCAAACAATATAAAATTTTGTTCTAATCGCCGAATATTAGTGTCAAAAGACCCAACAGAATCATTGAATTCTTTAAAATTTTGAAACATTTTTAATGAAAATATGCTACCTCTAATAATAAAAACATGCAATCAAATAAAAGAACAGAAAGGAAAAAATAAATAAATGTATAAATACCTTTTCCCTCTCTTTCTCGAAAAAACAAAAAATCGTAGATGAGTAATTATCGATGGCGCCTAGAGTATTTCCGCCCCGACAGTAGACAGAAAACTCACAGCTGCTGCCTCCGATTGCTTTGAATAAACTGATATGTAGAAATAATTCCGTTCTCTTTTTTTCTGAACTTGAGATTGCATTTTTAACTATTTTGAAGTAGATATTCGTAAATGTATAAGAGCAAAACTTTTTTGCTTTTTTCTTTTTCTTTAATCCTTGTCGCCATTATAGTATTTGTTGGGCAGGAGAAGATTTATAAGTAAGCAATAACATTGATATGACGAGGCGTATACATTTTAAACACATAAAATTTAATAGATGGCTACGACGATTACAGATGAAATACACAATTTACACAGACGACTACATTTTTAAGACTGATCTGTTTTAGCAGAGATAAAAGTAAAGAGGAATGAACAGATCATTGATTAGACAATACAGTTTACAGGTACATGTACATTTACGTGACGTCACTTACCAAAAGTCCAATAGATTGAATCAGGAATACAATGACGAAATACACCACAACGTGTTAGTTTTTTGAATAATATTACTATTTACAAGGGAAATATTTATGATCTTTTAACATTTATCCAAATAGCTCTAATTGAATAATAGTTATTTAATTGTAAATATATATATATATATATATATATATATACATATAAAAGAGTACTTCCACTCACTCACTCACTGACTCATCAACGCACAGCAAAATCTACTGGAGCCACTGACTTGAAACTGGGTCAGATTATAGAACATATAGTGTAAGCACCCACTAAGAAGCGATTTTACGAAATTCGCCCCCCAAGGGGGAGTACGGGGCAAAATGTGATTTCACAAAAACCTCCTTAACTCAAAGAAAAAAAAAAAGATATCCGTACAATTTTTGCTTTAAAATATAGCTAACACAAATATCTAAAAACCAATTTCTGGAATTTTAGATATTCGGTCCCCAAGGGGGGAAAGGGGGCAAAACGTGATTTCACATGCTCAAAACGTGGTTTCACATACTCCTATATATCTCAAACAAAAAAATAGATATACGTGAAACTTTTGCTTCAATATATAGCTAATACAAATACTTAAAAAGCAATTTCTGGAATTTTAGAAATTCAGCCCCCAAGAGGGGGAGAGAGAGGGGGCAAAACGTGATTCGAAATAATCCTTTATATCGCAAACAGAAAAAAGATACATGTGAGATTTTTGTCCTAAAATATAGCTCTCACAAATGCATAAAATATTTATTTTTTATTTTTATTTTAGAAATTCATCCCAGGTGGGGCGGGAAAGGGGGCTACGGGGCAGAAAAAAAAATAGAAATACAGTTAGATTGTTTAAAATTGGTACAGATAGGTTTTACAGGCCTGGAAGTCGAATGCGGATAGTTTCGAAAGTGTAAAGTTATTAGAGGGGTCAGAAAGGGGGAGGAGGTGAAGAGGCAATCTATACATATAAAAGAGTACTTCCACTCACTCACTCACTGACTCATCAACGCACAGCAAAATCTACTGGAGCCACTGACTCGAAACTGGGTCAGATTATAGAACATATAGTGTAAGCACCCACTAAGAAGCGATTTTACGAAATTCTCCCCCAAGGGGGAGTAGAGGGCAAAATGTGATTTCACAAATCTATACATATAAAAGAGTACTTCCACTCACGCACTCACTGACTCATGAACGCACAGCAAAATCTACTGGAGCCACTGACTCGAAACTGGTTCAGATTATAGAACATATAGGGTAAGCACCCACTAAGAAGCGATTTTACGAAATTCGCCCTCCAAGGGGGAGTAGGGGGCAAAATGTGATTCCACAAAAACCTCCTTAACTCAAAGAAAAAACAGATATCCGTACAATTTTTGCTTTAAAATATAGCTAACACAAATATCTAAAAACCAATTTCTGGAATTTTAGAAATTCGGTCCCCAAGGGGGAAAAGGGGGCAAAACGTGATTTCACATGCTCAAAACGTGGTTTCACGTACTCCTATATATCTCAAACAAAAAAATAGATATACGTGAAACTTTTACTTCAATATATAGCTAATACAAATACCTAAAAAGCAATGTCTGGAATTTTAGAAATTCGGTCCCCAAGGGGGGAAAGGGGGGCAAAACGTGATTTCACATGCTCAAAACGTGGTTTCACATGCTCAAAACGTGGTTTCACATACTCCTATATATCTCAAACAAAAAAATAGATATACGTGAAACTTTTGCTTCAATATATAGCTAATACAAATACTTAAAAAGCAATTTCTGGAATTTTAGAAATTCAGCCCCCAAGAGGGGGAGAGAGAGGGGGCAAAACGTGATTCGAAATAATCCTTTATATCCCAAACAGAAAAAAGATACATGTGAGATTTTTGTCCTAAAATATAGCTCTCACAAATGCATAAAAAATATTTTTTTTTTATTTTAGAAATTCATCCCAGGTGGGGCGGGAAAGGGGGCTATGGGGCAGAAAAAAAAATAGAAATACAGTTAGATTGTTTAAAATTGGCACAGGTAGGTTTTACAGGCCTGGAAGTCGAATGAGGATATTTTCGAAAGTGTAAAGTTATTAGAGGGGTTAGAAAGGGGGAGGGGGTGAAGGGGCAATCTATACATATAAAAGAGTACTTCCACTCACTCGCTCACTGACTCATCAACGCACAGCAAAATTTACTGGAGCCACTGACTCGAAACTGGGCCAGATTATAGAACATATAGTGTAAGCACCCACTAAGAAGCGATTTTACTAAATAAGTCCCCCAAGGGGGAGCAGAGGCAAAATGTGATTTCACAAAAACCTCCTTAAGTCAAAGAAAAAAACACATATCCGTACAATTTTTGCTTTAAAATATAGCTAACACAAATATCTAAAAACCAATTTCTGGAATTTTAGAAATTCGGTCCCCAAGGGGGGAAAGGGGGCAAAACGTGATTTCACATGCTCAAAACGTGGTTTCACATACTCCTATATATCTCAAACAAAAAAATAGATATACGTGAAACTTTTGCTTCAATATATAGCTAATACAAATACCTAAAAAGCAATTTCTGGAATTTTAGAAATTCAGCCCCCAAGAGGGGGAGAGAGAGAGGGCAAAACGTGATTCGAAATAATCCTTTATATCGCAAACAGAAAAAAGATACATGTGAGATTTTTGTCCTAAAATATAGCTCTCACAAATGCATAAAAAATATATTTTTTTTTCATTTTAGAAATTCATCCCAGGTGGGGCGGGAAAGGGGGTTATGGGGCAGAAAATAAAATAGAAATACAGTTAGATTGATCAAAATTGGTACAGATAGGTTTTACAGGCCTGGATGACGAATGAGGATATTTTCGAGAGTGTAAAGTTATTAGGGGGGGTCAGAAAGGGGGAGGGGTGAAGGGGCAATCTATACATATAAAAGAGTACTTCCACTCACTCACTCACTGACTCATCAACGCACAGCAAAATCTACTGGAGCCACTGACTCGAATCTGGGTCAGATTATAGAACATATAGTGTAAGCACCCACTAAGAAGCGATTTTACGAAATTCGCCCCCCCAGGGGGAAGTAGGGGGCAAAATGTGATTTCACAAAAACCTCCATAACTCAAAGAAAAAAACAGATATCCGTAAAAATTTTGCTTTAAAATATAGCTAACACAAATATCTAATAACCAAATTCTGGAATTTTAGAAATTCGGTCCCCAAGGGGGGAAAGGGGGGCAAAACGTGATTTCACATGCTCAAAACGTGGTTTCACATGCTCAAAACGTGGTTTCACATACTCCTATATATCTCAAACAAAAAAATAGATATACGTGAAACTTTTGCTTCAATATATAGCTAATACAAATACCTAAAAAGCAATTTCTGGCATTTTAGAAATGCAGCTCCCAAGAGGGGGAGAGAGAGGGGGCAAAACGTGATTCGAAATAATCCTTTATATCGCAAACAGAAAAAAGATACATGTGAGATTTTTGTCCTAAATTATAGCTCTCACAAATGCATAAAAAATATTTTTTTTTTTATTTTAGAAATTCATCCCAGGTGGGGCAAGAAAGGGGGCTATGGGGCAGAAAAAAAAATAGAAATACAGTTAGATTGTTTAAATATGGTACAGATAGGTTTTACAGGCCTGGAAGTCGAATGAGGCTATTTTCGAAAGTGTAAAGTTATTAGAGGGGTTAGAAAGGGGGAGGGGGTGAAGGGGCAATCTATACATATAAAAGAGTACTTCCACTCACTCACTCACTGACTCATCAACGCACAGCAAAATCTACTGGAGCCACTGACTCGAAACTGGGCCAGATTATAGAACATATAGTGTAAGCACCCACTAAGAAGCGATTTTACTAAATAAGTCCCCCAAGGGGGAGTAGGGGGCAAAATGTTATTTCACAAAAACCTCCTTAACTCAAAGAAAAAAACAGATATCCGTACAATTGTTGCTTTAAAATATAGCTAACACAAATATCTAAAAATCAATTTCTGGAATTTTAGAAATTCGGTCCCCAAGGGGAGAAAGGGGGCAAAACGTGATTTCACATGCTCACAACGTGGTTTCACATACTCCTATATATCTCAAACAAAAAAATAGATATACGTGAAACTTTTGCTTCAATATATAGCTAATACAAATACCTAAAAAGCAATTTCTGGAATTTTAGAAATTCAGCCCCCAAGAGAGGGAGAGAGAGGGGGCAAAACGTGCTTCGAAATAATCCTTTATATCGCAAATAGAAAAAAGATACATGTGAGATTTTTGTCCTAAAATATAGCTCTCACAAATGCATAAAAAATATTTTTTTTTTTTTTTATTTTAGAAATTCATCCCAGGTGGGGCGGGAAAGGGGGCTATGGGGCAGAAAAAAAAATAGAAATACAGTTAGATTGATCAAAATTGGTACAGATAGGTTTTACAGGCCTGGATGACGAATGAGGATATTTTCGAGAGTGTAAAGTTATTAGGGGGGGTCAGAAAGGGGGAGGGGGTGAAGGGGCAATCTATACATATAAAAGAGTACTTCCACTCACTCACTCACTGACTCATCAACGCACAGCAAAATCTACTGGAGCCACTGACTCGAAACTGGGTCAGATTATAGAACATATAGTGTAAGCACCCACTAAGAAGCGATTTTACGAAATTCGCCCCCCCAGGGGGAAGTAGGGGGCAAAATGTGATTTCACAAAAACCTCCATAACTCAAAGAAAAAAACAGATATCCGTAAAAATTTTGCTTTAAAATATAGCTAACACAAATATCTAATAACCAAATTCTGGAATTTTAGAAATTCGGTCCCCAAGGGGGGAAAGGGGGGCAAAACGTGATTTCACATGTTCAAAACGTGGTTTCACATGCTCAAAACGTGGTTTCACATACTCCTATATATCTCAAAGAAAAAAATAGATATACGTGAAACTTTTGCTTCAATATATAGCTAATACAAATACCTAAAAAGCAATTTCTGGAATTTTAGAAATTCAGCTCCCAAGAGGGGGAGAGAGAGGGGGCAAAACGTGATTCGAAATAATCCTTTATATCGCAAACAGAAAAAAGATACATGTGAGATTTTTGTCCTAAATTATAGCTCTCACAAATGCATAAAAAATATTTTTATTTTTATTTTAGAAATTCATTCCAGGTGGGGCGGGAAAGGGGGCTATGGGGCAGAAAAAAAAATAGAAATACAGTTAGATTGTTTAAATATGGTACAGATAGGTTTTACAGGCCTGGAAGTCGAATGAGGCTATTTTCGAAAGTGTAAAGTTATTAGAGGGGTTAGAAAGGGGGAGGGGGTGAAGGGGCAATCTATACATATAAAAGAGTACTTCCACTCACTCACTCACTGACTCATCAACGCACAGCAAAATCTACTGGAGCCACTGACTCGAAACTGGGCCAGATTATAGAACATATAGTGTAAGCACCCACTAAGAAGCGATTTTACTAAATAAGTCCCCCAAGGGGGAGTAGGGGGCAAAATGTGATTTCACAAAAACCTCCTTAACTCAAAGAAAAAAACAGATATCCGTACAATTGTTGCTTTAAAATATAGCTAACACAAATATCTAAAAACCAATTTCTGGAATTTTAGAAATTCGGTCCCCAAGGGGAGAAAGGGGGCAAAACGTGATTTCACATGCTCACAACGTGGTTTCACATACTCCTATATATCTCAAACAAAAAAATAGATATACGTGAAAGTTTTGCTTCAATATATAGCTAATACAAATACCTAAAAAGAAATTTCTGGAATTTTAGAAATTCAGCCCCCAAGAGGGGGAGAGAGAGGGGGCAAAACGTGATTCGAAATAATCCTTTATATCGCAAACAGAAAAAAGATACATGTGAGATTTTTGTCCTTAAATATAGCTCTCACAAATGCATAAAATATATATATTTTTTTTATTTTAGAAATTCATCCTAGGTGGGGCGGGAAAGGGGGCTATGGGGCAGAAAAAAAAATAGAAATACAGTTAGATTGTTCAAAATTGGTACAGATAGGTTTTACAGGCTTGGAAGTCGAATAAGGATATTTTCGAAAGTGTAAAGTTATTATGGGTGTTAGAAAGGGGGAGGGTGTGAAGGGGCAAAAAAATAAAAATAGAGTTAGACTGTTCAAAATTGGTACATAGAGGTTTTTGATACTTACAAATCGATTGCGGATATTTTCGAATTTGTAAAGTAGTTAGGAGGGGTGAGAGGGGGAGTGTGGAGGGAGAAAATATAAAAATAGAGTTAGGTTGCTCAAAATTGGCACATGGAGGTTTTTGATACCTTTCAATCGATTGCGAATATTTTCGAATTTGTAAAATTATTAGGATAGACGGGAAAGGGTGTAAGGAGCAAAAATATATTAATAACGGTTAGATCGCTGAAAATTAGTGTTGTTATGTTTTGAGGCCGGATGAATATATTGCGTATATTTTCGAAAGTACAGAATTATTACGAGTGGAGGAAAGGGGGACGGACGCAGGGGTAAAAAGAAAGAAATTCAGATAGAATGTTAGAAATCAGTATTATTAGGTTTAAATGACGGAGAATACGATTGCGAGTATTATTAAAGTCTAAAATAATTTGGAGGGGTGGGAACTGTAGGTGAAGGACTATGCGCGGCGCGCAGGAAGTTGGGTCCCGGACCGATTATTCAACAATGGGAGAAGATTTTTTATTAATATATATATATATATATATATATATATATATTTATGTTTTTCCCTTACGATAATATAGTCATGCATTAAATGTGTCGAACATAAATGCACGCGCGCAGCACACAAAGGCCTGCGCTGCCGAAGGCAGTGGGGACCATGTGTGACATTTTTTCCAATCAGAATTTTTTTTCTCTCTTTTTTTTTACATGATAAAAAATAATGCAAATTTGAGAATTCATTAACTACAGTGATTCACTTTAAAATAATGGCCAGCGAAGCGGGCATCTGCTAGTATATATATAAAGAGTGAATTATATTAATGGCATGATTATTATGCCATGGGCTTTTCCGTTAAATTTTAGAATAGTCGGAAGGGGGGGGGGTTGATTAATAGCTTATCGCACATAGTAATTGATAACACTATTTTTAAAAGAAGGTATTGGCTTGTAAAAAATTTCGACTACCGGCTTTTTATAAATTTAAACGTTTTGAAATGTCTTCAACAAGATTTAATCATTTCTAGAATGTGTTCGTTTACTTTCGCGACCAAAATTTTGTGGTAGCCCTACCTCAAGGACTAATACACAAGATATAATATAATAAGTAAATAAAAATTTAAGTAAAAAAAAATAAGTGTAGACGATTTTGATTTTTAATCCCTAAAAAGCGTAAAATAAAAATTCATTCTTTCAAAGACATGCTGTAAAGAAATGAAAGTTTCAACCAAGTATTCGCGATCATATTCTTAGTTATTTGTTTTTGTATAAATAATTGTTAAGCCATAAATTTCAAAGGTATCGATCGAAAGCTTTTTAAAATATTTTGAATATTTAAAAAATTTCATCTCTTGCAAAAGTGAAATATCAATTTTTCTCAAGAATTTTCTTAGTGTTCAATCTTTCATTGTTTTATAGCATGTCTTTTCAAGAATGAATTTTTAATTTACGGTTTTTAAAGCTCCACAATAAAAAGCTTCTACTGTTAAAATAATGCTTTTTTTACTTAAATTTTTATTTTTTGCTTTTTAGTTACAGAAAAAAGCTTTTTTTTTTGAGCGAACCCACGACTATCGTGTTATCTGTATGATACTCTAAACAATAAAATCAAAAGGCATAGAACATGCCAGAAATATCTAACAAATATATATATACATACATATATATATATATATATATATATATACATATAAGAATATTGTTCTCGAATACTTTTCAAAATAGTTTGAATATTTAAAAAATTTCATTTCTTGCAAAAGTGAAATATCTATCTTTCTGTAGATATTTTTTAGTGATGAAACTTTCATTTTTTTTATAGCATGTCTTTGTAAGAATAAATTTTTAATTTACGCTGCTTAGGTCTCTACAATGAAAAGCCTCTACTTTTGAAAAAAGGTTTTTCTTACTTAAATTTTTATTTTATTTTATTTTATTTTTAATTTAATTTACTATTTTTATTTTTTTAAAAAAAGCTTCTAAAAAAACTAACAAAAATTTTTTATGATACTCTGTAGATATTGAAAAATTATCTTTTATCACATTTTCTATTAATTATCCCCAAAAATTAACTCATCGACCCTATCCAACAATCATCACGTTATCAGTATGGCACTCTAGCCAAAAGTCATTGAACATGCGTGAAAATGTAACAAATACACTGGTTCTCATAATTATAAAGACACCCGTTTTTTTGTATTAACTAAATACTGAACACTATTATTTAAACAAATATATAGTTTATTAATTTGAATATTATTAATAGACTATATTTAAAAAGTTTTATCATTTTTCGATCTTAAAAAACTTTAAATACGGTCAAAAAGATGATTTTTCAGGTGTTCACAATTATAAGGAAAGCTCGAATTTTAGTAATTTTTTTCAGTTATTCTTTAAATTAATATTTTATGGGGTCTCTTTTTAGGGTGAAACAGTCAGACATTCTCTCCGGTATATATATATATGTATATATATACATTTTTTTTTAATATTCAGTTTCAATACCATTTAATACAGCATTAGATGATAGTCTGAATACATTTAAACTATTTAAAATTGCTTTTCACTTGCATGCACTTTTCTAATATGAAAAGTTAAGGGATTTTTTCAACTTTTAGGCCACGGGAAAGGCAATAATACAGAAGTTTCATTCTTCAAACTATTCCCTATTGCTTTAGAAGTGGATCAAAAATGTAAGTCTTGTTGAAAAAAATATTATTACCCCCCAAAATCTAACAAAAATCTGAGAATTCCACGTTTAAAATTTGCGGGTATTCTCTTGATGTTCATAATAATAAAAAAAATTACAAAATTAATTCTGCCTTCAGTAGAAAGAGCTCCCCAGAGCACCACAGATCCACCTTTAAAATGCCCGATTCATATCTGCTTTTAAAAAATCTGCTCTGTCTTTCGATATCTTCAGATTGTGCCAGTAACTGTTAAAACCATTTGGTTAATCAAGAGTAAAATGTTTTTCATCCGAAAATGGAACATTTTACCATTTAATATTGTTTTTATTTAATTTTAACACAGACGTTCTTTCCCCCATTAAAGGCTTATTGATTATTACAGGTTTTTATTCATTTTAACATGTTATTAATTATTTTAAACATGGGTAAATGTGGACCCTAACCTTTCGTTAAAAATTACGAGCAAATTCAGCAGCAGTCATTATGAGTAGAACAGTAAGAGGAATTATGAGTTTTCGATCGCTATAAAACAACTCTGATTTTGGATCAGATCTCTCTCCTATCGAACCAGCAGTTCAACGTTTGATCACATTCCCTTCAGCAATTTTAAATCTTTGAATTTCATTAGAAATTCGGCGGATTGAAATTATCCTTCCACTTAAAAAACACATTTATCATACTTCACTACATGAACGCTCTTTTTTTCGAGGAATTATCAGTAATGTCCGTCCAAGAAAATTGAAGGCTTATATATGAATTAATCTAGCCCAGTAGTTAACAAATTCGCATGTCAACTGTAATTTTTCCGCTAGTAAGTTAAATAAAACGAAAGAAATTTTGATTGTCCCTATAATTATGAACGTCTAAAAACGTGAAGAAAAAAATATTTTGCATTTTTTTTTATTAATTTTGTTTCATATTAAAAAAATTATAACAGTTTTGGTTTTTAGAATACTAGATATATTAAGTGCAGTTAGTATAATCTTGTTCAAAATTATTTTTACATTAGTTATTTCAAAACATATAGTGTCCTTATAAATATGAGATGGAGTGTACATATAAAAAAAGAATATAGTTCTCGAATGCTTTTTAAAAATATTTTGAATATTTAAAATTTTTAATATCGCTTGCAAAAGTGAAATATATATATTTCTTTTTAAAAATATTTTTACTGTTGAAAGCTTTTTTTTTTATATAGCATCTAAGAATAAAATTTTACTTTATGCCTTTTAGGGCTCCACAATAAGAAGCTTCCTTTTTAATTTTATTTATTTATTATTATTTACTTAATTTTTATTTTGTACGTTTTAGTATCTAAAAAAATGATTCTTAAAAGAAAAAAATAATGAAAATTTCCTAGATACTGTGTAGAAAATGAAAGTTTTTTTTTTTTTTTTTCTTTTTTAAATCAATTGTCATATTTCCCATTAGTTACCTGCAATAAAGTAACACTTCGGCCTTTAAGGATGGAGCGCACGACCATTACGTTATCTATATGACACTGTAACCGACTGAGCTAACTGTGACGGAAGAAAAGCTGCTTACATTTGTATTAAAAGGGAGACGCCTTGTTTTTTTTAGCGTGACATGAAGACACGAAGACACAATCCAATTTCAATAAAAAAAACTTCTAATAAACACCATAAAATGCAAGAATTCGGAAAGATTGTACCGGATCAAAAGAAAACGTAAGGCTAACAAAATAGGCATGAGTGTTGCAAAGAAGCGGCAACGCCTCTAAATTTAGTGAATGAAACAATAAAACGAATACAGAAACAATCGCAAAACTACTCATTTGGTGCAAGAAGCCACTTTGTTTTCAGCTTTCGTGACTACTCATTAAAATCTATAAGTATATTTTTTTATACACTGTTAATAATGAAATCCTACATTTCACAGAAAAATAGTTCTAATTAGCTAAAACCAATATTTTGGTGCAATGTTGCACTTTTTTAGCGGTGCCGTTTCAGTAGCAAGCACAACTGAAATGGTGAAATTTTGCACGAGAATATTGGCTGTAGCTAAAAATGCCTATTTAGCTACTTTCTTTGGGTGAAGCGTTGAACTATCATTTTTAACCGTGTAATTAATGAAGCATAACATGTAAAAGTTAAAAAAGGCTAGCTATAATATTTTATTAATAATTTACTTGACAACAGTTGGTTTCATAAACCTGCACAAATGAATTACATTTTGTTTGGATAGTTATTTTCGAAATTCTGACGTTTTGGTATAAAAAATTAACTATTTTTCTAAACCAGTTAACTAGTATAAACAATTCAGTTGTAAATTACGTTCAGTTTCTGCTTGTTACAATGATCCTCTTTCTAGTATCTTTCAAAACTTTAAAATAATTGTAATGTATTTTGATAAAGTTCGTTACTTCTGTAACTTTATTTTGTAGATAAAAAAGTAAAAACTGGTAGATTCATCTCGTTTGAAAATGAATGAAAACTTGCAATTACCAGTCTATACTTATCTAACAACGTCCTCACAATGAAACCAGGGCGCGGTTGGTTACGAACAAAAATCCACGTAAGTGAAATGAGTTCGATTTCCTATATGAATGAATTAAAATTTCGTTTTCTTTTTTGAGTGACAGAAAATTTACATCAGTGTAATAAATTTACAACACATACTATTTACAAAGATGCTGTAAGTTTACGGCCCAAACGAGTTACAAAAGTATTGTTTTTTCAATGTAAACTTATATGTGAGGTTTTTTTTTTTTTTTTTAATTAACTGAAAGTTTATTTATGTATATTTTTTAAATTATGTAATTTCTCAATAAAAAGTAAAAACGAATTTTTTTACACCAGAAAAAGTGTTATAAGGCCCTAAAATACCTCTAAACATATAACTAAAATTGTGTTAGTCATTAAAATATGCATGTAAAATAGAGATTTTTAATATGTCCCTTTATTTTTCGATTTTATTTTACGTAAGAGATGTAAGATAAAGCAAAAGATAAATTACCTGTAGATAAATTACCAGCACATTTTTGTTGAAAATTTTAACGTGTATGGGAATTTTTATGGTACCTGAAAAACCTTCTTTACCCAAATATATTTAGATGACACAAGTATCTCATAATAAGCAATAAAATACATGAGGCTTTTTTTTTTTTAATAAAGTAAAATAAAAGGTAAATTCACTGAAAATTTATTTACGTTTTCTTAAATTGTTTTATTTTTCAATAAAAAATAAAAACAAATTTTTCCACACCAGAAAATGTGTCAAAATACCCAAAGATCCCCTAAAAAGAATTAAAATAACATTAGTCATTAAAATATGCATATACAATATATACTTTTAATATACCCATTTACTTTTCGCTTTTATTTTATGTACAACTATAGATAAATAATTACCAGCACAATTTTTGTTGAATATTTCAATAGTGTATGGGAATTTTTATGGTATCTAAAAAGCTTTTACTCCACAAATATATTCAGATGACACAAGTATGACATAATATGCAAAAAAAATGAAGAAAACTTTTTCGAAATGTATCTCGAAAAGTAAAAGTGAATAAATGAACCAGGGAAAATAATCTTCTTACCATACTTATCGAAAGTCTCGTTTCCTTGATATATCACGTCAGAAATTATATGCGTAAAATGTTTTCGACATAAGAACTTGTTTTCGTTGCTTGTATATATTTCAAGTTTATATTTAAACTCAGACTATTTTACAGTATATTTCGATAGATATATTTAAAATATACTATGCGTACCTTAAAAAATCAAAGTAGTTGTCAGCATTATTTTCATGAAATTAAACAACAGTTCAAAACTGAAAGTCTGGGAGATAGTTTTATATCGCGAAAAAATTCTGTAAATTTACTGAAATATTTATCCCGAGTCTCTATAAATTTACAATTGTTTTTAGATAAAAATAAACAAATGAGTTTCTAAATATTTATTCTATATATTTTTGACTTTTAGAATTGTTTCTTTTCTCAGTAAAAATTAAAAACTAATATTTCTATTTCAGAAAAGTGATAAATAGCATTACTCTGCATGAAAATTAGCTCCAACACCAATTTTGCAAATTATTATGTAAAATGACCTCCTGAATCCGAATATGACACCCATTTTGCCCTATCATCCACCGCTTGTTAAGGTCGTCCCTCTATTTGTATCACTTTTCGGCAACTTTATGGCTGTAAGTTTGATTTGTATTGAGGGGGGGGGAGGGGATTATTTTAACAGTTGAATACCTTCTGAGGGGCTACAGAATTGGAAAATTCTAAAACATGAACATTTATAGCGAGGGAAAAATTTCGGGGTGTGGGGATTTACCACAGAAATTATATATTACATTTATTATATTTTATTAATAATATATTATTATTATTTATTATACATTATATATATATATTTTGTTCTTAAGTGTTAAAATAATTCTTTTCCGTTCTCTAAATAAATTCATAGGCATAAAATTACCGAACAGTGATAAAAATTGGGGAGCGGGTGGCGTCCCGAGCAAACGGTGTGTGATTGGACCAAATGGATGTCATATTCCTATTCAGGAGGTCAATTCTGTACTGATAAGTATAAAGGATTTAAGTCCATATTCTTGATTTTTCAGGAGACGAAAAATAAAGTTAAACTAACTAAAAACTAATAAGCAGAATCGACTAGGAAAAAGGGATTATTCTGGTTTATATGCTTTATACCATTCAGTGATTGTCAATCTTCATTTAATAAAGGGAAAAAAATGAATTAAATATTTTATACCAAAGATTAATGCTAAATTTCTGACTTGGATCCTTTTTTACCAATGGATTTTCTCAGACTAAATGACATGGATTTAAATCCTTTATACTTATCAGTACAGAATTTACATAAGAATCAGAAAGAATGGTACCAGGGCTAAAAAAAAATAGTAAATAAATAAATAAAAAGAAAAAATCTTTAGCAGCGCAATGTAATTAATATGCTCTGGCCAATAATAATTTAAAATTATATTAGTCATTCAAATATATAAAAAACTGATTTTGTTGGTGCCCCCTTTTACTTTATGCCGTAAATTTACAAAAGACTTTTCCAGCACTTTTTCCGTTGAAATTTTTAACTGTGCAATTCTTTCTTTTGTTTTATGTAAAAAAAAAAAAAAAAAAAAAAAAAAAAAAAGAGAGAGAGAGAGAGAGAGAGAGAGAGAGAGAGAGAGAAGCACTTTTCTCTTATGATTATAATAATGATGGCTAGTAAATGTGAAAAGAACACTAGGATGCAAGATGTGATAGAAGATAGCATCTGATTTATAGAATTTATGTGAGAGATTTATATCTACCATAGAAAAAAAATTTAAAACATACTTTTATAAATATAAACGATCAGTTGCATGTTAAAAAGAAAAAAATATTACTTAATTAAGAGTCTTCAGAACAAAAATACATTTTTAATTTTAAATTTCTATTTACTAATTTAAATTAAAACGAATTAACCCCTATTTATAACATCGGTATTCTATCTTTGCATTTACCTTGCGTGTTTTATGAAATCAAATAAAAGAAAATGATGAAAATAGTCAACATTAATATTGATGTTTAACTGTTTGTGGATGAAATATTTAGATAAAGAAAAACAATGAACCAATGAAACTGATAATTTACTTTTTGATGAAAACAAATAAAATTTAATAATCAATATTTAAGGTTAACCTATATTTCATTAAAAAAAAAAATCTGGATAGACAAAAGTCACATTGAACATGAAAGATCTTTAAAATTCGAAGTGCTTTAAATTAGCGCATACTGTTAAAAATCCCAAAAGAAAAACTACTGTACAGTAGACTCCTGTACAACGCGGGGGCAGAGATGCCAGATGAATAAAGCAATTTTATTTTTTAACACCACTAAATTTTTAGAGCATCAATCTACTGGTTCAGTTACACTCGATTTAGTTTTCGCATAAAGAGGTTGCTTTGACATAAAATTAGTGGTGTCAGTAAAATTGTACAATTCACATGGCAACCCTGCCCCTACATCGTACGAGAGTCTGCTGCAAGTTATTTAAGTCCTATGTACAGGGTGGCGAGAGACACTCCTTTTTTTATGATAGTATATTTATATACACCAGTATATTTATATAATAACTTTTTTACTTAATTAATCGTGCAAACGTACTACTAAAAATTCCGAAAGGAAAATACTGGTAGAAGAATCAGGAAAAAGGTATGGTCTGTCGCCACCCTGTACGTAAAATTACAGCGGATATTAAACAGAGGTGTTAATATATATATTTTATATACATATTTTACAGCCTAATATTAATTAAATTAATTATTGATGGGAGTATATTATTGATTTATAATTCTTTTATGAAGTAGAAATATTCATTTTTAATTTTTATTGGGAAATAAATGAATAATATATTTTTAAATGGTTGAATATATTAATTATTGATTTTTAAATGAAAACTATTGTAAATTTACAAAGACATAAGATAACCATGGATAAAAATTTCTGCAAATTTATAGAAATTTTTTACAGTGCAGTTATGTAGTAGCAAATAAAGTTTAATTTGCTTATTTTATTATTGGAACTTTTTCATTAGAATATTTAAGAGATGACTATACAGATAGATAATATGTATAAAGAATAATTTATTAAATCAGAATAGAGTTAGTTAATAAATTTGAAAGTTAATTAAAAGTATATTTTTAGTTGTTTGCTGAAAGAAAAAAAAAGCAAATGTTTCAAATAGAGATATTTAGTTACTGCTTTAAAGAATATTTTAAATTTAGCGAAACTTTCCTTTTCATTATTAATTTTTTTCTATGTTAATCAATAATTTTATTCAGGGTTATTACACTACTTATTTTCTACTACCACTATTTTAAAATAATAATTTATGTCTTATTTAGTTGAAAAAAAAATAATAAAGATTATTTAATAAAGAAGCATCACAAAACTGGCGTTGTAAAAATTATTACTTACAAACTTTGAATAAACACCATAAAATGCAATAAACTCGCAACAATTGTTTCGGGTCGAAAAAACACACGACTCTTCATCAGGCGAACAAAGTAAGCACGAGTGCTGCAGTCAAAGCGGCAGTAATAATAAAGATTATGTTCGAATACAGTGATTTGGAAAATAACAGCAATTACCATACCTTTGGTTTTCTTTAAAATTAGTTTGTTAAGTGTATGTTACAAAAGCTTAGATTTTGTAATGTGATTAAAAATTTAATTATAAATCAAAGATTATAACATATTTCATTTAAGTAGCGGACACTTGCATACTTTTTCTTTTCTTTTTATATTTACTTACACATATTTAGAAAATTAAACTGATTGTTGTTAGTGAAGTTCATATTTTCTGTTGGCAGACGAGAGTCAGAACATAGTTATTTTCCTAAAAATATTTATCCGTAAAATTTAGAAGACTATAGATAACTTACTCTGTTTTGAAAGAAAAGTGAAAAAATAAACTCGGAATGTTTGGCATGTTTTCAAAACTTCCTTTTAACTAATTGATTCTAGTAAGGGAGAAATCTTTATACATTCTGATGTTTTCCCTTTCAAATTTGCTTATCGAAACTAAAGTTATTTCAGATTGTTATGAACTATTTGACTGTTTTTTAAACAATGTTAATTAAATACATAGTTAATAATCTAAAATTACTTAAATTGTTCAACCTTATATGCATATTTTATTCAATTTTTATTGGTTCGTTTAAAATATTTTCACCATAAAAAGTAATAAATTAAAGTATACCTGTGTGTTGATTTACGTTTAAACGGAAAAGTTAGAACTTTGAAATTCGAGATGAATATATTTTCTCCATTAAAATTTGCATTATTCCCTAATCTAAAAATAAAGTAATTTATCTATTTATTCTTATTTTTTATATTTTTTATAATATGTTATTATTTTTAATCCTCACAAGAAATTAAACATAGAATTTGTCAAGGAAGAAAAGCTGCTGAATTCTATTTGGTGGAGTAAAGAGATCTCTAGGAAGAGGAAGTATGATATGTATAATTCAGTTGTTAAGAGTATATTACTATATGGAACAGAGGGATGGAGAATTATTGAGACAGAGAAAAAGAAATTAATGGCTGTGAAAATGGATGCTCTAAAAAGATCATGCAAGATATCAGGGACAGAAAGAATACGAAATGAAAGAATTAAGAAATTATGGAAATAAAAGAAACCTTTTTAGATGATCTTCCAAAAAAAAAAAAAAAAAAAAAAAAAAAAAAACAAGCAATTAATCTGGTATGGTCATATTAAAAGAATGAACGATGAAAGGTTACCTAAAATCGCTTTTAACTATAAAACATATCAAAAAAGGAAGCGAGGAAGACCAAGAAAGAGATGGATGGATGATATAAAAAAAAGCGAGGAGAGATAGGGGGTCTAGAAGAGGAATAGACCTTGGACCGAAAGCTCTTGAGCAGACCTCTTGTGGATTCCGTCGGAAGACGACATTTGAGGACACGAACCGAGTTTATATATATATATATATATATATATATATAATTTTTAATCAATAAAATTTAATGTAATGCCATAATTTTAAAAATAATCATTCCTGTTTTAATTATTAACAATATAATAACAACAAAAACAACAACAAAACAGGGTGTGTGTGTGTGTGTGTGGCTTTATTAAATTTTTCTTCTTTGAGTTTTCTGTAGTTTAAGTTTTCAATAGATGATGACACTACTCCTTATTTCGACTTGAGCTCGTACCTTTTAGTAGCAAACGCATTTGTAGCTCTTGTGAGTATTTTAATATCATTAATTATAAAATTATAAATAATGAATTAGATATCCATATCTGTAGTTTAATGTTTATTTTTATTGCTAAACTGTTTCGCAATAAAATTTATAATTTTTTGTTTTATTTTTTCCAGTCTACATTAAATTTTGTTACAATTGTAATTTTTTAACTTCAACTTTCACTGTGGTATTTTTTAAGCGTGATACCTAACGTATTTGGATTTATTCATGAATGTAAGTTGTTTATCCTGTAATTTTCTTTTACCGTAACATGGATTTTTAAACCTTTTAGTTTTTATTTTACCCTACTATGAATTTTATAATTATGGTATTTTATGATTTTTTTTTTTTTTTAACTTCTTTTTTGGTAAAATCGGGCTTTGGACACTGAAAAATTGGCAATAGGCTTATAGTGTAACGAAAATTACACTTATTTAGCATATAATATTCAACCAAAGCCACCGGAGATGTATTGATGTTATATCCTTTCTTCGTTTGGATTCTCATTATTTAAAAAATTCTCTTTCCCCCCACATTTACATGTGATTTTTATCATTTCATCCGGTGCAATGATTGAAAAGATTTTCATAATATATACTCCAGGGTATACAGGTACACGCGTTTCAGGGAAGTAGGTTGAATTTTTTCGCTTTAAATTCAGTTGTAAATTTAGTAAAGGGATAATATGATGGACATCTCTTGTATTACGTAAGTTATATTTTTTATGAAATTGTTAAACTTTATTTATTTATTTTGCATTAATAAATTACTTATTTTTGATGAAATTTATACGCGCGATTCATCAGCGTATATTACTATTACACATCACACATGATTCATCGGCTGAATGGATTTATCTGATTAGAGTTATTTTATTTAGAAATACTTTTTAATAGATTTTAAAAGCATTTTAGAAAAGTATTTTTAAAGTATTTTTAATATATTAAATTAAAACTACTTTGATTGCAACAATATTTTGCATAATTTAATGGTTTTTCATACGTTTAACAATAGGTAAACATATCTTACTTAAATAAAGCAATGTTTAGTTGCACACTGAAGGAAGTTAATAGGAATTCTTTATGGTGTCAATGTGTTATAATCATTTTCATATACTGTTATAAACAATTATATTTTTTTTAGAATTGATGATGCATACATTGGATAAATTTTAAAAGCTCATAAGTATTCGACTTTATCAAATTACCATTTTATCTGATATACTTGACTTCAAAAGATATTGTTAATTAATTATTTTTAAGCAAACTTAAAAGAATAATTTTTTTTCAAAAAAGAATTTGCATAAAGTACATTAAATTCAAAATTCGTTTAAGATGCTCTAGCTGATAAACGATAGCTGTCATAGTTCAAAAAAGCAGGTGGATGGGGATGATTGAAACTCATTAGTGGTTTGACTTTTAGACAAGTAATGTTGGGTGTACATAATTTCTTTTTATTCTTTCATACTAATTGCTCTTCTCCCCAAAGTTTGTAAATGATCGAAGCACTATTTTAAAATTCCTCATGGGATTCGTGATAATGAGTCAGCAGTTGGAAAGTTTTAAGAAATGTTGTTAGTTATTATCATTATTATTATTTTTAAGATGTTTTTTGATTTTTTTAATCTTATTTTTAGAACAAATAACTAAAATAACATACTAGTTGTGCAAAGATGTTCCAAGTAAATACTAATTAATTTGAAGCAGTTGGTTATCATGTCAAGTTCTTAAATAAATCTTAATCATTCTTTCCTTTTTATAGTTTATTCCACATCCCAAAGACGAACAGTACACTTAATAACACGCTTAAACAAATGATGAACACACACATACGCACACACACACACACGCACACACACACACAAACATTTTTTACGGTCAACATGACCGCCCGCTTCATGGTCACATTTCAAACTGAGTAAAAGTTATCTCACAGCAGTGTGCGGAGTGACAGAGTGTGCCACCTATGAGGAGGAGCAGTAATGATAATTCAATTTGCAACATCCTCCCGCCCCGAAAGATAAATTAAGATGAATACAAATTTTAAACAAAATCCATATCAAATGCAATTCAAAATATACAACCAATGAAAAATTACAGTGCATGGTAAACTAAGTTTCACAAACAAATAATACTGGAATAATTATATCAAATACACAAATTATGTCAAATACCGCCTGAACACAACTGAAAAATGAAAACAAAATCAATATTACCTTACAGGTGAACATTTGGTATTAATTAACAAGGTTGTGTCCTTCTGGATTTCTAAATTGTAAAGCAACTGGATTGGTCGTTTTAATAACCCAAACGAAGTTTTCAAAGTAACTGCTCTTACCTTATTGTCACGATCCATATGTGTTTCAGTCCCCTTTCCCAGCTTCCAAATTTGTCTTGTGGCTTTATCATCACTAATAAGGACTATATCACACATATTAAAATTAGAAATTGAATTAACAGGTTTTACACCATTTGTATTTTTCAACTGCAAAAGGTATTCAAATTTCCAGGGCTTCCAAAATTGATTAAGAAACTTCTCACGATATAAATATCGTTTAATTAATAATTTTTGAGAACTGGATTGACTTCCAGTCACTAAACGACCAAATTGTGGTGACAAAGCAGTTGATCGTTTTCCAATTAAGTAATGGGCTGGGATGAGAGAAAATGGTTCTACAGGGTCATTATACACATAAGTTAAAGGTCGAGAATTAATAATTGATTCAATTTCTGCAAGTATAATTTGCAGTTCCTCAAAGTAACCAATGCCCTAGCAAGAATTTTCCTCAAAATGACCTTTGTCATATAAACCATTCGCTCCAAATAATCCCCCCACCATGAGGCACTTTCTAATCTGTATTTCCACTCAATACCTTTGTTACCAAAATAGTTTGTATTTCAAAGTCTTCAATGTTCGTCTAAAGTTTCTTTAGTTCCTTTTCACTACTTTTAAACGTCTGTGCGTTGTCGAAATTTACAATTCTGCACACACCTCTTTTGGAGACGAAACATCGGAATGCAAGTAGAAAATGTTCAGAACTCAGACTAGAGACTATTTCGAAATGAACTGCTCGAGTGACTGTATACGTGAATAATACGACATAAGACTTGTTATTATCTCTTGTGAATAAGGGCTTTGCAAAATCAATTCCAACGACTTCAAAAGGTTCAGCCTCACTAGTTCTTGATATAGGAAGCGGAACTGTTACTTACTGTCCTTGTTTGGCTTTAAACCGTTTGCATAATAAACATTTGTTCAAGCAAAACTTCACAGCTTGCCTGCCCTTAATAATCAAAAACGTTCTCCTATTTGAGTGGGAGTGTTGGAAACACCAGAATGACCTAAACTTTCGTGTTCCTTCATAATCAAAAGGTTAGTAAATCGAGGCTTGTTTGGCAAAATAATTGGATGTCGAGATTCATCTGAAAAATTAGAACCTTGAATTCGCCCTTTTAACACGATTAGACCTTCTGTCCACCAAAAAATGTGCAAAGATGTTCCAAGTAAATAATAATTAACTTGAACCAGTTCGTTATCATGTCAAGTTCTTAAATAAATTTTAATAATTCTTTCTTTTTTATAGTTTATTCCACACCACAAAGACGAACAGTTCACTTAATAACACACTTAAACAAATGATGAATACACACACACACACACCAAAAAAAAAAATTATAATAATAAAAAAATAAATAAAAATAAAGCATTTTATACGGTCAACATGACTTCCCGCTTCCTGGTCACATTTTAAACTGAGTAAAATTTATCTCACAGCAGTGTGCGGAGTGGCAGCGCGCCACCTATGAAGATGAGCAGTTATGACAATTCAATTTGCAACGCTAGTTAATATATACAACATAAAATTACGGAAAATAGATAAAAACATCTAAATAAAACAACAAAATTTATGATCTTAATGAGATTAAAAAAAACAAAAATTAGTTATTGTTTAAAAGTATTTAATTGTGGAAGAGAAATTATACAACGTAATAAGTAAGCAAGACATTTCGGTATAATATATATATATTCATTTATTTTAATTATCTTCCTTTATTAAAACAATAATACTTAAATAAATTAACAGTTATTTTATTAAGACAAATTGATAACGCAAGTTTGGAAGAAAAATTTTATTTTGAGTTGCGTGAAATTTTTTTTGGTAAACTTAACGTTTAGGAGGATGCTGAATACAAAAATGATCTCCATTTTTGCCAATAACTTACGATTTCTTTGCAAAATAATATGGTTAACAAAAAAAAAAAAAAAGTTTTTTTTTTATTATTATTTTTTTTTTATGTTGAACGAAACATATTCTTATTAATAATTTAACAAACAATTCTTTCATGATGTATTCAACCTACTGCGATTGCACTTTTTACTTGTGAAACCTCATATTATTTTTCTTGCCGCCCCTCCCAACATGCTTTAGTTTTCATCCCTTCCACTTCCGTCGTATCCTTCGTACTTTTCATTTTGTACTAACTTTTAGATCCACATTTCTACATATTGTTTGAAAGTAAGAAACCTATTTTATATGGTTTTTATAATCAAAAACTGGATACACGATTCTTGTTTTCAAGCAAAATTTAACTAAAAACATGACATTTGCAAAAAAAAAAAAAAAAAAAAAAAAAAAAAAAAAGGATGGAAAGTTTTTCACCATTTTTTTGTTCGGTTTCCGTGAATAAAATTTATAAGAAACAGTAAAAAATAATCATGTGTATATTTTGTTTGCACACATGTGTAATTAGAACAACTTCGATCATTCATATTATTGATTTTGGATGGATTGATTGAGTTAATTTTTACAAGAGCGAAAACTGACCAAACCATGTTTCTAAGCTGAAGCCTTTGAAAGTTTACAATGGTGTATCAGACGAGCTATCTTGCTCCTACGGGCATAATTTATTATCCTAATTTTTATGCTAATTATTAATTATTATCATTTATTGATTATTGTTATCATTACAAAAAAAAAAAAAAAAAAAAGTCAAACAGGAAACAAAAACCATAATCATTGTTGTGAACATATTTGGTCTCTTAAAAGCGCTAGAATTTCGAAATGAACTTTACTAAATGTAAAATTCTAATTTAAAATGAAATAATGACAGTATTCTTTAAGAGTATTAAAGCATGTAATGAATTACAAAACTGATGTTTTTAACGTTTCATGATCATGTTTTAATACTCATTAATGTTTTTAAATCTATACAGTTGACAAATATGCTTATCTTCAAATGAAATCTTCAAAGACTCTTTTGAAGGTATATAATGTTAAAATTATTATTATAGTACATCTATAACTAAACGACATTTACGTGTCATAGTATTAAAAAGAGATATTGGAGAAGAATTTATAAAAGTATATTCTTATAAAGCTTTATTAGTTAATTGATAAAAAAAAAACTATGTATTAAATGTCTAAGAATTAAAAGCATTTTCACCAAAAATTAAAAGATTTTCTCCAGAATCATATTACAGAAAGTAATGAGTTTAGTAGATATAAGTTTAGCAGGTACGTCATTTAGAATATATTTTTCTCTTTAATAATTTAACCTTTTTACAATAAATACTTGTCTCTGCATTAAGTAAAAGCTAAAAATAAAGTAATCAACCTAAAAAATATATTATGATTACATGTAAAGAAAGATTTGCCTTAGTTTTTTTTTGTTAAAAATTCTGGGTATTTTTTTGCGAAATGAAAATTTGCTTTGATTATTCACAACTGATGACATTTAGTCTTCAAATATGCCCATAAATATTAAAATAAAAATAAAAAATTGAAGAAAACTATTTTTGAAAATATATCCACCAGCCATTAATTGGGATGCATAAATAAAATGAAGCGTAATGCAAAAAATAAGATATAAAGAAAAATCTTATGTTGGACTTTCAGTTATTTAAAATTATGCATAGATTATAAAGAGAAATGTCAAGCCATAACGTCATAAATTTTTTTCACTGTTATGAACTATTTTTAATATAGTATGTATGTATTTAGAACTACTAAAATTGGTTGAAATCTTATACAATGGTGGATACAGTGATTATTTGGTGAATCCGGTGCTTGTTTTACATAGTGCACTTTATATGCATAGGATAGATATTACATTTTCCAAAATAAATAAATAAATAAATAAATAAATAAATAAAATAAATATGTGTAAATTTTATTGAAAATAAATTCATATTATTTATGATTCATGCATTTAAATTTTAAACTTAAACAACTTTCTCGATTGCATGAAAAATCATAGAACTAATCTTTAATTTTTATTTTTTTCTATCTTACATTTTTGCCAATTTTTTTAATTAAAAAATCCTCTCATTTTATAATTGATGCTTTTAATTATTCAGATTATTTCTTTTTAGGGTTTCTGTAGGGTATCTACCGGATATACGTAACTTTACAATAATTTATTAATTTAATTTTAATTAATTCATGTAATTTAAAAATTGATTTATTTAAAAAAAAAAAATCTCTTACCCATTTCAACAACTATAAAAAGAACATTTTTATATCTACATTTAAAAAACATTATTAAGTAAAAATGTTTGATTGTTTTTTGAATCGATGTTTTCCTTTTAAAAATTACAACGTGGGATGAATTATGAAATATGCTTAGAAATGAGTTTAAAATTTGCTGCTACGACCCACATAAGTTTGAAATATATTGGAAGTAAAAGGAAATAACATAAAAGAACCACCAAGCTTCCATCAAGAATCATGTTTATTATTTTTGCTGGTGTGCAGTCTCTTGAAAAAACATTTCATTGAAAGTTTTTATTTTTCAATGTGAAATAAATAAATAAAAATAAAAAGTAAAATAAAATAAAATAAATTAAATATTGTTTTTTCTTCGTCATATATTAAAAATTTAACAAAAACGAGCTGAACTGATTCTTTCTTTTTAAAGCAGCAGATATTCTTTTATTTTTATTATTTTTATTATTATTATTATTATTATTCCAGTTTACAACTGACAAAACTATTATTAATAGCCTTTGTGGACTTTAAAACACGTCGTTTT
This sequence comes from Salticus scenicus, assembly GCA_963930645.1. Taxonomy (NCBI): domain Eukaryota; kingdom Metazoa; phylum Arthropoda; class Arachnida; order Araneae; family Salticidae; genus Salticus; species Salticus scenicus. The sequence goes on along the minus strand of OZ005651.1, from coordinate 210,913,521 downwards.
TGAAATAGTAAAATTCAGTGTATATATTTTTTGCTTTTCCATTTGAAAACTTTTGCGAACTTAAGCGATTCATACGCACTGTGAAAACCAAAGACAAGAGGACCAAACATCTGAGGTCCAAATGTTTTGATTTTTTTTCTTTCCTGCAATTCATAAATGAAAATTCTGTTCTAAACAGAACTTTATTTTAACCTTCCGCCGGTCGCACCGTTGTGAAAAAAACAACAGTAATTCATTTTCCATACCTTAAAACTTCTGTTTTAATATATTATAACAAAATAAATGTAAATGTTTTGCAAAATATTTTTATAAATTGTTATCAGATATAACTTAAATGTCATTTGTATGCAAAACAATTTGTAAAATTAAAATACATCAGCCAGTAATTTAACGTTTTTTCCCTGTTGTACAATTTACAACGCGCGCCCGCTCATGTGATGAAAATTCGCGCGCCAGGCAAAAGGTTAATCGAGAGGTTTGATTTTTCAATAGTGTTATGACTTCAGTTAGTCTATATCTTTGTGTAACTGCCGGGGCTATTATTTTAATATTTATGGAATGCTTTGATAATTAATACATATTATTCAAATTCACTATGGCATGTTACCTACTTAAAATGGCATAAATGACGCAATTAGTTTGTGTGCAGAAGCTCACAAAAAGTTTCAGTGGATTATGGTCTGTGAGAGGTATTTTTAAAAATCTATTTTCTTATCTGTATACTACACACAATGCATGGTCTCATAAGAAATAATAACACTGGGGGATCACCGAAGCGGGCAGCCATTGCCTCCGTGCAGGATCAAAACTGTGATAGCATGCTTCTGGACCATTCTTATGAGTGTGTCCCAGACCGTTGCTATTTGTCCATAGCGTAACACTAGTACACAAATATGGGGGACGGAAAGTATCTCTTGTGTTTAAAAAAAAAAAGGAAAGAAAGAGAGTGAAACTCAATTATTTTTCTAGACAGGAGAGGGCGTCACTTATTGGAACATTCGTGGAAGTGTATTTTATATTGTAAGAGACCATAGTAAAACTAGTATGAGGGCAATTTTGAATGATTTTTGCGAAATTTATAGAGTTCTTGACAGTGTAGGTATTTGCAGATAGAAAAGGAGAAAAATTTTGGTGAGATATTTAGCTAATTTATTGGAAGCAGTACCTATAATAGCGAATATAGGACGAAAAGGGGGTATTAGTTTTAAGGACTTACTAACTCGTAAAAGAGTTTTACTTCACTCTTTTTGAAATACAAGAATTACTTTCTTTCACAAATCACTTTTTCGATCCAAAGAAAATTTTATCGCCAGTCTGAAGGTTTATCCATGCGCACCCTCTTTCACCATTCCTAGCTGACATTTATTTACATGCATTATTTTACAAGTACGCTTTTTAAGAAAATTTCCTTTCCTTTATGGGACCGTTACATTCATGACAATTTCACGTTGACCTACATATCTTTTTCAAAATACTGCCCGCGTCTTACAAACTATAAACTGTATAGACAGTAATTTCATATTCACATAAGAAATAGAAAATAATGGCTCTTTTTCTTGACACATTTGTCTCTCGCACTGAAAAAGGCTTCGATGTCACCTTTTATTGTAAAAATTTTGCACTCTCTTTATCTCTCCATACGCGTTCCTGTCATTCACCTATCCAAAAAGGGCAGCTTTTTATAGTTTTGTTGACTGTGTTCTTCCTATTTGTTACGATTCCGTCTTATTAAGCTCAAAAATCAAATACCCGAAAGCTACTCGAAATGGTAGAGGTTATAACCTTTCCATTATTGATAAAGCTATTCAGAAACTACAGTTTCCTCGTACTTCATCTCCAAAATCTATTTCTTCTACTATCAGTAATGCCGTACCTTATTTTCCTAAGTCAAGTTATGCCATAGCTGAAACTTTCAAACGGTAGGATTTTAAAATAACCTTTTCGCCTTCCAACGAACTCACCCTTTCTCAATTAAAAGATTCTATAGATATGCATAACTCTTAGGGTATTTATGGTATTTCCTGCCACTGTGGTTTTTCATATACTAGTAAAATTTAACACAGCCTTAAATTCCGTTTACAAGATCATATCATTTACGTCCGGAAACAAGAAACTAACAAATCGGCCATTTCTAAGCATTGCCGGGAGAAAAACGATAATTTTAAATTTGATATAGCAAAAATAATTTGTAGACCCAAATCTTCACTTGAACTCTATTTCTTTGAAACTTTTTACATTTATACGAATCTTAAAAACATTGTTAATTGTGATTTCGCTGTACTCCCTTTGTCTGATTGTTGCAAATTTTACATTCAATCCGCACTTTCTTAATTTTTTTACATTTTCCACGAGTAGCGTTTCTCAATTTCTTATTGGTTAATCACCACATTCCTCCTAATTCTATTGGTTGATTAAACAGTGATTATACGACTCCCTTCCTATATATAGGAGAACTTTCGATTTGTTTCTTTTATGAACTTAAGGGGGAACTTAATATCAAAAATTTTTCGGAACTTCTTTCTAAATTTAAAATTGCCCTCAGTAAAATGAAAAATTGTCAGGACGTTGTATCCAAAATTGGTATTCTCTGGGAAGTCCTCGGAGAACAGCCCTCCCAGCTACGGTAAATGGTAGTTGGGCTTTCTTTTATTTCTGTTGTAAAAATGCACTGGTTCTTTTTAATTTAATTTTATATTAATTATTTTTCTTTTTTGTTAATTAATTATTATTCTTTTGTTTTCTTTTTCATTTTAATTATTTTTCGCTATCCTTAAACTTTCTTTTTTATTTTATTTTATTTCATTTTTGTGTTAGGTTTGGCGGATAGCATTAAGCTCTTGGCAAGAGCCTTTTTCAAAGCTTTACTGTCTCTAAAGACCGAGTGCCGATGGATGCAGGCTGTCTGTGACTCCACCCCCCACCCCCGTTAGGATCCCTTTCTTTCTTTCTTTCTTTTTTCTTCTTTTGAACCATTCTGCATCCATATCACTGCTGCTATTTCACCAACTCATCTCTTAAGCTGCCTTCAAACTCTGGCAACTAAGTGCGGCGCTATTGATATTTCTTTGATGTGGTTTAGGAGATCGCCGCTCGCTGGAATCGAAGCTCACAAACTTCCTAGTGCGATAATTGCATGAGAAGGGGGTCTCTTTTGTAAAAGAGCAATAAAAAGTAATGTCCTTCATTGTAAATGTGTGCAAAATTTCAAGGGTCACTTTCGGACAATGGATAATTTTTGACTTTTGAAGCACTTGTATGTTGGCAGAGTTTGAAGGAAGCTTTATGTTGTCAAATCATCACGCCGGAGTTCCTAGAGAACTCTCTTAGTTCATGGTCACGATGTTGTCGATCATGTGCTCCAGCTTACATATCCTCCTTTCTCTGGTGGAGGTATGCGACGGTCACGACCGTCGTAGGTACTCCAATGACGCCCCGTGATGATGATGGTGATTATGCACTGATGGCAATATGCTAAATGCTACGGAAATAGCTATTTCCTAGTATATTATTTCCTTTGGTGTTCAAACCTTTGTTTATTATTCTCGTGTTTATTTATCTGTCACAAAGTCTCCTGTCAATATATCTGTTTATTCCTTTGTCAGTAATCTACAGGGTGACGGACTCCGACCTCTTAGCATATGAGGATAATCAATGAAAAGAAATGTATCCTTTATCGTCTCCGTACCCCAAGTTATTCTATTTCTACGGAGTTTTTGTTATCAGTATTATTCATTAACTTTTGTATATATATATATATATATATATATATATATTTAAATTCAATTTTTGAATGATAATTCTAAACATGGCAACATTTTTATTTATTGTAGTGCCTGCCTTTTTTTATTTTTTTCACGTCACTTTTCTTGAATTGAATTTTTCTTTTTCTTTAATGTTAATTAATTCTTTTTATCTAATGGAAAAGTTTCGTGCAAATAATATGGTGTGAAACAGTGCTCTGGAATAGATTTAAATGTTGGCATGTCGGTAATTCACAACCGTTAAATTAGTGTTTTTTTTTTTTTTTTTTTTTTTTTTTTTAATATGTTATTCAAATTTTTATAAAGTTCATTTAAGCAATAAAGTTCTAAAAATAAAATCAATGCATTTTTTTTAACTTTATATTTTCGAAATCAGATACTAAAAATTTAAAAAAGTCAAATTTTGGAAAATAAGAACTAATTTTACAGACTTGAATTTTTTGAATTGGAAAACTGAATTAAAAAATTAGATAATTATGATGATAAATATCCCAACAGAATAAGATTGTTAAAGTTGTCACATATCAAGATTTAGTTTTGAACTCTAACATAACCGAAAGTAATTAATAGTCATAATTATGAAATATTTCAAATAAAAAATAATGGAATATTTTTTGTTGCATTCAGGAGGGATCTATTTATATAATTTTCAAGAGAGGTAACCATTCCGGTTCGTACTCATATATATAGCAAGTTGCGACCTAATTTTCATACTTTAGTTAATTTTAAAAAATCTAATTGTCCGATCGCTAAACTGTTTAGTCCGACGGATTCAGAAAAATTGCCTCTTTCATTTGGTATCTTATTTCTAACGAAGTTTTGATTAGATTTTTTAAAATTAATTAAAATATGAAAATAATATTCTGCTAATAACTTCAAAACTGAACATTTAAATTTTTAATTGTTGCCAAAAAAATTTACCAGTTATCATTATTATTATATTTTTTTTTAGCATAAAATGAAATATCACGCGAAAAAAAAAAAAAAATAATAAAATATTAGATTTGCTCATGCATATGAAAAAATGAAAATATGAAAATGGAGTAAAAAAACAAGCATAACCTTTTTTTTTAACATACTTCAATTTTAGATTTTTTTTCTTTTTTGTTTTGTTTAAATAGTACGTTTTTGGCACGGATGAATAGCGCTTGGCATGAAAGCTAATTCATTGATAATCCCCGGTAATATTTTAAAATTTTTATGCTGAAATAGATCGGACATTTTTCGCCAAGGACTCTACATTTGTGAAAGCCACTTTAAGCCATGTAGCGCATCAAAGATGTAAATAAATTATAAAATATTGAAAAACAGAAAAGAAAGAAAAGGAAAGGAAAAAGAAAAGAAAAAATAATCGCATAAATTGTGTATTTTTGTCTAAAATGGCGATTAAAATTCAAAAATCTACTAGGGGAGGTATATTAAGGCTGTACTATAATCAGATTTACATATTTAATTAATTACTTATTTATTTTTCTATATACCAATTACTATTAACTAACTCAACTACTATTATAACTACAAAAAATTAATTGTCTCATGTGATAGATGTAGCCGATCATAGCATACTGTAATATTATATTTGGCGTGAAATTGTTGTTATTTTATAGTTGATCGAATAAATCAATAAATATAGAAAATAACGTGAAAGAAAATATTATGTACACCACGTATAGTGTTGTTCATATGTAACTGGGATTCAAATATAAAATTGCTACTTCAATTTTTTCGATACTGTTGGTTTCGAAACTGTCATCTGATAAGCACTCAAATGAAGCCCACTGGAAAGCTATTGCCACAGGCACCCGAGAGTGTGCGAATGAGTGGGTCGCTGCCGAAGGCAGCGGGGACAGGAAGCGAGCTTTTGAGCAATTTCATGTTTTTTTTTTTAAATTTTATTTTTGTTTATAAAGCGGTATAGAAAAGAGTTTCCTTTAAATATAGTGACCAGCGAAGCAGGCATAGCTTTTGTTGATTACACTAGTTTTAAAATAAAATGCCATGTGAAAGTAAAGGGCTGTACAACCAATTTTTCAGGACACTTTTCACGATTTCTCTCGGAGAATAAACTATTTTTATTTATTTATTATTATTTTTTTTTTTACTTTATAGACTTATTTTATGAAAAACATTTATTTGCATTATTTTCAAAAGGTAATCTAGTTTATACAATGTGTAACATTATCAAGCTAAAGTGGAACGAAAACGATATAAATTTTGAAAAAAAAAAAAAAAAACTAAACTTATTATGAAAATAGGTTTTTACCAAAATTTGTAAGAAAGAAAAAGTTGTGTAAGCTGTACGAAAAAAAAAACCTTAATTTAAACACGTATTAAAAAAGATAGAAAATACAAAAAAAATGTAAATAACAGCATTTTGAAACCGGGAAAAATGCATTATTAAAATTGGCATTTATAAAACACGCCAGATAGCAGAAAATTAACATGTCTTTTACATTAAAAAAATCCTGACATTAAATTAATAATCATCATTCTGTACATACTGAATTAGGCTTCATACGAATTTTTAGTGAAAATTTTGAGAATTTTTAATTTAAGACTAACTATTTCTTAGATAACGTTTTAATATATTTATCTCCAAAATTAATTTCTTGAAATATGCGTTTAAATGTTCTTCAAATAAAACGAATAAATATTCTTGGTACATTTTCCATATAATAAAGTAAATTTAAACTACCTTCTACTATTCATTTTCACCCACCAAAACAACCACAAATTACAAAAATCATCGTTTTATGAAATTGTAAAACCACAACTACAAAAAGAATTCTCGAATAAAATCCGTAAGTTTTTAAAGAGAAACTGAAATACGGAAATAAAACGAAGATAATAATAAATGAGGGAAAACTGAGCTTAACTGGAAAGCATAAAATACGCTTTCCGAAATGCATTTAAAACTAATATATTTCAAGAAAAATAAATGAACCATAATTTAATATTTTAAAATAGTATTCTGTATCTATATTTTTTTAAAAGGCGAAGTCATTTAATAATGATTATTTCGTTTTTATTTTCTTTTGAGTAATTTTGTTTGAAAAATATATCTTTTGATTACTATATAGCTGATTTTTCATGGCGGATTTAACCAGTATAATAAATTTATTAAAGACTATTAATAGATTGGTTTGGAGTTTGAGAAATCCGTTTGGATTTAATAAAACTATGATGAAGAAAGCAATGAGATAGACTTTATAAGGACATTAAAACGAGAAATAAAGCATAAATTGACAGATGCAATAAAGGCTACATTCTTAGTCCTTAGTTATTGAGCACTGTTGAAATGTAAAATATCAGAAATTACATGTTGAACGGATGTCGCATTTTGAATTGAGTGGCTTAATAATTTATTTTATATATTATATGGAAGATGTTTATAAATAATGCATGAAGAAATATTACTTACAAACTTTGAATAAACACCATAAAATGCAATAAACTCGCAACAATTGTTTCGGGTCGAAGAAACACACGACCCTTCATCAGGCGAATAAAGTAAGCACGAGTGCTGCAGTCAAAGCGGCAAGGTAGGTGCGTTGCCGCTTTGACTGCAGTACTCGTGCTTACTTTATTCGCCTGATGAAGGATCGTGTGTTTTTTCGACCCGAAACAATTGTTGTGAGTTTATTGCATTTTATGGTGTTTATTCAAAGTTTGTAAGTAATATTTTTTACAACGCCAGTTTTGTGGTGCTTTTTTATTAAAAATGCATGAAGAATATTCATTTTGTAAAAATTTAGGATTAGTAAGAGAAAATATTATTGAGTTAATACTTAATCCAAAAATTATTTCTAGGCATACTTTAGCAAGTGAAAAAGGCAGAAACTTATGAGCTGTGCTGTGTTCTACTTATCTTAATGAAACAAGATTCTTTGAAAATATCTCAGCACATACAGTCAGTAGCAAAACTATTGAAGTGCTAGCGATAGTTCCTACTTAAAAGGTGAGCACCTTAAGTAAACATTTGTCGAGTCATGATCTTAGTCTTATGCCGTTTATAAAAAAGTAAGTTGATGATAAAAATTAGCGATAAAACTAATAATATATATAGGGAAAATGTGGATGTGCGTTTTAATAATTTTGCTGCTGACTGTAAAACATGAACTACTCAAGCGATGAAATGAAAAAATGGAGGTAGAGAAAAGTGCGCCCCTAACATATATTTTGATTTAAAAAAACACAATTTATAATCCTGATTCATAAATCAAAGAACTTTTTCATCATTTGCAAGCTACTTAAAATCTCATGAACAAACAAAAATAAAAAGCCACAACAAGCTTATGCTACGTATACAGATATTTATATGGAAAGAAATAGTCGTGAAGTTAAGTTGAGTTTAAATGATTTGGAGAAAATTTAATAATTTTAAAATAATTTTTATTACAAATAATTAATTATCAACAATTTTATCAATTTCTTTCATTTGAAGTAGTACGAAAATACTGTTTATTTTCGTATCGAAGTCGGATCCACACTATTGCGCTTGCGCAAGGCCTGGTGTGATTTTATTATAATAGGGGTTTCGGAAGAGAATGGATCGTTGTATCTTAACAAATGCATAATTTCAACTTCAGCTTAACCTCAGCGATCACCATTTTCTGTGTAAGGTTTTTTGATTTTGATTTTTTTTTTTTTTTTCCCACTCGTACCTGCAAACGAACAGCTTTCTAAACAGGCAATATTTTTAGTACCAGACATTTTAAAAATAAAAACTTTTTTATTATGAGAGGCAATGAAATTTTTAATTAAAATATACGTATAAAAACAAATAAAAAATATAAATGGACGTTTCGAAACTTGCCCGAGTTTCATCAACAGTATTAAAACAGTATTTTTTCAAACTGACATATACACTCAGATGTAAGTTTGCAAATAAGGTTGTTTTAATACTGATGATGAAACTAGGGTGAGTTTCGAAACTTCTATTTTTATTTTTAATTGTTTTTATGTGTATGTTTTAATTAAAATTTTATTGTCTCATTTTAGAAAAGTTTCTATTTTTAATGTATATCAACGAGACAGTGTGATGTTTGTGTATATTACAAGATATTTTGATTGAATATTCCATTCTGCAGCTGCCAATGAAAAATACGCCTTCCTTTGTCAGACATAATTCTTATCAACATGATCTTGTCCTTAAGAGAAAATGTTTATTGAAAGCCTTTCAAAATATAACTATCTGATTACTTGTTAAAATATAGGTATAATAGCAATATTTATGGCTAGAAAATATATTAGTTGCAATAGTTTAGGCATAATTGATGTTAAAATATTGATTTTTGTAGATAAAAATCTTCCTTTTCTGGCAAATCGAAATTCCATAATTCAATATACACAACCACGGTATTTGTTTCGGAAGAATTTCAAAAATATAGAAGCATGATAGACAAAAAATGTAAATTCTTCCTTTTATTATTAGGTGTTTTAGAGGAGATACTTAAACCTAAAGGCAGCATCTGATCCTTAATTTTAACGTGAAATATTCATTCCACAAGAAGCACTTCATTAATTAAAGATATTTTAAACAGAGTTTTAAGAGAAGCAAATTTATAAGAATAGGCAACAATTATTTATAGTTAAACGAGAAATTTTACAAAACATTTGCATTCTACACATGGTGTTATAATTAATATATGTATATAGATTAAATGAAGCTAAATCTATTCGTAATTAATAAATGAGACATGTTTTAAAGCGCAGTTATCGTGTACGTTGTGACCAGGTTTCTCACAAAGGGAAATTAGAATATCATTATTTTTATATACTAATTTTCGACTTGATTAATCGTTGATATCCGTAGATATCAACGATCAATCATTGATGTCCATTGATATACTATTTAAAAATATACTAGGGTGAACTGGGTTAAAAGTTACCTCGGGGTAAGCGTAATTTCGGATTAAAATTCATCTGCTAAACTGAATTTGGACCTAATATTTATCATATGAGCTGATTATGTTTCCTTAGTAACATTTGAAAATTAAATAAAATTTAAAACACTGCTAGTTTTAAAAGTTTGAAATAATGTTTAAATTTCCACTCTCCGATAGAGAGCCCTTCTTAAAATTTGAAGATTTGCCTTTTCTATACTTATACAGTAAACATTACAGTTTTTGGTCAGGAAACTAAGTTTTGTATGTAGATTATGAATTAAAATTCCAATTTGTACTATTTCTTATGCTTTTTTTTTCTTTTGTTCCCGTGGATACACATAGCCTAGAAATTTTATATGTCGAGAAAGTGTACCTTGCAAATTAATTGAATTACTTATATTTTTTCTTTGCTTTTTCTATTATGTGTTTTAATTTTCAACACAACCCAATATCTAGTTAAATTTTAAGGCTTTTTTTGAGTGTTAAAAAGTTTATAATGTAATGTGCTAGTTAGAGGCCTGCGGAAAAGGTCGCAACTCTTTAAGGAGTTGAGATATTTTAAAAACTCAAAAAATCACATACTCATTAAATTTTTCACAATCGGGAAACACGACTTACACATCTCTTAATATATTGTTTACGCGTATAGTAGGCCTAGTGGGAATTGGAATCACGAAACAAGAAATTTTATTTTTTTTTCTTTAAATAGAACATTATTAAATTATAAAAATCTCATAATTTTAAAAAGCCAAATAGTTGCATTTTATGTATAAAAATATTTAGAAGTGTAATTTTTTAACAGCATTTAAGCAAAATGAGGTCACATTCGAACTATATCAAATCGTTGTTACATTTACACCAATTCACTCGATATAAACATTGTAGTATCCAAATTTATTTTTGTTTGAAGCCCGGCTGTGATATAAAACGCCTCCACTATAATGCCGTTTCATAAGCATCGTGGTTTGAACGTTTATTTACTCGATAATATCTATAGATATTATTATTCATTATATTTTATTTTATTTACTTTATTTATTTATTCATTTTACTTTATGAATCGTTCTTACAAATCGAGATTGAAATAAAGCTTGGTTACTTTACTTACCATATCCATGATAAAGTACTGAACACCAATATTTATTATTGGTTATACTCTTAAGTTAATGGGATTTTTACCAAAGTGTAAAATATAGTCACTGGGACAATTTTTCTTTTCAAAATTTATACTATGCATGTATATTGTTTTATATATTTATGATATATTATTTGATATATTTATAATTTATAAATCTAGTTTAATATATCTATAAATATATACCTATAATATTCATTATATCTGTAAAATGAATACATTGGAGATATATAGATATTATATTGTATTTTTAAACCCCTTGTTTTAAATTGAAAAGTTTTAAATTACACATTAAGCCATGCCAATAATTTAATTAATTCCGGAGCACGTTCATTACTTGCATTTTTTTCACTCCACTTTATCCCTTTCCAACCTGAATCATTCCCCCCTTAAAACATTATATTCTTCCGTTTTTGCAAACTGAAAGAAAATATGGACTATGATCGACATTTGTTGAGTGAAAATTGTACTTTACACTTTCTGCTAATTAGTTCCATCGATCATTTCCTTATTGTTATAACTTAGCCATTTTCAATTTCAGTGTATAAATTTGTTTATTATTTATCCTCTATTTTTTGTAAGTTCACGTGCTGAACAATATGTCAAAGAAAAAAAAGAGTTAAATGAATTTAATGCTTTTAATTTTTTTGTAAAATATGAGCGCGTGCTATCTTCAAAATTTGTTAAAATGTAAAGATTATGTGATGCGTGTGGCATCCACAGTTTTGTTTTTTAATTCAAGAAATAGAACAGAATAAAGTTAGCAACGATGTTTGTTGCATTTTTTCATATAGTTTGAGTTTTTAATTTTAGTGAACTACCTTTTACCGTAGGAATAATTTTACTATGTTTAATGTTATAGGGAATTATTATACGAGCATAAGATATGCTACTTTAATAATTTTAAAGTGTAAATAAGTAGTATTGGCGTCTGCTTCTATACAGTTTAATTTAGTAAGAGAAAAGCTAGGAATTTGCGGTGCTTATTCCGTTGCTTTACATAAAAATACTGGAGTCACTGCGACAGAACCCTTCAAGTGAAGTAAAATTATTTTGATTACATTAAGATTAAAAAGATGTTTAAAACCGTTAAAGGATTTAAAAAAGAAGATTTAAAATGGGTAGCCGAAGAAATTGGAGAGACTTTGCCTTCGACGTTCACAATAGCAAGCTTAAAAGAGCTGATTTTAAATAGTAAAGAGTATGAAAAGGATCCCGAATTTGTGAAAGATATTTTAGAAAATACTATAGCTGAAAGAAAAATGAAAGAAGAGAAACAAGAACAAGCTTTGAAAGAAGAAAAACAAGAACAAGCTTGGAAAGAAGCTGAGGCATTAAAGCTGGAAAAAGAAGCAGAACTGGAGAAAGAGAAATTAAGATTGAATCATGATTTAGAATTGGCAAGAATACAATCATCTGGGCAAATTCAAACTGATGCTATTTTAAGTAATTATGAAAATAGTACTATGAGACGAAAATTTACTTTACCTAAGCTGGAATTCAGGGAATTTGGCGGAGAAATTAAGGATTGGTTGCCTTTTTGGAGCCAATTTGAACAAATCGATAAAGATGATGAGATTGCCCCAGAGGACAAGTTCCAGTATTTAGTACAAGCAACAATCGCTGGTTCACGCGCAAGAGAAGTTGTTGAAAGTTTCCCGCCAACTGGCGCCAATTATTCAAAGGCAGTGGAAAGTTTAAAGGCTCGTTTTGGCAGGGAAGATATTCTAGTAGAAGTGTATGTACGAGAGTTATTGAAATTGATAATATCTGTGCAAACAAAAGGTAGATTTGCATTAACTTCATTATATGATAAGCTTGAGTCATATTTACGGGCGCTAGAAACATTAGGTGTTACCACTGATAAATATGCCTCCATTTTATACCCTATGGTTGAGTCTTGTTTCCCAGCAGACTTTTTGAAGGCCTGGAATCGCTCGAATCTCTCTTCTTCTAATACAGATGCTAAAGGAAGGTTGAATAATCTGATGCATTTTTTGAAAACGGAAGTAGAAGGTGAAGAGAGAATATCTTTAGCTGTAGCGGGCTTCGGTTTGACAAAGCGTGAAGATAATAAATATTCTAAAAGGAAAAACAGTGCAAGTGCAGACTATATGCGAAATAAGCTATCGACAGCTGCAGGTTTATTGACAACGTCTTCTGCTTTAGATTTCAAAAGGGTATGCATTTTTTGACAAGGCAAACATTTGAGCTCTGAATGCTTTTCAGCTCGAAAATTGAGTTTAACTGAGATACAAAAGATTGTAAAGGATAAAAATTGCTGCTTCGCTTGTTTGTTACCTAATCATACAGTGAAAAAATGTCGAGCAGTTTTAAGATGCATTATCTGTTCTAAGAAGCATGTGCCTTTGATGTGCGATTTGCGTGATTCTCAAGGTAAAACTGCACAAGAAAAGGTTGAAGAAAATTCAGTCAGTAGCGAAGTAAACATGACAAATTTTAATAAGCAAAGTGCTAAAGTATTCCTTCAAACTATAAAAGTGAAGCTCATCTCCGAAAACAAGCAAACAACAGTTCGTTTGTTGTTAGATTCAGCATCCCAAAAATCTTATATTTTGAAAAGTATAGCAGAAGAGATGAATTATACTCCCATTCGTCAAGAAAAAATGATGCATTCATTGTTTGGCGGAGTTACAACAAAGGAATGCCAACATAATTGTTATAGAATAAAGGTTAAGGATATGAAGGAGAAGTTCACCTGTAATTTTGAAGTGATGGATCAAATTACTATATGTGAAAACATTCAACCCGTCACTAATGGTCCGTGGATTAAAGAGTTGAAAGAATATGGAATCGAATTATCTGATGTAAGTCATTGCCGTGAAGTTATCGAAATATTGATTGGTGCTGATATTATGGGAAAGATGTTAACTGGCAAAAGAAAAGTATTGACATCTGGTCTTGTTGCCATAGAAACATACCTTGGTTGGACATTGATGGGCAAAGCGCCTCGCACCGAAGTCTCAACAGATAATTTAGCAATGATGGTGACGTCTTTGTTTGTAAATGAAGCTGATATCTCAAACTTATGGAGATTGGACTTGATCGGAATAACAGATACTATAGAAAAGAAATCTAAAAGTGAGATTGACCGTCAAACAAAGGAACATTTCTTAGAGACAGTAAAAATTAACAAGGATGGTCGTTACGAAATTTGTCTTCCTTGGGCTGACGACACATCTGTATTACCAGATAACTTGAGTTTGGCTGTAAGACGTTTGGAAAGTACAACTTCTAAGTTATTATCTAAGAACATGTACGAAAAATATGAAAATATATTTATGGACTGGTTGAATGAGGGGATCATAGAAGAAGTTCCTGCTACCAAAGTGAACTCTTATGGTAATTACTTACCTCATCACCCAGTTATTAAAGAGACCAGTAGTACAACACCTATCCGTCCGGTTTTCGATTCTTCAGCAAAGTTGGCTAACCATCCATCTTTAAATCAGTGTCTGCAGTGTGGCCCAAATTTGATTGAGCTTATTCCAGATATTTTCCTACGTTTCAGAGAAAGAAAATTTGGTGTAACCGCCGATATTAGAAAAGCGTTTCTTCAAATTAGCATTTGTGAAAAGGATAGAGATTTCCTACGATTTCTATGGTGGAAAGATCTAAAAGAGAAGAAACTTAAAGTATTTAGGCATGCACGAGTCGTTTTCGGTGTAAAGTGTAGCCCTTTTCTTTTATCATCAGTAATTGAATATCACATCAAAAATAGTGCAAATTTTGAGGAAAGTTTCAAGCAAAGGCTTTTGCATAGTTTTTATGTAGACAATGTCGCCACTAGTGTGCACAGTGAAGAAGATCTAAAGAAATTTATCTCGGACTCAAAGAAAATAATGGCAAATGCTGGTTTTGATTTAAGGCAGTGGGAATACACTGGTGATCACGCTGAAACATCGAACCAGAAGGAAACTCAAGTATTGGGTCTGATTTGGGATAAGGTTTCCGATACATTAAAAGTCAACATGAAATGGCTAAACGATTTCAACACAGAAAGGATTACCAAGCGAAGTATGTTATCGGCAGTTCATAAAATTTTTGATCCTTTTGGTTTTACTGCTCCGGTGATGCTTTATCCTAAATTGATGTTACAGAAAGCTTGGAAATTAGGAATTAATTGGGATGACGAAATAACTGGTGAATTACAAAAAGAATTCCTATTATGGTTCCAAGAACTTAAATATTTAAACGATGTTAAGATACCAAGATATATCCAGATCACTCCAGAAAACTTACATGCATGCACAATTCATACTTTCGTTGATGGAAGTAAAGATGCTTACGCAGCAGTAGTATTCTTGAGGATAGAAAAGGAAGATCAAGGGGAAATAATTCTGCTTGCTGCCAAGTCCCGAGTTGCGCCTTTAAAGAATACGACTGTACCAAGGATGGAGCTATTAGCAGCTACTATTGGCGCTCGTTTGGCGAAAACTGTTGTGGATGCTTTGGGTTGGCAGGAAATGAAGAGATATTACTGGAGCGATTCCTCAACAGTGCTTGCTTGGATATCAAGAAATGAGAGCTGGTCTGTGTTTGTCCGAAATCGGGTTCAAGAGATTCAGAAATTAAGCAGTCCTTCATCATGGAAACATATACCAAGTGAGAAGAATCCAGCAGACTTGCCGTCTAGAGGCTGCAAGGCTAAGCAATTAGCTTTAATGAGATGGTGGGAGGGCCCACATTGGATGAAAGATTCAGCAGAATTTAGAAACCACATGAACACTTCCGATGAAGATTGGAATGAGGAAGAAATTCAGAAAGAAAGGTCAAAGTCTACTTGTATGTTGACGAAACCTGAATTTCCATCCAACAATAACTGGTATTACCGCTACTTTTCAAGTTATGAAAAAATCATACGTTTAGTTGCTTGGATTCTTCGCTTTAAGCATAATTGTTTAAATCCTGAAAAGAGGAATAAAGGCGAATTGACGGTTACTGAATTTCGGGAAGCTGAGATAAAAACTCTACGCATGGTTCAAAAAGAATCTTTCTCTTCGGAAAGTGATGAAACATTGAAGACATTACAAACCTGTAAGGATGAGCAACATGTCATTCGTTTGAAAACTAAAATAACTTACAGGAAAGATAGTGAAGATTTTCTCCATCCCATAATTCTCCCTTCAAAGCATGAAGTTGTTAAGCGACTTATTTTTTATATTCATGTAAAGAACTGTCATGCGGGGTTACAAATCCTCTTAAATTTGCTTAGAGAAAGGTATTGGATCCTCAACGGAAGAAAGAGTGTAAAGCTTGTGTTAGCCAGCTGTGTGATTTGTAAAAGGTTTAATTCAAGGGCTTTATGGACATCTAGTGCTCCTCTACCTGAAAACCGAGTAAAAGATTCTGCCGTATTTCAAGTTACAGGCATAGATATGGCTGGTCCTTTGTATCTTAAGAACGATAAGAAGAGTTGGATTTTGATTTTCACATGTGCTATATATAGAGCTGTTCATCTAGAGCTAGTGACCTCTGCTTCCACAGATGCATTTTTGATGGGTTTGAGAAGATTTGTGGCTCGCAGAGGAAGATGCTCTGTTATCTACTGTGATAACGGAACAAATTTTGTTGGCGCAGCTAATTATTTGAGAAGCTTAGATTGGCAATGTATACAAAAATATGGGTCTGTCAACTCCATAGACTGGAAGTTTAACCCGCCAACGGCGGCGTGGTGGGGTGGCTTCTGGGAGAGGCTGATTAGGGTAATAAAAGATCTTCTTAAAAGAGTCTTAGGACGCGCCTGTCTTACGTACGAAGAAATGACAACTCTTTTAGCTGATGTTGAAAGTGTAGTGAATTCAAGGCCTCTAACATACCTTTCTGAAGATGCGACTGTAAAGCCTATCTCCCCATCTATGTTTCTTCAAGATGTTCACGAAATTCAGCTTCCAGATGTTGATGCAGTTGAACAAAATTCTTTATCAAAGAGGCTCAGATACAGGCAGTCCCTACTCAGAGCTTTGAGAGATCGATTCAGATCCGAATATTTGGGTGCTCTCATACAGCGAGCAAATAGAAAACAGTCAGAAAAGGGTATCGCTGTCGGAGATATTGTATTAATTGGATCTGACAACAAGAAACGAATCCACTGGCCACTAGGCCGTATCACAGAACTTATTCCTGGCAAAGATAAGAAAGTTCGACTTGTAAAGGTTCAAACTTCGCAACATGAACTTTTACGACCTATTCAAAGATTATATCCTTTAGAAGTAACATCATCAAATAATAGTTCAAAACTGAAAGAAGCATACCATTCAAAGGAAACCTCTGCTCAAACTGTTAAACCCGTTGTAACTTCAGAAGAGGAACCAGTCAGATATAGCAAAGCGGGAAGGAGAATTAAAGTCCCTGAAAGACTAATGTATTGAGAACTACACCTGCAACATTTGGTTTTGATTATAACCTATAATCAAAAGGTGGGAGGATGTTATAACTTAGCCATTTTCAATTTCAGTGTATAAATTTGTTTATTATTTATCCTCTATTTTTTGTAAGTTCACGTGCTGAACAATATGTCAAAGAAAAAAAAAAGAGTTAAATGAATTTAATGCTTTTAATTTTTATGTAAAATATGAGCGCGTGCTATCTTCAAAATTTGTTAAAATGTAAAGATTATGTGATGCGTGTGGCATCCACAGTTTTGTTTTTTAATTCAAGAAATAGAACAGAATAAAGTTAGCAACGATGTTTGTTGCATTTTTTCATATAGTTTGAGTTTTTAATTTTAGTGAACTACCTTTTACCGTAGGAATAATTTTACTATGTTTAATGTTATAGGGAATTATTATACGAGCATAAGATATGCTACTTTAATAATTTTAAAGTGTAAATAAGTAGTATTGGCGTCCGCTTTTATACAGTTTAATTTAGTAAGAGAAAAGCTAGGAATTTGCGGTGCTTATTCCGTTGCTTTACACTTATTTTATTACAAACGACTGCTCCAAATGCAAAAATGTAAGTGGATGACGTGGATGTCTAACCCGCACGATCGTACGGTCTGTCTCGGAAAGGGTTATTTGCAGAGAAATTTTCTCCGATATATATTTATAATTAAATAGGAAGAATAATATCCTTCAAGAAAAGTGGTAAGAAAGAAAAAGGGAGGATACTAACAATGATCCGGAGTATATTAACAGCCCTCTTCACTTACCGTCGCCGGAAGCCCGAGCCAATGTTATTCTATGGGGAAATTTTCTTTACAAATAACTTATTAACTAATACATATTTTTAAATTCTGTTTTCACATTCAGAAAATTACCAACTGTTAAATTGACGGATCTTATTTAAAAATGTATTTTTTTTATTTTTAATATTTTATTTCGAAATTGCAAAATGAAGAAATTTCACATATTGAAAATTCGTATTTTGCAGCTTCAAAATAAAATATTAAAAATTAAAAAAAATAATTTTTTAAAAAAGGTCCGTCAATTTAACAGCTGGGAATTTTCTGAATGTGAAAACAGAATTTAAAAATATGTATTAGTTAATAAGTTATTTGTAAAGAAAATTTCCCCATAGAATAACATTAGCTTCGACTTCCGGCGGCGGTGAGTGAAGCGGGACCTTAAGGGTATGTCTGTACATTTGTAAAAAAAAAAAATAATTACAGTAATGTTCGGCGTTTAATAAGTTCGATAAGTCAGTTTTGCACCAGAAACTTTATTTGACAAAGAAAGTTATATTTTTACGAACTGTTTCCTTGAAAAAGTATAGTTTTTTCAGTTGAATAAAATTTCTGGCCGTGGAATGACATATCTTACTGGCAAATTATACGCTGAAAATTACAGTATGTTGAAAATAAATGCATTCCTTAAAAATTTTGCAAAATTTTTAAAGAATGCGAAATTGTAAATTTCACAAGATACAAATAAGCCATTATTATTGTTGAAATGTAATGCCCCGAAAGAAAATAAAAATGTCATTCTATTTGCAAATAGAATTCAAAATAGAGATTTATTCAAAATAATTTAAAACTTAAGTAGAATTGAATGTTTATGTTTTGAAAAACAATCTTTCGTTCAAAAGTTTAAAATTCAATCAAAAATAAGTATAAAAGTAGTAGTTCTTAAAAAAAATTCTGTGATCGGCAAATAAATATGACATTTTTAGAGTGGTACATTTGTCAATATGGGTAATTGGCATGTCGTTTTTTATTCAGAGGCTTTAGAGATTTTCAGATCGTCATAAAAACCGGTACATATGAATTTCAATTTTATGGATGCATGCACCTTCAAAAATTTATGGCTGAACGAACTGTTCTAAATCGTTCAAAATAAACACATTTACTGAATGGATTTTAGATCAATATTTAAAAAATACGGAATTTTCAATTTACCGTTTATTTTAGAAACCTATTTCGATAAATAATGCATGTAAAGTTGGTGTTTGCATGTCACGAATTGAAATTATGCGGGTTATCTATGTCACGACATATATATATATATATTTTTAATCATTTGACTGAAAATCAGATTTTGTGTTAATTAGGCAATAAAAAAAAAAAAAAAACATGTTTTATACTTTGTAATTATTTTACAGCCTGATTAATATATATATATATATATATATATTAGGTTTTTGGCATTTAAATAAATAAATAAATAAATAATATACATATAAAATTGAAAGTTAAATTGTAATTAGAAAACTTTTGATGGAAAAATTCTAATATTTTAATTTTTATGTCACTTTTAAGTATCATTTTATTTTATTATATATATATATATATATATATATATATATATATATATATATATATATATTATGACAAAAGCCATAAATGAAAACTGAGCAACAAATCATATCAAACGAATTTAGTCAAATGAACAACAAATTATTCAACCAATCATGTGAAATAAATGGGATTCAGATGAACAACCGATTAAGTACAACCAATCATGCCAAATCAACACAACATTAGCACATAAGAACTGGTGTCAAATGATGAAGAGAAGAATTTTGTAAATAAACACCATAAAGCGCAAAAACACGAAACTGATAAAATAATTAATTAAGAAGGACCCTTGGTCATGCGAAAACAACTAGACACGAGTGCATCATAAATCAGCAAAACATGCTACTTTTATGCATGACTCATGCCCAAATAGTTTTAACTTATTAATGGTCGTTCCTATTTTATTTATTTATTTATTTATTTTTTTTAAACACGAAATAATTATTGCGTGTTTTCAAAATTTATAGTGTTTGTTCACAGAGTTATTATTCTTAATAAAAGCATTTTTTTTTTTTTTTTTTAATAACAACAGAGAATTTTATCTCCAGGATAACTGCACTTTAAAGATAAGAAATAATACTTAGATATTTATACAGATACATTTAATTTGTACTATTAGTTTGTACAATAATGTATAGCACACGTAAGAATTACATGAGAAAATGGGATTACAAAATAAAAATAAATACTAAAATTTAAGATTATGAATGTTCTGTGCTAGGTTTATTGCAGCAAACAATAAACACTCAGAAAGACATCAATATTAATGTCATCATTTTAATCACGTGATGGAGTGATGCCTTAATTAACTTGGAGTATGATATTAGACAACCTTTATACATCCATAATTTAGAATTGTCTATATTAGCAAAAGGGTATTAATTGTGATGACGATTAGAATGCATATTTGTCTAATTTAGTTGTTTGCAACTATTAAATTAATATTATATTTGAGCCGCAGTTGTAGGTATCAAACGAAACTATTTTGGTATTTTTAACCGACTTCAAAAAAGAAGGTAGGTTCTCAATTCAAACCGTATGTTTTTTTTATGTTTGTTAGCTCATAACTTCTGAACGGATGCTCCGATTTTGATACCTTTTGTTTTGTTGAAAAGGTCTTCGTCTGAAATAGGTCCCATTCAAATATCTTTACGATCTAAAGAAAATACAGAGTGCCCAAAAAAAATGAGTCCCAACTCTTTTATCTGCTAACCGGCTGCAGCTATAGTGATAAAAATGGTATGTAAGTATAGCAAAGTGGCCATGCAGTACAAGATTAAACCGCTTGTAGCGCCACCTAGTGGAAAATAGCGGAGTTAGAGTTCCTATCTGGAAAACGGTTCTAGAGAAAATAGTGAATTACAAAGTTGAAGAGAATCATCGATTTAGTAAGTTTAGACATTCATGCTAGCGTTCCTATCTTGGAAACGGTTCAAGACAGGGGGAAAAAGTGAATTATAAAATTGCAGAGCATCATCGATTTAGTACGAAAAGATTGCTTAGACATTGATGCTAAAAATGCAATGCTAAAAACGTGCATTCGTTTGTTCGCAATTTCTTACACTATGCACACTTGAGCTACATTGCACATGTTGTAGCGTAGCTGGTGACACATACGCTATATAGTTCAAAATACGGTTACTTGATAATTTTTGTTTTGTTGTAAAGATCTTGGTATGAAGTAGGTCCCATTGTAATATCTTTACAATCTAAAGAAAATAAAACGTCATCTGGTGAAAAACAGCGAAATTAGCGCTCCTATCTCAAAAACGGTTCAAGATGGGAGAAAAGTTAATTACGAAGATGTAGAGCATCTTCGATTTACTACAAAAAGGCAGTATTTAGACATTATTGCTAAAAATAGAAAGCATAAAACGTGCAGTTGTTTGTTTGCAATTTCCTACACTGTGAACACTTGAACTACGTTGCACACTTTGCAGCGTAGCGGTTGACACGTATACTCTGTGGTTCAAAGTACTGTTACTGTAAGCGGTCACATCGATTAGCGCAAAGTCGTTTTCAACCAAATTCAGAAAGGAGGGTGTTCTTAATTCGCGCTATGTGTTGTTGGTGTTTGTAAGCTTATAACTTCATAAGAGATGCTCTAATTAACCGACTTCAAAAAGGAGGAGATTCTCAATTCAAAGAGTATGTTTTTTTTGTTTTTGTTTGTTAGCTCATAACTTCTGAACGGATGATCCGATTTTGATACTTTTTGTTTTATCGTCGTCTTGGTCTGAAATAGGTCCAATTTTAATACCTTTACGATCAAAAGGAAATACAGGGTGCCCAAAAAAGTCAGTTCCGACTCTTTTAACTGCTGAACAACTGCTGCCTAGTCACAAAAGGGGTATGTAGGTATAGTAAAGTGGACATGTGCTACGTGATTCAACCGCCTACAGCGCCAGCTGGTAGAAAACAGTGGAGTTAGCGTTCCTATCTCGCAAACGGTTCAAAACAGGAAAAAAAAGTGAATCATAAAATTACAGAGCATCATCAATTTAATACGAAAAGATAGTTTAGACATTAATGCTAAAAACAGAACGCTTAAATTGTGCATTTGTTTGTTCACAATTTCCTATTTTGTGCACACTTGAACGACATTGCATATGTTGTAGCGTAGCGGGTGACATTTATGCTATGTAAAATTCAATGTACGGTTATTTTAAGCGGTCACATCTGTTACGATGTTTCTTGACGCAGTCGTGATCTTTGGTTAGTGTAGATCTCTGGAAGGAAAGACTGGTTAGCAATATTTTAAGAATAAGTCCAATTGCTGTCATCAAGATGCTTTTATTGAATAATTCTTGCAAAAATATATAAAGTATTAATATATCCAATAATTAGATACAGAGCGTTGTGAAACATTTAATAATGAAGTACATAAACCCAGGGTTAAATGTTGAGATTGTCGCATAAGATGGGGGAGAGAGCGAAGTAATTACATGTTTACAATCCTATGATCTGGAGCAGTTCTGAGATCCCTACACCAGAACAGATCTGAGATGTCTGAAGAAAAAGAGCCAAATTTTAGAAAAACAGCCAAATTATAGTGCCAAATACTTTCATTGTTTATCGGATAAAACAATGTTAATTTTTGAATTTGTAATGACGGTTTATAATTGTAGTAACCCTTTAATCGCCAACATTTTGCCAAACTACCGTTAGACAAGAGAAAGAGACGGTTAAGAAATGCAGTCATCAATATTGCGCAATCTAAAATAAATTACATCCTGTGTTGAAATAATATAAATTCTGACAATGAGTTTCCTTGTTTTATGACTATTTGAGAACACTTTTTTTATTTTATAATTACGTTTAATGTCAGAATTTCCGTTAGATATTATTATTATTTTATTTTCTTTTTATCCCATAAAATAAATTACTTTTCTATTTAAAAGATAAACATTTTATTTATAATTTAGATATAAAACATATACAAATTAGATTTCTGAATGATGTGTGTTAATGTTTTATGTTAATAAATAGTGTAGGTCGTATGTATAATTAAAATTGTGCAATTTTTAATGACACTTAAAAAAAACAATTCTTTCTTCAAATGTCTGAAAACAAATTATGTGAATAAAATATCACACATGAAATTTAATTATTTTATATTGCGATAATGCATTACTTTATCATTAGATTTTATTTTAATTAAAAACTCAATTAAAATTTAACCAAACATATGTGAACACCTTCACATATTTCTTTGGTTAGTGTAGATCTCTGGAAGGAAAGACTGGTTAGCAATATTTTAAGAATAAGTCCAATTGCTGTCATCAAGATGCTTTTATTGAATAATTCTTGCAGAAATATATAAAGTATTAATATATCCAATAATTAGATACAGAGCGTTGTGAAACATTCAATAATGAAGTACATAAACCCAGGGTTAAATGTTGAGATTGTCGCATAAGATGGGGGAGAGAGCGAAGTAATTACATGTTTACAATCCTATGATCTGGAGCAGTTCTGAAATCCCTACACCAGAACAGATCTGAGATGTCTGAAGAAAACGAGTCAAATTTTAGAAAAACAGCCAAATTATAGTGCCAAATACTTTCATTGTTTATCGGATAAAACAATGTTAATTTTTGAATTTGTAATGACGGTTTATAATTGTAGTAACCCTTTAATCGCCAACATTTTGCCAAACTACCGTTAGACAAGAGAAAGAGACGGTTAAGAAATGCAGTCATCAATATTGCGCAATCTAAAATAAATTACATCCTGTGTTGAAATAATATAAATTCTGACAATGAGTTTCCTTGTTTTATGACTATTTGAGAACACTTTTTTAATTTTATAATTACGTTTAATGTCAGAATTTCCGTTAGATATTATTATTATTTTATTTTCTTTTTATCCCATAAAATAAATTACTTTTCTATTTAAAAGATAAACATTTTATTTATAATTTAGATATAAAACATATACAAATTAGATTTCTGAATGATGTGTGTTAATGTTTTATGTTAATAAATAGTGTAGGTCGCATGTATAATTAAAATTGTGCAATTTTTAATGACACTTAAAAAAAACAATTCTTTCTTCAAATGTCTGAAAACAAATTATGTGAATAAAATATCACACATGAAATTTAATTATTTTATATTGCGATAATGCATTACTTTATCATTAGATTTTATTTTAATTAAAAACTCAATTAAAATTTAACCAAACATATGTGAACACCTTCACAACATCGATTAATGCATAAACGTTTTAAACCGACTTCATAAAGGAAGAGGTTCTCAATACAAACCATGTTTCTCATTGTTGTTGTTGTTGAAATTTGTTAGCTTTTCATTAAGATATAAACATATTACAGGATACTCACAAAATTCTGTTCTCACTCTAACTGCTGAACGCATGCAGCTACACTGGTAAAAGCAGTATGTAAGTATTTTGCTCTTTGTTTGAACATATTTTGCTCTTTGTTTGAACTTTATGCTACGCAATTTCCAGCGCAGCGGGTGAAGCGTATTCACTGTAAAGTTCAATATATATGCCTAACAGAATTTTTAGTTACGAATACAGCGTATCCGTTTTTTTCATTTCTAAAGACTTTTTAACATAACGTATGTTCATTCAATAGATAGTTCTTTGCTCATATCTGATAAAGGCAAGAAAAGTGACACAAAAATGCAGCATTTGAGAAAAATCAACTTAAATATAACTTGACTGGAATAAAACTGCCACAACTGTCTCTCGAGTGGATAGCTTGCTATGTGGAGATGTAACTTTTTCATTCACATTGGGTGCGTTTCATGCATTTTTCAGTGACATAAACCATATTTTGAGTTATGTCACTTTTCTTGGAAGTTGTAATTTGTGAAGCTGCCGTCGAACGTCTTTTGCTGTTCTGCTATATGAATAAGTTTTCACTGAAAAGAGAAAAATAAAATCTTTTTGTAAAAAAAATAGAACCGACTCCAAAAAGCAACTACTATTCTAATAACTAGGAAAAAAAAAGTATGAAATGAAACTGTAAATTGCGCCTAAAAGTATAAAATAATTTCCTTCGCCAAACAACCTATAACACTACAATTAATCATAACTTTTGAAGTCGGTGCAAAATTAAATAAAAATTGATAACTTTATTCAATACAAAAAGCAAATCCTATTCAATATACACGTCTCACATTGTCACCTGCAAAAACGCAGCCGAAAACTACTTTGATTCAAGAAAACAAATAAGATTTTGTAAGCAGCAAAAGTTGGCGAAGATGCTGGTATCTGACGTCCTTGGTGATAGAAAAATTGCAAAATTATCTGGCAAATATATTTAATTTCTTTCGGATATCATGATTTTTTTGATAAGTTATATAAAGAGAGTAATCAAGATTATGAAACAATACATCGTACAATATATATTATGAAAATATACATCTTGCTTGTATATTTTTGCATTACGTTTTGATCGCCAAATCCAAAAGCCATCAAGGATGATAGTTATCAAAGGTATACCAAATTTGCAAAGGAAACTCTAACTTAGTAGAACGCATTGTGAAGAATATTCACTGTTCTATGTAGATGCTGTAATGGACAAATTGTATACAGTGATAAAATAATAAAGAAAACATGAACATGAATCATTCGAGACAACAGCATTTCTTGCTACCGATCTAAAAACAAACCTTTAAAAACTAATTGATTTTTTTTTTATTTTGCGCCGACTTCAAAAGTTATGATTAATTGTAGTGTTATAGGTTGTTTGGCGAAGGAAATTATTTTATACTTTTAGGCGCAATTTACAGTTTCATTTCATACTTTTTTTTTTCCTAGTTATTAGAATAGTAGTTGCTTTTTGGAGTCGGTTCTATTTTTTTTACAAAAAGATTTTATCAATACTAAAATATCTCACATTGTCTTTCAAATTAGAAAAATAACTATTTATTTATTTATTATTATTTTTTCAAAATGAGATAACACAAGTTTTTCTGCTTATTCAGTTTATTTATTTATTTATTTTATCATTAAATATTTACCCCCGCCCCCCCCCCTTTTTTTAAATCTATCATTTCCTATGCATTCTGAGAAAACATGATAGGCAACTATCTGTAATTTTTCAAATCTGATATTTGATTTTTTTTTACATTTTATCGATAAATTTACCTTTAATGAAAAAACACATAATTTTCAATTAGATGACGATGAATAAAATGTATACACTCTAATATTTTAATACAACTTAACTAATGCAGAAAAAGTGTGTCTGTCTCCAATTTTATCATTTTAAACTACTATTTGAATTCATAGATTAATACTATATATACTCATGATCTGCATTAAACAAATTAAAAAAATATATATTATCTGAAATGCCAGTGATTTACATGAAAAAAAAAAAAAAAAAAAAAAAAAAAAAAAAACCCGATATGTCGAAAAACATGCTGTCTTGATATTTATTTTGCCTAGGCCATCTCATCTGTCACTATTTCTTTTTAGAAGTTTCACTGAAATTTTAACGATTTTAAGAGATTTTTTGAAAAATATATTTTTACAGATTTTTAATTCAAATAAAATAATAATAAAAAAAAGTTTTTATTTAAAATTTAAGTACACTTATAAAGTATTAGATATATATGTTGAACTCTTTCTTGTAAAAAAATGTTTTATAATAGTTTAGTCTTGAAATTGAACTTTAATGTTTTATTGTTTAACACGTGTGAAATGTGAAACCTAATTTCTACAATGTATGCAAATATTAATTACATAATTACTGATAGTTCTAAACTTATATTACTTATATAATATTATATAGGTATTTTATAAGTAATAATTATATAACATAATATTATCTTTTAATATGTGACCGAATCGATTTAATTGATTTTCTTTATGTAATGGAAATGTTAGAAAAATAAATGCATCTACTTTGGCATATTTATTGAAACCTATAGGAATTATAATCCTCATTATTTATAATCAGAGTATTTGTATATCAATATTCACGTAAACAAATTTTATATTTATGAACCTATGAAAATGTGGTGCAATAAAAATCCACCACAGACAAATGTGATATATATAATTATATAAATATACACGGAATGCATTTTAAAAAAAAACTTTTTTCGAAACAAGCATTTATATCGTTTTGTTAATACATTTTAATCATTTAAAGAATGAGAATTTCTGAAGAAATGCAGGCCAAAACAACAATTTCTGTTCGATTCAAAGATAATAGTATGGTCATATTAAAATTTTCTGTTCTCTGAGTGCACAAGCTTTTTTTTTTTTTTTTTTTTTTTTCAGTAAAGTTTTTAAAAGGAAATTTCCATTCCCGGAGAACTCAAGTTTTTCAAAAATGATTTTGCATGCAAAGAGCAAATCTGTTTTCGTAATTGTTTTGTTTGTTTTGCCTCAACAAATGTTGTGAGCCTTAATAGAAATAACACTGAGAGATTGTCGAGGAATACTGTATGATGCATGATACATTGAGTTTACTTGAAAACGGAATCCCAGTACCACTGCTGAATCACGTGTTGAACAACTTCAGCATTTACCTATTTGACTACCGAATATTTTCAGCTTGCTAATCGTTAACTTTCCAATTCCGCTAAATTACTCGGACAAAGAGTTTATCCATTTTAGTTTCTTTTAAGATATTAATCTTCCGCTTATAAATGTACTGCGTCTTTCAAGGAAATTGTGGATAAGACGGAAATATTCCAAGAAAAGGAATATTTGTTGTTCAAACGATTAAATTATTTCTACGTTGCAATTTGCAGTCTATGAGCAGCGTATCGTAGAAGCGAAACCAAGAATTGCAGAATTATTAACTTTTGCAGCATAATCCTATAAAATACCTATGAAACTAGATTGAAAGACAAATGGGCTCATCCTAAAAATTTCGAAAATAGTTGGAAGAAGGATTGCTCTATACTTAATCATATTTCTGCTGTTTAAGAACTTTATTAGCACGAAGTGTTGCATTGCAAAGAGGTTATAGTTGGAAAAGGGATTAAAAACTCCCAATTAAAAACTCCCAAATTAATCCAGTTTCCTTACAACATCGAACAGTTTGAAAATTTTAATTATTTATTTGTAATTTATTAAAGGTGTCAAACGTCTTTTAATATAAATAAGTAATTCTATTGTAAGAACAAGAAAATCTATAATGTTTTTAGTTTAACTATAAACCACATGAAAACTTGTTCTGATTTTAATTTCTTTAAGTTATTGTTGTATATTATGCAAATAACCATCTAGGATTCAAGTTTTGGGTGGCTAAAGCTTTTAGACAGAAAATATTTTCTAGTACAATAGTAAAAAAACAATTAAGCATAATTCAGTCTCATGAATATCTCTTTGATGGATATTAATAAACTGCAGGTTATCTTCAAATAAAATATTCTGCTATTATTTTTTATAATCAATTTGGATGTACCAATAAGAAAAGCTTCCATTGCTTTACAATCCAAATGATATGTCAATCTACCAAACTTAAAAACTTCCTTAAAAAGTTGTTCATATAATTATTTTAAAAACTGCAACAAAGAAAAGTTTTAAATTGGCTTTGGATATTGATATAATTTCTATGAACTATAATGCACCTAACTGTAAATATTAAACAAACTCTGTAACACAGATCTTGGCCATCTTAAGAAAAACATCTGAATCCTGATACTACGGAAAAAATTGTTGCAATTTATTAAAAAAAAAAAAAAAAAAAAAAAAAAAAAATCACATTTAATTAAATGGCCAATGAAGTGTGACTAATAAAAAATAATTGTAAGCAAACCAAAACCAAATTGCAAATAGTCATTGCAATTTATGATGTTTACTCACAAGGTTTTTATTTATTACATATGAAGACTATTTTTTCGATAATAATATTGTAATTTGGCCTGTTACATGTAGCAAACGACAACGACAGTTTTTAATATAATGCCTCTGAGATATTTGAGTAAATTAAGAGATATTGTACCTCTACAGCACTAAATATTGCAATTACGGGGTGGCCATAATTAAACTTTGCATTTTCAGAGCAGTCTGTAGCTGTAACGAAAATACGGATTGAGTCAAAAAATTGTATATAGACATTTCAAAGGATGCGCTGAAGCAAAAAAAAAAAAAAAAATTAAATTACATTTTAAAAATTTCCGCTCTGAGGGGACATACATCAAAATACAAACAAGCTATATATTTTAATGCAAACAACTTTATTTATTACAGACCTAATTGTTATTTGTTACAAGTTACACACTGTTTATCGATGGATATCATGTTCAATGTGAACCCCATCATTACTCGTAAAATTTACAGCCGATGAACAGTTTGTTCAACAGCTGATCGCCAGTGATCCTCCGCACATGCTGCGTTATACGGTCCTTCAAGTCAGCCAAAGTTATAACATTTCTTTTAAAAAACAAACTCTTTAAATGGCCCCATAACCAAAAATCCTACAGATTAAGATCGGGGGAACGGGCCGGCCACGGAGTGGAAAATGTCATCTATAAAATTTTGTAACAAAAACGATTGCAAAATGTAAGAATTACGGTTTTAAATGTCGTATGTTTTGAAAATGTTAAAATAGACCACCGTTGTTTATTACATAGCTTTTCAAGCATTTTTACTGTAATGCTTGTTTGTATTTTAATGTATGTTCCCACAGATTGGAAAATTTTAAAATTTTATTTTAAAATTACTTTTGCAGAACCTTTGAGTGCACTCTTTGAAATGTGTATATATAAATTTTCGACTCAATCCGTATTTTAGATAGAGCTACGGCGTGCTCTGAATAAGCCAAGTTTAATTAGTGCTACCCTGTAATTTTCTTCTAAATGCTAAACAAATTACCAATAGATAAAAATTTTCCATTGCAGTGTCACTATTTCGTATAATAAATTTTTAAATATACACAAATTTCGCAAATAGTTTTTAATTTTTAGATATATTTATAAACTCTTTCAATTCAGGGAGATAATTTTCATTGAGCTAGTATTAGTAACCAATAACTACCTAATTTTGTATAAATAGTTTTCAGTATATGATTTTATTAGACCTATTTAAGTGCTGTGTCCTCATCGAAATGACTTTTAGAAAATAACATATTTTAAAATTGATAATTAACTACATTTTGCATTATTGTATAAAATATTTAACTCTCTCCTGTACAATAACATAAATATCAGCTTCTTTATAAGACTACATTTTTAAATCCAGTTTCAATAACTATGTTACATAAACGTATAACGGCCTGATTTTTTTTATTTTTTTAATTTCAATTTTAAAGTTTAAAAGCTTTTCTTTGTCTCCTGAAAATCCATAGTGAATTCATTTTAAAATGTTTGTCACGTTGTAATCCTAATAGCGAAAATTTGACAGGAAATTTCGTAAAATACCAGTCTATTTCTAAAATGGCTTTATTTTGAATGGAAAAAAGTTTAAATCCCTTAAATATATTTATATGTATTTCTGAATATCTTGTTTTATAGTCCTTTTGGTGAAGATTAAAATAAATCGTCTAAACTTTTGTAAAAAAGGAAATGAAATAAAATATCCATTTTAAATGTCTCTTTCTGCCAAATATCCTATTTAATGTGGAGAAATGTGTAATTAAAAATAGTTGTAATTATTACATTATGGCTAAAATAATGTTTACATACACACACACACACACACACATATACATATATATATATATATGTACGTACATACACTACCGCACATTAATTTCAATAGACCTCCGATGTTTTAAATTTTCCTTCAAAAGCATTTAAAATATAGTACTTCAATGTAGTATTCACGTAGCTGTTGTTCGTAAAGTTGCTTTCGTTCATTTCTGTATCAAACATTGGCCATAAAAAAAGGCAAATATATCTTTTTGGCACGTTGTCCCTAAACGAACACTTTAGAGCAAAGTGTATTGTATTTGAACACTTCATCATATTAAGCAAAATACGAAGGAGTGACGTATGTAACGCATATATGAGTGATGTGAGTTGTTTGGCATGATGCTAGGTGAATGTGTGCATGCTTAGGTTTAAAGCAAAACTGGTTAATAAAGCAAGGCTGCATAAGAGAATTTTCTAGCTACGGATTTTGTTGCTATTTCGAACAAGAATGTTATTTTCATTTCCATACAGCTTCTTGAAAAGAATTATCAATTGAAAAACTTTCTGCGATTGTTGCTCTAAGATAAGTAGGTCATAGCTTGCGAGGTGTTTCTTGTTTGCAAAAAGTTTTTGTTGGTGGAATACAGGACACTCTTAAGAGGCATGCTGATACCAGGAATGATTTTGACTGCTGATGTCCTGGGCAAACTCTTTAAACTCAAAACAGGATGATAAGTTTATTAGAGTGATATCTGAAAGTAATAAGTTCAAAATAGCCCGTCAAATTCATACTGAATTGTTGGAAACAAGAGAAACAATTATATTAGTATCTACAATCAAACGTAAAAGGCTTAAAAGGCTGTGTGGCAGCAAGAAAACTACTTCTGCGGAAGATTAATAAAAAGAAAAGGCTAATTGGGGTAAAGAAAACAAAGATTGGACCGATGATTAGTGGAAAAATGTACTTTTTTTTCTGACGAAACGAAATTCGAAATATTTGGTACTAAGGGACGTCAGTTTGTTCATCGTTCTGTGCGTCAGTGCATGTTATCCGCTTGTTTTCAGCCTACAGTTAAGTATGGAAAAGGTTCTATCATGGTTTAGGGAAGTTTTGGCAGTGATGAAGTTGGTGATCTTGTAAAAATAGATGGGACTATGGTTTCCAAGTGGTATCACAACATCCTAGTGCGGCATGACCTCGGACACTCGCCTTATTGGTCGAGGATTCATTTTACAACAGGACAACGACCCGAAACGTGTTTCAAATCTGTGTTGACAGTATGTTTAATCCAAAGAAAGTCAAAAAGTACTGTAAAATGTGGTTTGCCCTCTCCCCCCCCCCCCCCCGAGTCCTGACTGCAACTCAGTTGAGTTATTTTGGGATCATTTGGAGAGGTTGCATCAGAGATACAAATATTACAAGCTGAAATTATCTGTGAGATGTGATTCAATGCAATCGGAGTAACACTGGATCGGAAATTTCGGATAAACTAACCAATATTATGCTCCGCGTGTGTACAGCGGTGATAGCTTCTAATTCTAAAAGGGGTTACTTTGATGAAGGGAGGATATAAGCAAAAATTCTCTTGTGTATACTAAATTATTCCAAGAAATATATTTCTTTGCTTGAATAAAAGATTATATACATGTGAAAGTTTATTATTTTGTGTATTTCATGGAAAAACTGAAAAAAAAAAAAAAACAAGGGGTGTATTGAAATTAATGAGCGGTATTGTGTATATATATATGCATATACATATATAATTATATTTAACGTAAAAAAAAAATGACAGCTTTATTTCATATTTAGATATTTTTGTATGTAGGAAACGTGATTGACATTTTATGATGATAATGCGTGAACTTAAAGCTAACAAGGAAACACTCACACAAGTTTTCTAATAAAAATTACAGAAAAGAGAGAAATTTAAATTTTAAGTTATTAATATAGTAAGATTGTTTGTATTTTACTTCGATATGATATTCAAATGCCCCATGCATGCTCGTCTCGATTCCTCTGAAATATTATATAATGAACATTGGAGCACTTTTGAAATAAAAAAAAATTACTCTTATTTCTCATCGAAGGTTTAGAGTATTATAATAACGAAAGTGGTATGGATTTTTGCTTAAAAAAAAAAAAAAAAAGTCCGTTAATAAATTTTAAAAGAGAAAATCATTTTCGGAGAGAAAACGAACAACCCCCCCCCCCCACACGCTATTGTCTTGCAATTTGGTACACATATTCATGAGCCCCACGAAATCATCTGTATGTTTTTGGGTGTGTATTCCATTTGTAATTCGTGTACAGGGACACGCCAGAGTGTTTCTTATCATTACGGTCTATGGGAAGAATTTGTATGTACCGCAATAGCGGCCGCAAAAATCCTTCGATTGACTTGCAAATTGTCGCACACTTTCCAGTTTTGCATATAAGTAGCTGTATAATTTTTATTGCTATATTGTTTATAAACTGTGTACAGGGACACGCCAAAATTCTTAACATTACGGCGTATGGGGTGAATTTCGTTTAAACGTATTTTAATACCATTACTTTGCAATCAAGAAAATGAAACTAGCGTACGTGAGTAAGATGCTTAAACTTATGTTGTTTGAAGAAAATATGTGCTTTTAAGATTTCTAATTAATGTACAGGACCTTACAAAAGTGTTCTGACAATGTCATGGTGTCATCCAAACGATGTTAAATTTGGAACAATTATTAATTTTAAATGCAAAATAAGCTGAATAGTTTTTACTGGTGTATACAATGTTTATGGTTCGTTTACAGAGACACACAAAAAAATTTCGTAACATTGGAGCCTATGGAAAATTTTTTATTTAAGCGCGCACTTTAATGCGTTTATGCTGAATTGAAATTAATAAAATTAACATACATTATAAAGATGCTTAAAATCATGTTTACTCTTAAAAAAGGGTATGTATCGACTAAATAATTAATGGGACCACACAAAATAATTACGAGTATGTACTGTAATCATCCAAATAATGTCAAATTAGTTTGAAAAATTAATGAGTTATAATTAATTAGGTTTATTCTTATTATTGGCGTTTATAATGATTGTGGTTACTTTACCGGGATACATAAAAGAATTTCGTACTATTACGGTCTATAGTCGGTATTTCTTAAGAGTATTTTAACATGGTTACACTACACCCCATCAAATATAATGAAATTTTATTAGAATTTTAAAAGCATTTTTTCCTGTGGAAAATTGTGGTATAGAATTGGTAGTTAACTTAAAAGTTACGCAAAATATTTCCGATATGCTATGTAATTTTTTTTTTTTTGTATGAAATTTGGTAGTTATTAAATTTGGTAATTATGAATTTCAGGGAAATAATACAAGACCGTCGTTTATTAAGAATACATATTGTTGCGTACTTGGGGGGTTCGTAATTTGTCCGAGAATGAAAGGCGAAACTTGTAATAATTCAGTGATTTATTCACAGAAAGTTCCAGAAAAATACAGGTCTATAAACCAAGTATCAGCTTCAATTCAACCAGTAAACACAGCTTAATCAATAGCCGTTAACAGCACAACAACAGCACAAACTGTTTAACAATAACACATAAAACAAGTCTCATTCAAAAAGGCTCAAGGCAAAGCAAACAGACGCAGATCTGAGACTGACTGCCTCGGTGAAAAAAATGCTCCTTTTATACTTTTCTATCGAACCCAGGCTGTTCTGGAAAATTCTTGTATCTCATCAGCCAATGAGATTAGAGCGTCCATATTTGGTATATCCCTAATAAGGAATTTCTCGCCAAGGTCGCCAAAAAATCGCCAAAGAGGGAAACAGTCGCCAAATTTGGCGACAAATCCATTTCTTCCCTTCTTGGAGCTTTTTAATGCGTTTTTAAGGAAAAATTAGGCTATTTTAACACTAAAATGACTAGAAATGCAGAAAATTAGCATTTTATCAACTTACTAAGCCTCGTTGAAAGAATTTATGGAAAAGTAAATACATTTATTTATAATTCCGTATCACTTTATATGATATACAGATAAGTATACAAAGAGAGATAGAGCAGGGGGTTGAGGGAGGCTGCAGCCCCCCCTCAGGAATGTATCTGATTATGATAACAAGTCTATCGAATCAATATATACTGTTATATAATAAGGAATAAATAAAAATGACCTATTGAATAATGTCTGATACAAATAGGACGTTGAGGCTCCTGATCTGCAGATCCACTAGTTATATGAATGTATTACTGGAAAATTGCTGTTTTTTATTTTCAGTTTTTTAAGTGATATATTTCAACTAAATCGAATTTATTCTTTACTTCTAATTTTGTTTCTGAAACATTAAGATTAATAAACTGAACATTTTAAACATTTGAATTTACATTAAGTGAAGGACATTCGATTAAAAAACACTATTACACTGTTATACTACCATTTTAAAAAAAACATTGTTAGTAATTTGTATCTGCATTATTATTTTACCCAATGTAAGAAATATAAGTTTTCTTTAGATAAAGAAATCGAAACGGCATTTCTACAGACTTTTAATGAAGAGTTTCATAAATAAGTCTACCTAAATATTTTCTCCTTAAGTGTACTGGGTTATAATAAATGAATTGCAATTTTAACTAAGAAATGAGTCACGAGATTATTTCTTGCACAATCCTTTTGATTTTTCAAGGAACTGCACATGGATTAGGTTAGAGAATCAAGGATTTCTCGAAGAAAAGAGATTTGAAGTACCTTTCTGTAATTATGTTCTCATTAGTGCACAGAAACAAGGATTATGCAGTAACAAATACATTTCATCTGATGAAAAGACGATAATTACAAAACACATGCTATTATTATTCTGGATTTAGAAATATAAAGAAGCATTAATGGATGCCAAAACCGTTTAAACATATGTTTGTTGTTTGCATTATCTTATTAATGTTGAAATACAAATTCTCTTCATATGATGATAAGATGATCTTCATAAAATAGTTGGAATTATTTTGAGTATTTAGAGTTGAATGGATATATACTTTATAGCTAGTTAAAGGATGTTAGAATTTTAATTAATTTTTTCCATTGTTCGTATTAATGAGCAATAATTCAATGAAAGTGTTTCTCAATCTAATAGTACTAAACGGATGCTATCCTTTTGGGTTATGAACGGGAAAATTACCGTTTAAGATCAGACAATTTTCTAGCTTCTAGCAAGTTAACTTGTATTTGCGATATACCTGATATTATGTGTTACATTCGAATTATTACAGTCGGCAGCAAAAGTATCCGAGCACTAGCAAAAATTCCTATGGAAAAAAAGTACTGTTAATACTGTTTTGTTAGATAAACCCTTGTCGAATAACGTTCTTATACTGATTAAGGACATGATTCGACAAGGATTTATTTAACAAAAAAGTATTAACTCTACTTTTTTATATAGGAAATTTTCTTAGTGCTCGGATACTTTTGCTGCCGACTGTAGCTGTAATTGTCCCCCGAGAATTCTTGAATTGCTTTTTATTAAAGTATTTACAATTTCATGAAACGTGTCTGCAAGAGCATAATATAGAAGTGTAGGTTTTGCAGATTTGTGTAGAAATACAATTTTAAGTAACTACTATTAAAATAATGACTATACTAAAATAGTTGAAACATAAATAAAGAAACATATTTAAATGTCTTATTGATAAATAACATTTAATTAAAAAATTTCGAGTAACGAGGTAATACTATACTTTATTATTACAGTTTTGTAATGTATTTATATGACAGAATGAGAAAATATTACATAAAATATTTTTAAATAGTGAAATAATATAACACAAAATATCTTCAATAATACTATAAAAACACTAAGAATATCGCACAGCATCCACTTTTCTAGTTCTGTTTTGTCGTTTGAAAATAGCCTATAAGAATATAAAAGAGAATATATTAAGCTGCTATGCCTGAAGTCTTGAAGGTTCAGCGCTGTTAAAAGATTTCTCTTGAATATTCACAATAATGTTTTTATTGGTAAATTCATTGCTATATAAATTTTACTTTTTGTACGCGGAAAATAATATCTTAGAATGAGGAAACCTTACACAGGTATTATTATAGAATAACATTTTTTCATTTAAATATAAAATTCCTACTGAAATGCAATAATTAGTTCTTTATATATTCGACCAAACGTAATATTCATTTAGATTGGAAGGTCAAATAAATTTTCACCAAAGAGAAAAGTAACTATGTCAGATCGTAATTTTAAATCCTAATTATTCAGTGCTATCCAGTAATATCGGAGTAAAAAATAAATATTAATTCATCCATGAGACTTCGTCTTTATTTGCAGAATAGATGAATAATTTCAAATGAGTAAATAAGTGCTGCTGAGAAGTCGATCAGAGAGCTTAGTAGGCAGAGTGTTAGCCTGTTAAGCTGAGAACCCAGGTTTGATTACTGGCTTCGTTATTTTTTGCCTTTTTGAAAATTAGTTCGGTCTAATAATCTATGTATGTGAAATGTATTAATCTTCGTGTATTTTTAACTAAAGCTGTCGGTGCTAATTAATAGCATAAAAGGCAGAATTGATTTCATTTATGATCTGAGGTAATATTATGTAGATATTCCTGGTGAATAGAGAACTTCGGTATAAAATTAAATATTCAGATAGATACGGAAAAGAACGATTAAAAACTTTTGGTATTTATAATAGTTGAAGAAATTTAAGTTATATACATAAAAACAATACTTACATTAAAGATAATTTTAAATTAAACTATTTATTTATATTTCACAAAGTATCGACTGTTCTATAAATTTAAGTTTCACATATACACAAAAATACTTTCCACGTCTTTTAAACTAGCCTATCTAGAAATACGCAAAAATGTGTAATCCGCGCAATCTAACAGAAATTGTTAAGCATGGGAGGTCAGAAAAACAGAAGAAGCTATTGAAAGTTAACAGTACTCATTGTTATGATCAGAGATAAAGATTATATAGAATTACATTCGAGAGACTGGGGATCAAACATACATTAAAAATTACTGTATACGAGCAGTGGCGGCTGGTGAATGACTCATTGGGTGGGCTGCAAGCTAGTGACTAAAAACAGTTCGTTAGCATAGAAAGCTTTTTCTTCTGATTGGTTGTTGAATTGCCACTACATTTACAGTTGGTAACAAAAGTATCCGAACACTAGCAAAAATTCCTATGTAAAAAAGTAGAGTTAATTCTGTTTTGTTAAATAAATCCTTGTCGAATCATGTTCTTAGAGTGAGTAAGAACATGATTCGACAAGGATTTATTTTAACAAAACAGTATTAACTCTACTTTTTTTACATAGGAATTTTTGCCAGTGTTCGGATACTTTTGTTACCGACTGTACGTTGATTCTAGAAATAAACGAATCAGCCAATAAGACGATTAAATACTCTATTCTATGTGCTTTTTCTAGATGCTTCGCTGCAGCACCCAAAAGATGTCATTCACGAGCCACCACTGTATACGAGTCACACTTCTTATATTGTTATTATATATTTGAAGAGAAAATTCCTGCTGCCAAGTGTTCTACATTGGGTGTTTAGAGTGCAATTTTTTAGGGATTAAAGCCAATTGTCTGTAGTAAGAACTTAGCTGAAGCACCCTCCGTGGAAGTTTTTCTAAGATGATCTAGCCAGTATTCAAGCAAGTTAAGAAGAAAACCTCGGAAAATTCCGAATGTCTAGGTCGACAAGGACGGTTTAGGCGCTCGGAATACACCAAGTTACAAAAAATAAGAAGGAACAAGTATCTCATTTTGATGTCGTATATACGGTTTTGGCAAATAAGATGCAAAGTTTCACATTAAAAAGAGAGAGAAAGAGAGGGGTGGGGGCAGTGAACTTTCAAACAATTTTTATATTCACAATTGTCACAGAGAGATACGAAAGTAAGTAATTGTCTGAAAATAGTCTTTCATTTAAGTTTATATTAAAAAATACACTTGAAGGGCTATACTTAAAACTCAGAGATAAATTGGTTTTACATTTCCAAATCTTATGTTTAAATTTGCCTTAAGAAAAATATTTTGTTTTTTTTGTACCAAATGTCCCGCGGTTTGAGGCAAGTGTAACCTCGGCTGATTATATTCATAAACATCCCATTAATAAATATGTAAATCAAGTTTCAATCATGAAAAAAAAATCATAACACTCATCAGATTAATTGAAAATTGAAAATATCTCATGTCATTACAGAGTTGCAAAATTTTCCGTGTGCTTTTAACTAGCACTTACCAATTTAAACTTTTCATCACTTCAAGTTTTTCGAAATTTGTATGAAGCCAATATATGTGAAAAAATTAAACATTATTAGGGATATTTTCATATCTTCGTTGATATACGTTCTTTCTTCGAGTAAATGCATGCACATATATATTTGAGGCAGAATCGGAAAAGAATATATACTTAAAGGATTTCCCAATTTTTCAAAAATTTCGGTTTAAATTATTCAAATTTACCGAGAGAAAAATGGAATACTTTATTTACCATTGTAAATCTTTTATTCTTACTATGAATAGATGATATTTCCAAATATTCTCAAATAAATTTTCTTGGAATATTTCTGATTTTTTAAACATACGAAAGGAAATTTAAACATTATAAAACCTATGCTTATTTCAAAGTTGAAAATATGCATAAAGATTTATAAGCTACATGTGAAAAAACTCAACTGTTTATTTAAGTATACGAGGTGTGGCTATTAAATAACGAGACTATTACTGCTACAGATGAACTACAGTCGGCTGCAAAATTATTCGAGCACTAGCAATAATCCTTGCCAAAAAAAAGTACACTTAATACAGCTTTGTTAAATAAATCCTTGTCGAGTCATGTTCTTAATCAGTCTAAGAACATGATTCGACAAGGATTTACTAAGCAAAACAGTTTTAAGTGTACTTTTTAAATATAGGAATTATTGGCTAGTGCTCGAATAATTTTGCAGCCGACTGTACATATGCGCCAAATGCGAACGACCGACAGATGTGCAGCGTAAAGCCTTCTCTTTCGATTGCAGCTCTTCCCGTGTTTGTAGAGAAATCAGTCTGGCCGTAACCTTTGTTTGTGTAAGAGGTGTTTGTTTCATTTTGCCGAAAAGTGTAAAAGTAGAGCAACGAATTGTCGTGAAATTCCAGTTGAAACTTGGTAATATCGCTAGTGAAACTTATCTTTCATTAAAACAAGTTTGTGGCGATGAATGTTTATCACGTGTGCGAGTTTATGAGTGGTTCAACCGTTTCCAAGATGGCCGAGAAGACTTTGGAGACCATGACCGAAATTCAAAGCAATGATGATCCTTTTTTTTCGACATTCATGGTATTGTGTACCTTCACTGGGTTCCTGAATATCAAACTATTAATCAACATTACTATCTTGAGGTGCTTGCTCAACTCCGTGAAGGGGTAAGGAAAAAACGACCCGAATTGTGGAAGAACAAGTCATGGGTTCTCCATCAAGACAACGCGCCGGCTCACACGTCATTGTCTGTCAAGGCATTTCTAGCCAAATACAACATCCCAGTTTTAGACCATCCGCATTATTCGCCTGATCTGGCCACATGTTGCTTTTATCCATTCCCCAAAGTTAAATCTGCATTAAAAGGAACAAGATTTGAGTCAGTTAAAGCTGTGAAATAAAACGCGGCACGCCTCATGCCGGAGCTCACGGGACAAGACTTCCAGAACTGTTTCGAACAATGGAAAATTCGCATGGAGCATTGTAGGGATAGAGGAGGGGTGTATATTGAAGGTGATAATAACTAAATATGTATAAATTTAAAATAAAATGTTTTACAGCAATAGTCTCGTTATTTAATAGCCACACCTCGTATAGTGAAATAAATCTGTTTTGGTATTAGCTCAAATTTAGTGATATCGTCTGAAATTATTCATTAAAAGAATGTGCTATTTAAAAAATATATATATAATTTTATTCTTCGCATTTTACATTGTCCAGATCTGAATCAAAGTAAACAAAAAAGTAATGAAAAATATTATGAATATTCTGATAAATTATGATTCGTTGATGCAAATTAAAATGTATTTCATATTTTTTTGACCTGTGAAAAACGATACAAATCCTTAATCATTAAAAGTTTAATTATCAGACAGCCGCTGATGGATGTATCCAATCGCTGATATGTTTTCTCCACAATGCACAAATAATTCTAAATTATATAATTATAGATTTTTATGTTATTTTTAAAACATTAACGTGATTAATAATAGTCATTAGTTATAATAATAGTCATTGGTGATTAATAATAGAATTGTCTCCAGGCGCATAATTATATTTTCAATCAATCTCAAGTTGAAAAAAGTTTATTTTAGTACATAAAAAAAAAAAAAAAAAAAAAAAAAAAAGTTCAGTGAAAACAACATTAAAAATTTGTCCTTTACAATATTCGATCTGAGGTTTTAAGAGGGTTAACTGACGTTACCTCTTTTTCGACTTTCTTAGTAAATATTGGAAATGTAATTCTTAATGAAGAACCTTTAACCTGTTTTTTCCTTTGAATATATTAATTTTTTTTTTACATTATTAATTCACCAACATAATGTTGACTTGGCCTGGATGGAATGCTGTCCGTAAGAGTCTTTGAAAGTGGTCTTAGATCATATTCACAAAACTTCAGCTAAAATCACAGAAAACTCCAAACGGCTAGGTCAACGAGTGGGACCTGGGATTAAACCTGGCATCTCCCGTCTGAGAGCTGCTTATATATCAAGACCTATTGGCCACTAATGCGCTTAATTTTAGTAAAATAAATTACTTTTTACGATCTGCGTTATTTGGAATTAAAGAATCTATTTCATTAATATTAAAACTGACTCTAGTACTTTTCCTTATAATTACCGAAACGTCAGTGGAGGTCTCCATGTGGAGACTCAAAAGGATTTTGGGATCTGTTTGTGTGTCTGTCTGTCTCGCGATAGCGGTCGCAAAAATCACGCTATTAACTTACAATTTGGTACACATATTCATGAGAAACATGGAATTAGCTGTAGAGTTTTGGGTGCGTATTCCATTTGTACAGGGACACACCAAAATTTTTCTTATCATTACGGCCTATGTCTTATCATTACGGCCTATATACAGACTTATGTACCGCAATAACGGCCGCAAAAATCCTCCGACTGACCTGCAAATTGGTACACACATTCAGACTCTGTATAGGAAAAGCTGTTTACATTTTATGTCTGTATTGTTTATGGACTGTGTACCGGGACACGCCAAAGTTTTTCTTATCATTACAGCCCATGGGGTAAATTTTGTTTAAACGAATTTTAACGTCGTTACTCTGCAATCAACAAGATGAAATTAGCGATTAGCGTACATTACTGAGATACTTAAACTTATGTTTTCTACAGAAAATACGTGTTGTCAGGCTTCCTAATTAATATACAGGTCCTTACAAAAGTGTTCCGACAATATAACGTAATCATCCAAATAATGTCAAATTTCTAATAATCATTCATGAAAACGTAGAATAAGTTGAATAGTTTTACTGATGTATACGATGTTTATGGTTCGTTTACAGAGGCACACAAAAGAATTTCGTGACATTAGAGTCTGTAGGCAATTTTTTATTTAAGTGCATTTTAACGCGTTTATGCTGTATTCAACATAATGGAATTAACATAGTTATAAAGATGTATAAAAGCATGTTTACTTTAAAAAAAGGGATATGTATAGACTCAATGATTTATTTACTGGGTCACGCAAAAGAATTCCGATGACATTCTGTAATCATCCAAATTTTGTCAAATTAGGTTGAAATATTAATGAGTTATAATCATTTAGATGTATTCGTTTTTGGTGTATATAACAGCTGTGGCTCCTTACCCGGGATATATAAAAGCATTTCATACTATTGCGGTCTATAATCGGTATTTATTAAAAGAGTATTTTAACATGGTTACACCCCATTAAATATAATGAAATTTTATTAGAATTTTAAAAGTATGTTTTTCTGTGGAAAAGTGTGGTCATAGAATTGGTAATTAGTTTACAGGGTTACACAAAATAATTCCGATATGTTATGCAATCATTTTGTATGAAATTTGATACAAGTATTTATGAATTACAGGGAATTAATACAAGATTATCAGTTATTAAGAATATATATATATATATATGTATATATATATATACAGATAGGTATAGAAAAAGAGATAGAGCGGGGGTTGAGGGGGGCGGCAACCCCATAAACGGTTATGTTTATGTAGCAAGTCAATCGAGTCAATATATATATTATATAATAAGGAATAAATAAAAATGATCTGTTGAATAATGTGTGATACAAATAGGAAGTTGAGGCTCCTGATCTGCAGATCCACTAGTTTAGTTTAAATTTCTCTTGCTCCTTTGTCAAGGTAGATATGTAACAGAATTTAGCTATACTTTTAAACTTCTGCTCAAATTTGAATCATCTCTTAGATTCCAGGTTTCGTATTGCAGGTGATTTTTTGAAAAAAATATATATGTTAATTTTGAGTTATACCCAATGAATTAAAACATAAAGTTGAGTAATTAAAACTTTGCTCAAATCAATGATTTTTCATGCACTCATTATTTGTACTTTAATGTTACAAAAATTTAATTCATTATTTTCTAAAATTAAAATGCAATGAACAATCGTAATGTATTACTATCAATGAATGTATGATATGTACAGTCGGTAGCAAAAGTGTCCGAACGCTAGCAAAAATTCCCATGTAAAAAAAGTACACTTCATACGGTTTTGTTAAATAAATCCTTGTCGAATCATGTTCTTAGTCAGTGTAAGAACATGATTCGATAAGGATTTATTTATCAAAACCGTATGAAGTGTACTTTTTTTACATAGGAATTTTTGCTAGCGTTCGGACACTTTTGTTACCGACTGTATATGTAATACATATAATATTATCTATGTATATATATGGTGTATATCTATATAATATAAACTATATAATAAATACATATAATCAACTAAAACGTGAACAGAATTTATCTGATTTGCTTCTTTCGAAGTGCAATTTAATGTTTTAGAAAGTTATACAAAATTATTTTAAAAGTAAAAATTTTCAATTTTGTAGAGGGGAAAGTTTAGAAAGACTCAAAGAATACGGAAAATTGTTAGCAAGCAGATAAAGATTCTCATTTCATCGACGTATTTATTTTACTGAAAATGTTTTCGTAATATTTATTTAGCATGTTATTTCCCGAAATACCACTCTTTGAAATTACCTTGTATTATTCTTTCAAGATATGTAAAAAAAAAGAAAAAAAAAATATGATAACGCACATTTCCTACTTCTTTTGATAATGTTTATTCTTCCATGATATTACTGGAATATGATTCTAAGCTATTTTTACTTACACT
Organism: Salticus scenicus; assembly: GCA_963930645.1. Classification (NCBI taxonomy): domain Eukaryota; kingdom Metazoa; phylum Arthropoda; class Arachnida; order Araneae; family Salticidae; genus Salticus; species Salticus scenicus. The sequence continues at coordinate 210,869,532 of OZ005651.1, read as the reverse complement.
GAAAAAAAAAGCTTAAAAAATTATTTCTAGAGAAAATTCTTAAATCTTTACAAATATTCTAATGTTTATTCAAATGTTATAGGAAGTATCAGATAAGATGAAAAGAACATATTTCGAATTATCTTTTCCAGTTTAAACAGAGTGCAAATAAACATATGTATAAACAGACGTATAAACGGTTTGTGGGATTTGTATTAAAAAATCCCAGACGAATCTTGATCTGTTAAAAATGAAAAGTTTTTACAAAATCATATGCTACAGATTTAAATAATGCAAAAAGAAAACATGGACTTAACAAAGAAGGTTTTTAATTACATTAAAAGATTTTCTTGCAGAACGTAAATAGAATGAAATGCCCTTTATATTATACAAGTTTAAAATAAAAAGTACTCGATGGCAACAAAAGCGTATATATCTATAGTTTTTTTTTTTTATGCGAAACGTTTAATTAAAAATGTAAAGCATCTATAAATAGTTTGAAGCAAAACCTTTAATTAAAATTGTAAAGTGAATATAAATTTTTTGAAGCAAATCGTTTAATCAAAGTTGTAAAATATATAGAAATTTTTTGAAGCAAAACACTTATTTCAAATTGTAACTGAAATACTTAGAGATGAGATTTGGAGACACGACTTTGCTCACAAATATATGATTTCAAGGAAAAATGATAATTTTATGAGCATTTTAGTTAGTTAAATTAATTGAGATGTAATTAAAATTACTTTACTGTAAATTATACAGAAACACGTGGCTATATATTATGTGTATCTTCTTTCTTGCGTATTTAAATTACATATCACAATTCGATTGTCCAAAATATTTTCATGCAGTTGAATAATCTCACAAAGATTAATGCGATGTTTGAACAATTTATAATAAATCTTCATATTGTTTAAATGGCAGTTATGAGTAATTTTAAATGATTAGATTGCAAATAATTAATGATAGTCGAAATGAAGTATGAAAACGAGCAATGTTGAGGAAAGTAGCTAATTAGTATTGTTTATTTAAATTAATAAATTTCTGAATACATACGGGCGAAGCATAAAATCCGGTAATAAATTAATGCTCTTAAAGGAATGCAATTCGCTTTAATTTAATTTCTTATATTGATTTTTTATAATAAAACAGAATAAAGTATGAAAAATTAAGAAATATTTCTAAAACGTATTAAAAAAGAATTTTCTTGTAACAAAGGTTTCTTTTAACTTTCTTTTCTATATTAACGAAAAATTTTCAATATACATTTTGATTGAAAAGTTCAATAATATTAAAAATGAACAAGAATAATATACATATATTTATTTTAATGAGCCTGTATTGTACTCAATATTCATATAACATGCACATATAACATAATTCGAAATAGAAATTACATCAGTTTTTTTCTTATGTTATAGATAGTGAAAATATACTTGCATTTATAATAAAGGTTGGATTTGGGTTTAAGTATCATTATACGCTAAATTTTTGCACATGAAGGCTTATTAGAACGAAACCTATTGCTTAATATAGATTTTAAAACAGTAAGAACATCCATATCGGAACGAAGACTGGAAATTAGCATGAGACAACTGTAGGCCAGAGCACTTATCATTCCTCAACCTGCTGAGCTTTAAGTAAAGAGAAGCCATAAAACTACTTGATTTTTTTTTTTTTTTTTGTGTGTGTGTGTGGGGGGGGGGGGGTTAAAAGTTCTGGCCAGCAAATATAAACTAATTTAGTCAATATGTTATCTTCAATCCATGAGAATCTGAATTCTTAAGTTAAATTTTTGCTATCAACTGTAGAATATGGCTAGAATATAGCACTGTACAAGCAGTTAAGCCAATTAGCCAAAAGAATTTCAAAAATCGAAATTTCCAGTAAAAAATACTATTTTGGTATCGTTTATGCATTTGATTCCAGGTATAGACTGATGCATTGTAAAATACTAATAATGATAATAAATGGTTTAAAAAAACAGCAAGGAATGTCTTAAATGTTTTTTCAGCCCTCAGTAGCCAAAGTTACAGCACATTAGGGAAACATGATGTTAGTAATGGACAAAAACTGCAGCGCAGCATTTTTCGCTTATGTCGTGTAATTCATGGCGCGCCGTATCGCGAAATGCTTCCGATTTTATTCGTTTAAATTACAGCATCTATCCTTGTAGATTGATAGATTACAATCGGTCTTTTTGTAAATACAATTTTTAAGATGATCATTTAAACAAATTAAGTCTTAAGTATAATGGTGTGAATAACAGCAAGGAAATGCTTTGCTAATGATTTTTTCCTCAATATCTTATCGTAAAACGGAATACATTATTTCTGTACTGATAAGTATAAAGGATTTAAGTCCATATTCTTGATTTTTCAGGAGACGAAAAATAAAGTTAAACTAACTAAAAACTAATCAGAAGAATTGATTAGGAAAAGGGTATTTTGTTGACATACCCTTTATACCATTCAGTGATTGTCAACCTTCATTTAATAACGGGAAAAAATTGAATTAAATATTTTATACCATACATGAATGGTAAATTTCTGACTTGAACCTTTTTTTACTAAATGACATAGAATTAAATCCTTTATACCAATCGATTGAGAATTTTTTTTTGAGTCTGACTATGTACTTAACTCAAAATCGACATTTTTGGACTTAAATCCTTTATACTTATCAGTACAGATTTAATAGGAAGAGAAAGTTGAACTCCTTAACTATCCTTTCATTGAATTGAAGCAATTAACTGAATTCTAGTTGATGTCTATATCCCTTGAACCTTGGAATTTAATGGGTGTCTCACGAATACAGTAAATTGCACACTGTTAAAAATTAAACCCCACCTTTCTACGGAAAAATGGTTCCAGATTAGCTGCAGCCAATATTTTTAGAAATTTCGAACCATCCCGACAAGATGAATTCCAAACAGTCGCCTATTACCCACTGCGTAGCTACAGTCGACAGGAAGTATATTAAAGCGCTAGCAATAATTCCTGTTTAAAAAATGTGCACCTAACACTGCTTTGTTAAATAAATATTTGTCAAATCATAATCTTAACCTTATACTGTTTATAAAGTAGTAAGTTGATGATCAAAAATTAGCGATCAAACTAAAAAAAAAAAAAAAAAAAAAAATATATATATGAAAAATGTACATGTGTGCTTCAATAAATTTGCTGCTGACTGTATAATGCGTCAATAAAACCAACTCAACACAACTTAAATTGAATACGTTCATATATTAGGAAAGTTAGATTTGCCTCATTTCAGTGTTTATTAAATTATAAAAAAATAGTTTATAATAATGAAGCTAATTTTTGTGTGATTAAAATTCACACGAAGGAAGAGATACTATAATTATTTCAAATGAAAGGTAAAAGTCAATATTTACAGCAGGTAAAGTAAGAAGAAGATAATGAATAAGAAGATAATGGTTAATTCCAAATTTAACCTATGGGAAATAAATAGTCAAGAAAATTTCCGTGAACTTTTATTTAAATCAAGAACTTTTTAATTCTAAAATTTAATACAGTATATAAGATTCTGTCCATAAACTTTCAAGCTTAAAAATAAATTGGGATCCTAGGTCAAAAAATAAAATCTGATGTGGATACTACAAGACTTCCTTATACAACCATAGGAATATACATATTTTTATGAAAACACTGACAGTTTTGTGTGAGGTAACCGATTGGTAAATAAACAGACATGTTCCAGTTCACGAGCATTCCTTAAAACAAAAACAAAACAAGAAGAAAAAAAACTGCTACTCCAACGAAAAAAGTCACGATAACAGGATAATTTATACTATCGAGAAAGATATAGTAGTTTTTTCAGGAATTTTCTCTACCGCTTATTATAGAATCTCTCCAGCAAATGCACAGCTGAGAGTACAATGAAAATGGTTCGAGTATAAATGGCCCAGTTTTGTTCTCTTTGGCAAAAAGTAGTGGCGAGAAACGATAAATTTTATCAAAATAATTAACTCAGTTAAAATTGAAAAAGGGTTTCTGGCTATCAAGAAACAATATTTGCCGCAAAATTTTATCGCTAATCTCGCCAGTTAGTAGCCAGCGTAGAGTTTTTGTCTTGGCTTCGAAATTGGCGATTCAGCGTCGAATTTGGCGAAAATTTGTGGTTTAGGGTTGCCAAAGTTTGGAAGTTCTAACTTTAATAAGAACAGAGCTCTGGAATATTTCGGAAAAATTCATTGGTTTATAGTGCAGAACTAAATACTTCGAAATATCTATAAATGACTCACAAGGCTATAAAAAAAAGAATGATTGTTGATGATTGTAGACTAGAACTTGCCTATATCTTTACGTGTTACTTTCTATAAGGCATTACGGTAAAAGTGGAAACAGATGAAAGTTTTTTCATTTCCACGAAAGTAGGCTTTGACTTAACGTCAAATTAGGCATTCAAATGTAGTGAAAAATGGTAATAAGGGAGTCATAAAATAATTTGGAAACTCTAACTTCAATAGAAGTCTAGTTCTGGAAATTTTGGAATGATGCATTTGTTTCTCCCTCAGAACTGCCTTGAAAATTCTATAAACCACTGACGGTACTCTCGATGATTTCAAATTCCGTTTAGACTTTGAAATATTCGGTTGTTCCTGACTAAGCGAAATTTATGCTCTGTAGTATATTTAAAATTTTATTTGATTTCTGTAATAAAAACGACCATTTTATTTGATTGTTTCAGGAATATGAATTTTTGTAGCACGAAAAAGGGATTTATTCAACTGTTTACTGAATATTAATTAACTAAAGAGCATTCGTCGACTAGAACCTACTTATTTCTTTCAGAATTACTTTCTGCAAGCTAAAATGTCAACAAAGTTTTTTATCACTAGCATTACAAGCTCTATCTACGGGTTAAATATAGGGCATTCGTCGACTAGAACCTGCTTGTGTCTTTAAGAATTACTTTCTACAAGTTAACATGTCGACAACTTTTTTTTTTTTTTTTTTTTTTTTTTAAATATATATATCAATATCAATACAAACTCTATCTACGGACTGAGTATTCATTAAATGAAGTGCACTAATCGACTAGAACATACTTCTGTCTTAAAGAATGAATTTCTACACGCTAAAATATCAACAACTTTCAACACATTAACATAACTGGCTCTAACTACGGGCTGAATATTCATTAAATAAAATGCATTCATCAACAAGAACCTGCTAATGTCTTTAATAAATTATTTTCTATGCGTAAAAAATGTCAACAACTTTCATAACACTATCAGTACGGGCTCTATCTACTGGCTGAATATTCATTAAACGAAATACATTCGTCGACTAGAACCTGCTTATATCTTTAAGCATAACTTTCTACACGCAAAAATGTCTTCAACTTTCATAACAATATCATTACTGGCTCTATCATTAGCTTCTTTTGAAATCTCTATGGTGGTAGGTCATATGTAATGGCCAAAACATTTGTATTTTTGGTCATTATGAATATAATTTTCCTAAATATCTTGAAAATGGAAAATCACAGAAAGTCCAAAAAGGGAAGTGCACAACTAGCTGTCATAAAATATCCATATACCAATTTGAAACGTTCTACGTCCAACTGTTTTTGAGTTATGCGAGATACACACACACATACATACTTACATACAGACGTCACAAAAATTCGTGTAAAGTCGTTGATATCTCTGAAACTGGAGCTCGTATTTAAACCAAATTTGCAGGTGTAAAACTAGATATCATGAAAGTCACACATGTAAATTTGCAACTTTCTACGCTTATTCGTTTTTGAGCTATGCGAAATACAAAATCTATTTCTTAAATCGGGAATACTATACTTCCTTTGAAACCTTTGGACGGCCCCTGCCTCCCTGGGCTCGGCCAAGCTTAACGGGTTGGATGCCGTCCGCCGGAGCGAATAAATCGCCAGATCACCGCATGGAAGCTGCTGGGCAGCAATGTAACTAGAACGCCAAAGCTTAGGAATTGCAGGGTATCGACTTCTGCTTTGGACACACAGCTCGATTTGTACACCACACCCTCCAAGATAGCTACGGTGGAAACGCACAGACACGCTCCAGGATGTTAAGGAATTTGGAATAAGTGCACTTACTAGCTGAGAGTCGAAATAACCGGAATTATACAAAATTAAACAATTTTGAATTTAGTCAGGGAGGGAGAAAAAAAAAACGCTGGGGGAGCCGCTAAAGTTAGTAGTGCACACAATAATTAAAGCCGAAAGAGGAGGCCATTTAAAAAGGGGAAGGGACTTAAGAATTGAGAAAGACAAGCTGATTGAGGAAGGAACAATGGTATTATTAAAAAGAAAAAAAAGTTTATTACGTGAAGCCACTGGGTGATGGAAGATAGTTTTGGGCACATAGCGAAAATTTTAAAGATTTTGAAGTGGCAAGGCCTAAATAATCCTAATTCGGAGGGAAATTACTATGCGCAGGGAGGCCGAATGGAGAAGAGAAAGAGGGACCATCGCAATTTTGGGGGGATGGTACCCCGCGTTGGTAGCCCGATGACTGCTAAACGACCCCATCGAGCACTTGACGGTGCAGCACAGATTAACGAGGACCAGACACCGCCACACCCTCGTAAAAAAAGAATAAAATAAATAAAATAGAATAAAATAAATAATAAAATAAATAATAATAAATAATAATAAAAAATAAATAATAATAATGTAGAATAAATAAATTAATTAATTAAAGTAAGTAAGTAGTTAAATTAAAATTGGTGCGGGTCAAAACTTGATGAGTACCAAAAAGAAATGTGACAGGAAATAGTTCTAGGATTAACAAGGAAAATATTACCCCTACAATTGTGAAAAGTGCGTGTCAAAACTAGATGTGTACCAAAAAGACTAAGTTGCCGGGATTTGTATGCTGTGCGACCTGTTATGTCCTGCACTCTTGATGATATTGTACAAATACTATACTTCCTTATACTTTGTATAAGGAAGTAAAAAGTGGGTCTCGAATTGAATCAAGATTGTTATATTATTTAAACAATCATTTTCATCGAAGTTCGCAGAACTTTTAACCAAAGAAACACAAAGTTAACGCAATCCTTATTGTTTTTATGTAGTACTTGGCAGTAAAGTTTTAAATTGTTAATCTTGTATAATTTTTGTCCGATTTTATTTTCCTGTTTAGGACCATCCTGATCAAGTTGCACAGCTATAGAAGGCGGAGGCCTTTAAAGATTGTAAACGAAGTAAATTCGATTGATGCATATTTATTGAGGTTTATATTTAAAACCTGTAATAACTGCTGATTCATTCAAGATTATTATTAAATTTCTCCCAGTTCAGCCCCCAAATTAAGCATATCAAAATCTGGGTAATATTTGCTTTAAATATGGTTGCGTGGCGTTAAACGCACTCACAAGGAAACATCCAAAAAATATTGAAAAAAAAAAAAAATATGTGATTCTACTCTTCATAAAACACCAGAAATTGAAAAATTATCTTCTGAAATGAATTACAGCGACGACAAAAAATTATCAAAATTAAGCATATTTGGCGATTTCACACTGTTAGGCGATTGATTTTGAGTGCTTGGCGGAGAAGCAAAACACGGTTCTGTTCGTACACGGCAACCTCGGTGCTAGCAAACTTATCGCCTAACAGCGCTAAATCGCAAAAAATGCTTAAATTTGATAATTTTTTGTGGTCGGTGTAATTCATTTCAGCCGATAATATTTTCACTTTCTGGTATTTTATGAAGAGTATTATCACATATATTTTTTTCAATATTTTTGAAGGCGACACCTTTTGAATGTTTCCTTGTCAGTTATAAATGTAGTTGAATAAGCCACATTCAACTACATGGGCATGCTTTTAAGGTCTCATGACAAAGATTTTTTTTTCTTGCTTCATTGAACATTGAAAATTAAAGTTTAGACTGTAATGATTCTATTCCTTGGCTACATTAAGGTTAATTTCGAAATTAAAATTGCACATTGGTACAAAATGCTTGCATACTGGGAACAACCAATTTCAGCAGAAATTTATACTTCTAATAACAGTTAATTAAAAAAGTATGTATATTAAAAAAAAAAAAATAACGATAAAAATAAACAAGATATATTAAAGGAAGTGTTAAAAATGTAACAGATAATGAAGAATTAATAATAAGTTTTCTTAAAATTTTATAGGATTTTAATGCAAAGAATTTAAAACTAAAAGCATTTGCTTTAAAATTAAATATAACTTCTTTTTAAATTTCTAATCTGACACATACTAATTATTTTATTAAGTATTTTAAAACTGAATATATTATAAGCCGATTATTTTTGAAATAATGATGCAGTCTCAATTAAGCATTCATGGTAAAGTAAATAAATAGCTGCTTGTCTTAAATGTTAGCTTTTGAAAGATTATGGATTAATAATTTAAATTTTATGTGCATTGTATATTTTAATGAACTTTTCTCTTTTATGTAAAAAGGAGTAAATTGCGACTTTAAAAAGAAGGTAATTTAACTAGAGGTTTCTATTACAGCTTTACACTTTTTCCTTAAGGCATATTTTCATATTTTTTTCTTTTAAACCAGTGTTATATTTACGATCTGGGCCATTGAGAGTTCTTATAGCGTATATCAGTTATTGTGAATAAGATTTTTCAAAAAACCTATCTTGCTTCTAAATTTTAATAAAGTTGTATATATATATATATATATATATATATATATATATTTAGAACTTCAGTCTTATTACTTTGTTATAGACAGAGTTCGGAAAAAATGATTACTTAATATAAACATTTTCATATATCAAGAAATATTTATCGTGATACAAGTATAAAATGGGGGTAAATTACCAAGAAATATAGAAATTCAGGTGAGAAATCCAAGAAAGATATTTATACGTATTCAATTCCTCATTTAAAGAATTCAAGAAATTTCACTTTTATGAAGTAGGATTTCACACTAATGACACTAAGATATAGCATTGGTATTATTATAGTACATCCGAATATATTTTTTTTTTTTTTAATTATTTGCTGATACAAATTTTAAAATTTTAATGAAAAGCCAAATATTTTTTAAATTATAAATAATGTGGTAAAATTATTTTTAAATACACTGTAATGTATAAATATTTCGAAATCACATTTTTAATATAAACTAACATTTAAATGAAACGGAAATTTATTACGATAAAATAAAAGGGTACATTAGTATTTAAAAAAATAACGCATACAATAATATGAAACATATTTAATTGTTTGAAATAAATGAGATTCTTTGTTAAACAGGTAAATATTTTATCGAATTTCAACTAAAATAATAAAGCATAAAAAAACAATTTTCTAATGCGAAAGTTATAGAATTCTGTTGAAAGTTTACGCTAAGCAAAATAGTCGCTCTATGTTTTATATTTTAAAAAAGATTTATTTACTTTTATTGAGGATAGGTACAAAGTGTAGTTTATATATCAAGAAGTTGTAAAAAATACATTTTTAACATTGTAAGTAACTGAAATTATTTTCTTGTTTGTTAAGAGGCTAAAATATGTTTACTCTTTTAGTAATTATTAAATTATTTTTTTTTCAATTATTTTTAAAGTAAAGAAAAAAAAAAACCTCTTGCTGTTTATATATATTTTAGAACAATTGATAATTGTTATAAATGTAATATTGAAAGGAATAAAATTATTATTTAATGTATGTCCACTCTCTTACCCACGTTCAACTCAAATTTTCTTGCTAAAAAAAAAAAAAAAAGGAGGAGGAGGAGGAGGAGGAGGAGAGAGAGAGAGAGAGAGAGAGAGAGAGAGAGAGAGAGAGAGAGAGAGAGAGAGAGAGAGAGAGAGAGAGAGAGAGAGAGAGAGAGAGAGAGAGAGAGAGAGAGAGAATTATTTTTCAAACATCAGTTTTATAGTACTCATTGTTAAATGGCTTTATAATTCTTTTAAAATGTTCCAATTTAAAATTTAAAATATTGTTTCATAATCCACTGTAATATTAGCCATTAGAATAATACAGCTTATTAACTAGTATACTAGTTAACACTTTCGCGGCCAAATGTTTTTGTGTTTTTGACAGTAAGGTCCACCTTCGGGCGTTATTCTCCCAAGTTACAATTTTTCAGAGCAAAATTTACTGAATTCACATTTATATTACAAATGGATATACATTGCAATCATAGTCACTCTAATCAAAGTATTTGTATCCATAGTACATTGATATTGATTGTACAAATAGGAATATGTATATTAATAGGAATATGTATATTATATAGGAATATGTATAGGAATGTGTATATTTTTAAGAAACAAATAACATACAAATTACGAAAGAAACATGCACTGGTGCAGTTACAGATTTTCAAATGACGTGAATCTACGTCAGCGGTCGCGAAAGTGTTAACAGGCTGGACTTATGGTAATAGAGTTCATATGCAATGACACAGTGATATGGAGAAATAGATGAAATAAGCCGTAATATTAATGTTTAAAAAATAAATAAATAAATAAATACATAAAATAAAACGAATATTTATACAAAATAATATTTTGTAAGCAGACTTTATCAGAATCTTTATATTAAAGAGGTAGGTTATTTTATTTAAATTCTGCTAAAATAATAAAATATAAAATAAATGGTTCGCTTGTGAAAAAGACAACCAAATTATCTTGAAAGTTTATCGCTAAGTAAAAAATTTCTGTGTTTTATACTTCAAAAATTATTTTTTATTTTCATTCAAGATGTGTGCGAAATTTAGTTCTCATGTCAATAAGTTGTTAAGTACTATAACAGTCTCACAATATTGTTATTTATCAAGAATATAAATATCGAGAATAAAAAAGAAAATATGCTGTATACATTTTAATAATTTTTCCCAAACCATTTTAAACGTAGTTTATACTTACCAATAATATACTAAAAATTCAGCAGAAGTTTTAATAATGTATTACAATTATACTGACAAAATAATTCTAGAAAATTTATGGAATGTAAAAAATTAAATATATTTAACATCACATCATTATAATAAAAAATTTCTCTTTGTACAAAAATTATTCTGCCGTACGATTGTTTACATTCCTCGCAAAAAATTTAATCTAGATGAAATAAGGAAGATTACAGAATATATTTACAGAGAAATGTACATAAGCATTATTTTACAAAATAGTTTTCTGAGTTGTCAAACGAATTTTATTAAAATAATATATTTTTTTTCTTCTAAGATTAGAACCAGATAAATACATGGAATTAAAGTAGAATTTATTAGAAAATAAATATTTTAATTAGTGTAAAGCATGAGGATGAAATTGATCAAGTTTACTCTTTAATGTTAAAGTGAGTGGGATACACAGCTCCCAACTTTTATAATTTATTCACGAGTACTTTTAGCCCCGCCTCTTTTTCATACCGGAAATTTTGAAAAATGATTTTCTTCTTATTTAATCGTTGTCACATATTAAAGAGAAATAATCTACAAAATTTCTGGTGCGAAAAGAAGGCGGGGTTAAAAATGCTCGTGAATAAATTATAAAAGTTGGGAACTCTGGTAGGATAAGATATGCACATGAAGGAGAAAGACACGCCCACCGTATTATGTAGTACAATTTTACATATTTCTACTCGATTAAGTATAAATGAGGTGTAACAATATTCTAAAACCGTTAGAGCGAACTATTTTTTAAAGCGAAAAATTATTTAGGCCCCTTGAATTTTTTGTTAACGATGTTTGGCTGTATTCATTAATAAATAATAAATCGTTTAATTATTGATTTCAGGTTACCAAGTAACTACTACAGAACAAGTAACAGTGGGTTACTAACACAAGGACAAATATTCATGGTGATGTGTGCAGCAATGGTCGATACTTTCTCCTGCAAAACGACCAATAAATTCTATGGTGTCTGTTCCCTGACAGGCATTCAAACACCATATTCATATGAACGATGAAAAAAAAAAAAAAAAAAAAAAAAAAAACATGGGCCATCCTGAGTTTAGTAATTTTGAGAATTGAGAAGAAAACTTAAAACTTCTTGATAAAAAGGAAAAATATAGTTATTTGCGCATAAAAAATGTAATCCTAAATGGTTAGCTTTTAATTTTCTCGAAAGCAACAACATCATCAATAGGTTCAACAAAAATTTAAAAAATGTCAGTTCAGGACTGGATTAATTCGTTTATTTATCATTATCTTTGACTTGTTATAAAGAAAGCAGAAGGCTTGACAAAAACTCGAACTCTTGGCATGTTATAGCAAGTGGTGTACACGTATACAGGAGACACACAGTGGTGTATATCCTGGAACAAACCTTGACAGATGAAAATCTGATAAACATTCCCATGCATACAATGTAGACGAAAGTGGTCTGAAGCTTAAAAAACACAAGGATAAGACTATAAGAGAAAATTGAAAAATCTATATGTAATTTCTTACTCTAATGGAAAAGGAAGAAATTAGTATCGTAGTTACTTACGCTACAACAGATGGGCAGTTTATAACCCCAACCCTTAATTTTAAAGAGTAGCGTCATTAGCCTGTTTAACACGATCCTTTTAATCCCATATATACTGTCGTCATGCCGAATAGGGGTAATATCAATAGCGAACTTTTTCTCTGATGGATAGGAAAAAAATTGTGCTGCATAAAAAAAATCTAAGAAGGTTCTTCTAGTTGGTATTTTCAGCTTCCGCATTTGGAATGCAGGCGTTTTGGACTTTAACCAAAAACTGATCACGTGGACTTAGGGAAAATTTTTGGGCGTGATTGGGGTAAAGCTGAAACAATTGCATGTCGTGATTTCTAGATGTATGGTGTTTTTCCAGTTGATAGTATACAGCTGCACTGATAGAAGCATTTCTTACTATAGATTTCGCTACTGATACTAGTTCGAATTTCGTTGCCCAAGTTGCTGCCATATCGATGTCAAGACCTACTGCAGCAAATTAACATATAGACATAAAACGTTTCAATTTGTCGATTCCATTGAGTGATGTCACATTCGAGAAACTTTTGATTATTTCTACTTTTCGACTGTTCCTAGAACTTTCTTTTAAACAATTAAAGAATTTCAAAATTACATTTCTTACTATATTTAGAAAATACTATCGCCTTAGTTATATCCCATTGTTGAAACTAGAGTTTACACAATTTATTTACTTTAATAGTACTAAACATTATATTCATAATATACATATTATTAAATATATTGCTATTATTTCATAATAAATATTTTTCTTTCCTATTTTATAATTTTTGTTTTTAATTAATATCATTGTATAAACATTTTGCATATTTTAAAGAGAAAAATAAATGATATTTTGATATTTTAATGTAGATATAAAAGGGATAGCAGTAAACATTTCCGAGATATCTTACGCAAAACCTGTAATTACAAATAATAATAATAATAATAATAAATACATAATTATGTCTGGGAATCTACCTCAAATATTTTGTGTTTTAGTTATATTCATAGACAATTTTTCCTATTTATTGAGAACTCAAAAGAAGCTGTTTGAATAAACATAAAATCAATCCATTTAAATAATATATAGTTTGTAGATTGCTATCTTTTTTTGCCAAAAAAAAAAAAAAAAAAAAAGAAGCATATTTATAAGGGCATTCTTTTCGTTGATTCAAAAGTACTTATTGTTGAAATGTTTTCCAGGAACAAGCTTTCCAATAAATTCTTAATATTTCAGCATATTTTATTTTAATGATACACATAATTTTCCGTAAAGAACTTTATTAGCAAGAAAAAATTGGTTTGAATCACGCATGAACAAATACCAATTTTAATATGATTCTTTTGAAAATGCATTTTTTGAACATAAAAATGTAGCAAGAGAAAAAAAACTATTTCTAGAAAGAAGTATACCCTTTTTCTCGTTTGATTCTTAAAGAAAAAGTAATAGTTTCGTCGTAACACAGATTTTGTTTTCCCTTACATATCAGTATAGAAAATATATAGCTAAAGATACATGAAATGTTATATTTACGGTTAAAGATATGTTTTTAAAAAAATAGCCATGTACAATATTTAAATTCAAAAATTATATTTCATTAAGTGGCAAAACACAGTGCTCAAGACCAAATTTACAAATACAGCGTGTCCTAAAAGTTCCAGTACTCCAACTTAAAGAACTCATTGTGTCCATGATTTTTTTTTTAAATATTAAATTTTATCGTCTGCTTATTATTGCATTAATCCTTTAATTTTTATCGTTTGTTTCTTTTCTCGCTAAAGTTGTCTGAGAATAAAGTTTTATCTTATTTTGTTCTTCAGAGTGAAATGAGTTTATCACGCATTCAGAGAATTACGTTATTTGAAGTTTATATTGAATGTAAATCGTATGAAAGATGCAAAGATGTTTGGCGATATAACTATCCAGATGATGCAATACCGAGTAAAAATATGCTATATCAGCTCGTTCGACAATTTCGTAATACAGGTTCTGTGCAGGTGTATACAGATTTCTCTACAAGAAGTCACTCCCAGCATGCCACTAACACATGCGCAAACGAGTTCAGCTTTGCCTCCTAGAAAAGGGTGGATATTTTGAACATTTATTATAAATGTAAGTTCTGTATTTTTTCCTCCGTTATTTTAAATGTGCCTTTTATCATTAGCATAAAAATAATCGTTTTAAGGTTTGTTGTTTTCTAAATAAAACATACATCAGCGTCAGTACTGGAACTTTTAGGACACTCTGTACAATTAAAAACTGTGCTTTGTATGAGAATTTCAATTTGGATTATTTTATGAAGGATTTGAAAAAAAATTGTATTTTATGAAATTTTTGGACAATCAGTGAATAATATAACTATTTAATTATTGTATTCGTACTTGATAAACATCTGTTTATTTATTAAATATTATTACTTACATCTGGAAATCTTATATCTTTAAAGTAATTCAACATGAAAATATTAAATTCAGGTCAATTTCTTATTAAATTGCTAAAAACTAAATATATTATTTTCTGACAAAAATTCTAAAAATTACTTTATATAATTACTACATCCCACACGCTATTTTTAATTAAAGCAAAAGTAAAATTTTAAATTCAAACATGCCACATTTCAAATTAACATTAATTAAATCAGGGTATTCGTTCATTGACATAGATCTACTCTTTAAAAACGAATGGTTTTTGAAAAACACTTTCTGATATATAAATTATTGTATTCAGTTATTGACCAGTAAATGAAAACTTTTTAGTTAAACAAATTTCGGACAGTTTATGTCAGAGATATTCAAATGCAAATACAAAAGTTTACGATCGAGAAAACTGAAATTACATAATTTTTTTTTTCTTTTTTAAGATTTCATTAATATTTAAATAGAAATGATTTTATGAAATGAAAATAGTAATTAGTTTTACAACTGGAAATCATTCTTTCACTTTTCTCAAAAGTATTTTGAGTTTAAAAATTTATATTTCTCACTATTCAACATTTATTTAATTAATTACTTTAATTATTGATGATTATTTTAAATGTTATTATCAGGGCTACTATAATTTTCAATTTGTGCATTCTGGAAAATTATAATGTATAACGAAATAAAATGCATTCAGTTTAAAGTAGGTAATTAAGATAAAAGTATATTTATTTTAATTAAGTTATATCTTAATTGGATAAACAGATTTTTCGCATTAAGCTTTCATCTAGAATGTTAACAGAATTATTGTAGTTTAATAAATCTGTATTTGCAATAAATTTTAAAATAAGTTTCTAAGCATAACGTGTTTTGCATCTATATTGAAATCTTTTAATTTAGTTTAGTATATCTTAAGAGGGTGTATTAATTATGTCACAGGCAACTAAACCACATGTCATTCTACGCAAAAAAATTGTTATCAGAATTACTCAAAACTTTTGTATTATTTTAAATTTTCTTCTTTATTTTCAAAGACTGAAAACCCTTAAATTATTTTTTGTAAAGCGAAAAATTTGTTTTTTAATCTTTTTATATTTCATTTTGAAGTTATATATTGCGAAAAATGAATAAGTGCATTTTCACCCTTTATACTTCACGAAAAATTATTAACAATAAATTAACAGAAAATAAATAATTTACCTTTTTTTTTTTTTTTTTTTTTTTTTTATATGAAAACAGAATTAGGAAAAAAAAAAGAAGTCATTCCGGTTCATTAGGAGGGAAGGGTTGGTTGGTTTCTTTTTCTTTATCAAGTGGGCGCCATTTTGTAACAAAAATGACAGGTAACATTTATTAAACGACTTAAAGGGTACATTGATGTGGGCTATGTATATATGAAGTTTTAAGCAAACCGATTAAGTATTTCAAAATTTATCATGATGAGAAATTTTCAAGTGACCGCCACTTGGAAGCAAAATGGTGCAGAGAGTTGCTTAATGAACTAATCCAAGATATTTCAAGTGGGCGCCACTTAAAAACAAAACGGCGAAGCAATTTGGTTAACAAACTCATCTAAGATATTTGTAAGATATGTTCACTGTCCAACTTTGATTTGATTTCTTTCTTAATTTCGGAAATTATCGTGATGACAAAATTTATTTCCATTATACACGTGTATATATATATATATATATATATATATATGGAGAGAGAGGTAGATAGATAAATACATTAGATAGATGATTACATTAGGTCGATTTCTAAAGAAATCAACCTAAAAATTAGATAATGAATATTTTTGATAAAGAAATTCCCATGGAATAACATGAGATTTAGCTACCTGTGATATATCCATTTAATGAAAAAAAAAAAAAAACTAATTATGTAGTTGATGATATTTCATAGAAAAATTGCAACTATAAATGTTACTGGCTAATAAAATTGAACTGTTGACATTTTCCGAATCGTTTATAATACTTAATTGAATTATTAAGAAATAAGAAATTATTTACAGGGAAGTCGAAAATTCTTGATTATCAAGGGTAAGTAACAATATTCGGTACACTTTAATGTATGCTAAAAAAATAGCTTTGTTTATTAAAACCATTAACAGAAAGGGACTTTTAAATTGATGACAGTTTTTAAAATAGATTTTTTTGTTTTTAGACGAATCATTAGTAAAAAAATGCAATAAGCTAAACAATTCACTGAATTATTTTAAAATTATAGATCAAGAGACTTTTCAATATATGCACATAATATAGAAAATATTAAATATTTATTATCATAAATATTTATCAGCTATTTAATACATTAATATAGAATATTATAGTATTAAAAGACACCTTGTTGAGAAAAATTAAATGTCGAAGATGATTATGAGACTTTTATTTAAAAATCGAATATAAACTATTAATGAGAAAAAAATATAATAGGAAATTAAGAACAACAACAGTAAAATATTTAAGCCATAAGCCTACGTAAATTTTGAAACCAAAAGGTTGCTAGCCATTAAAATTACTACAGCATGAAATTGTTATGCCACCAACGTCAGATTTGCAGAATACCAAAATTGTGCCACATCCACATATCGGAAGAAAACTCAGAAAAATACAATCAATATTTTTGCAATAATTTTTTTTCTCTTCACTAGTAAAATAAGGGGCAAGAAGTGCAATCGATTTTGTTTTTAAATAATCTGTATTAATTTATTTACCAGTCAATCACCTTTCTGACGCATTCTAAGGTATAACTACTTTTTAAAAAATTTGACTGTAATTTATTTATTAAATTAAATTAAATGAATTGAATTAATTTAACTATGTATATATATATATATTCAAAATAGAGCAAATAAGTAGAATACTGTTAATAATTTTTTGTGCTTCCCCCCCCCCCCCTGCATTTTTGCATGAGTACATGTCTTCTTTGTCTTTTTTTTTCTGATTATTTATTTAAATATACCTTTATAGATTGATAAAAACTTTTTCACAACAATTATAAATTTATTACTATTTCCTCTTTTCTTCATCCTAAAATTATTTTCCTTCGAATAAAACGGTAGTTAACCCCTTAAAATTTGATGGGATAAATTATATACCACCAAATTTTAATTTCGAATTCCCAAAGTTCGTGCCAGCATATTTCAACAAAAGTTTATTTTTATAACTTAGTGGAAAAAATTACTTGTTTCATTTCTTCTAAGTTTGGTCGTAGGGTGATTTTCATACGAATTGCCATTTCCAGCTTTACATAATTTGAAAAGAGGACTTACATGAAACACAAAAACATACACGCGTATGAATTCGTTATAGTTTATAGCTTTCTAAGCAAGGGATCATTTGTGAGTTTTTTTTTAATTTATATTTTAGAAAATTCAAAAACAGGCTTGATAAGTCACTGCTTTTCTCACGAGTGTTACATTTAAAACCATTCTGTAAATTCCTTTGTATCAGTAATTAAATTTACAAGTCTAGTTTAGTTTATCTTAAATACTTTTTTTAAATCTAAATGGTAACAATATTTATTTATTTTAATATCTATTGGTATTTGAAAATATATTTATCTCATGAGTGTTACTTTGTTTGGTAAACAAAAGTTTTTAACTCCTAATTAAACATTGTTTAACGAAACATTATTGATTTCCACTACAGTTACAATGAATATACCTAAAACGTTTTAACGAGCAAGACAATATTATTTGCATGAATTAATACATGTACTAATGCACTGCTGACATTTAGCTAAAATGGCATTTTATGAACGACAGTAACACTCATGAGAGGTAATGAGAGGAATGCATCTAAACCACGCTTGAGACAGGCTAACAATCCTGTTGTAATAATGTAAAAAAAAAAAAAAAAAAAAAAAAACCTTTGTATACAAAGAGAAAAGTAAAGTAAAAATATATTACAACATTAGTGATAGGCTGCATTAAAATACGTATTTGAAACATCTCCCATCATTCACTTTCATAAGTCTACGTAAGCAATATAATTTTTATTCATTATGAATAATGTGTTATCTTATCCGGAAATATTCAGAAACATCACTTTTATTTCTTAATCTTCATAAAGTGAAGACTGGTACACTACAACGAATCTGAATTTAGTTTCTTTTAAGTCCCCGCTTACAAACTCAAATAGTACAAATGTCTCAGTTTTGATTTCAGTTGTAGAAAGGATTATTTCTGCAGGATTGTTCTGCAGTATTAAATTTTGATGATATCATTCATTTCTATAAAATTAATTCTTCATCTATTTCACTTTGTAAGCTACCATATATCTTTTCTTTTATTGATCTACTATTATAAGTTTGTGCAAGAAAATTTACCCCTTTACATCTAAAATGACATTGATACAAAGTTTCTTCTATTCAATCATTTTGTATATCAAAGCAGGGAATTCGTTATGCAAGATTCTTCTTTGTTATTTAAGATTAGTGAATACTTTATACTCTAATACTACATAGGTAATATCTTTTCATTGCATTGCAGTCATTGGTTGTCAATACATTTGTACAGCATTTGTCGCACGCTCAAAACTGATTAGAACTAAGATTGAAATTTTGTGCTAAGTCTTCGTTTTATGCACAATATATAACAAAATTATAACAAAAGACATCTTTGAATCTAAAATTAATGTAATCATGAGTAAAATCTAATCTAATATCTATAACTGTAGATTTATTTATTAATTGGTTGCGTTAAAAACACGAGTATTACCTTTTCTAAATAACACGCATGAGAAGTAACACTCATGAGATTTATTAAAAAATGCTTCAGTAGAATAAATTCTAACAGTTTTCTTGAAAAATTCAGAATGCCTCTTAATTAATAAATAAAAGACACATTTTTTCCTAGTTCCATTATTTTTATATTATAAAATAATGGAACTAGGAAAATTATAAAAAGAATAATGTAAAATAAATGAGTGACACTCTTGAGAGGTAATAAAAATACTCACTATAACGAAATACACATTGCAATGTACAGTCACCCAAAAAAAAAACGCCACCCCCCCACCTAATTTCGCTGTAAATTATCGTAGAAACATTTGACTGGTACCGATCGATTTGTAATAACGTCTAGTTTATAACGGTATAGTTACATTTTGCCAAAGGGGTCGTCTACATATTAAAACTGGCATTAACTTCATTTTTTTCAATAGCAGCCCCTATTTTTGACTTCATATTCAGATTTCTGAGATCAAGGCGGTTCGAAAAACATACCTATTTATATACCTTAAATCAATTTTAAATAGAGTTACACGTGAAAATGTATTAGGGGTCCGTTTATACATTTAGAAAATATAAATCACGATCTACCACCCAGTATACTTTATTTATTAAGTTTCACACCCGAAAAAAATTTCCGATATGTTAATTATAAAATAAAAAAAATGACTAATTCACAGAACTTTCTGAGTTAGTTTATGAATTAAAAGATTTTTATTGGTTTCTATTGATTAAACATCAGATAGTTCACTTCATACGAAGAAAATTAAATAGCTTGAATAGATATTAAAATATCTATGAAAAGAAAAAAAAAAAAAAAAAAAGATGAATGGTTTTAAATTTGTCTGAAAATTCAAAATTATTTTAACTCAAGCTGCCGTATAATTGTCTGAAACGGCGGTACTCAACCTGGTTCCCACGGCCGTTTCACAGTGACAATGGGAGTTTGTTCTGATACTGCAGTACTTTCATTTTCTTTAATTGACTTTTTTAGGATATTAAAACAGATTTTTTTTTTTTTTTTTTTTTTAATTAATTATTATTATTTTTTTTTTCATGACATTATTAAAAACTTTTACATAAATCTCCACGATATTCTTTTGCTTTTATATTTTATAATGTGTAACAAATTAATATGCAAAATAATAAATCCTACTACTTAATGGGATGTTCTAAAATTCTACACTTTAACACAGATACCGAAGTGGACGGTGGGTGTAGAAAGGCTGACTACCCTTAATCTAAATCTTCACTTGAAAAGGTCAAAATGTTACAAAACTCTTTTTTTTTTAAGGAAAAAAGAAGAAGATAAGGAGGAGAAGGAAATGTCAAAACGAATATAAAGCATATTAAGAGTTAATACCCTTTAAACACTGGAAAAAGGCGGGGTTTTGTATTGTGTGTCATTTGGAAGCTGTAGAGTGCCAGAAAATTACTTTATGTAATAAAACTTTTCATTTAAAGGGTATTTAAAGCAGCATTATATTTAATACATAGACTATTCAGAAAAAAAAGTACCATTCATCTGGTTCATGAAAAATAAAGAACATTTTCTGGCATTGCTCTATGTATATACATTCTTGTCAACCTATCCCGGAA
The DNA here is from genome assembly GCA_963930645.1 of Salticus scenicus. Taxonomy (NCBI): domain Eukaryota; kingdom Metazoa; phylum Arthropoda; class Arachnida; order Araneae; family Salticidae; genus Salticus; species Salticus scenicus. The sequence goes on along the minus strand of OZ005651.1, from coordinate 210,848,371 downwards.
GATTACTGGTCCCGCCTTTCCGTACATTTTTTTCACATCAGTCTTTTTAGAGCCGTGTCAGCCATCGGTGGCTGACACTGATATTTCCATTTAGGCTAAGTCAGCCGGCAGTGTAAAATATGATATAAAACTACAGAACTTACATAGTTTTAAGTAATTACTGACAATTTATTTAAAATTTACTTCATGTTTTTTTTTTTTTTTTTTTAATAGGATTTTTATAGGATTATATCGTTAAGGCCTAATGGGGTTTATTGAAACTCGATAAACATAACACGCTTCTAAGCAGCACGTGTGGCCTGAATGGGATTTCCATAAGAATTCGCGTGGCGCTCAATGAGTTAATCGTAAATGTATTTGAAGTTAATCACTCTAAAAATTAAATTGTGTACACACAGGGGCGGGAACTAACAATGTTACGGGTTAGGTTGGCAAGTATATTTTGCTTGATTTATAAAAATTTATAACTCATTTTCTTCTCTTTTTTTTAGTATTTTGTGTTTGTATCTCTCATTAAAAATAAATACAATATTCATATATAAACATTTCCATACAGTAATGTATATAAACATATTGATTAAAGAAGATTTGTTGATATTATATAATTATTCTTCTATCTGTATAGTATATTAACACAAATATATTTTGTAAATTTCGCAGCATCGAAAAACAGCAAAATAGCTTCCATATCAAGGCTTAATATAAATAGGACTTAAGCGTACTGTAGCTAGTGTTGAAATTTGAAAAAAAAAAAGAAAAAAAAAAAAAAAAAAAAAAAAGAATAACAGTGGGCTAAAAATACGCCGGAATAAATTAAAATGTTGTTTATTCTGGTTTTAGTCAGGTGATATCACTCGTGCTAAATAGCTGGATCCGCCCTCTCTTAAGCTCAGGTTCAGCTCATCATAAAAATATTGATTTTAATATCTGCCGCACCAAAATGTTCAAAACACAAATGCCAATTTTCATATATTTTGAAATCTTCCCGTTTCAACTTTAAAAGCATTTAGATTAATTTATTTTATTTTGAATTTTTAAATTTAGACGTTTAAAGTCTTTTAAATGAAATTTCAGGATTCTGTAAGATCAATATCTATATATTTGAAAGTAATAAGACAATTCCTTTGTTTTAAATTTTTATTCCATAATAACCGTGACTTTGATTTCGTGATTAGGAAATTGAAAATAAATACTATTGAGCTATGTTCCAATAATAGATCTTATAAACTTAAAAAAAAAAAAAATAATAATAATAAAGCAATTTTTCACTATTTGATTCTGTATTAAAAAACTTTTAATAGAAATTTGATATTTTATTATGTTACATTATGGGATAGAGGCGGGGGCTTCTTTTCTTTTGAAATTCTTTCACAATCCCTCGCCTACATTGTGATAACTTTACAAAAATATGCCAATTTGTATAATAAACATCGAAATATTGCTTAGGAAACAATAAAAATATCATAAGGGTAAATTAAAATAGTTTTCCGTGAAATTATATACAAACATTTACTTATAGAGGATACAGATTATAACAAGTGACGGCCCCCTAACAGGAATAAAAAGTGAAATATCACTGTAACTCAAAAAATAATGTTAGGAACGAGCTGTAAATTTGGAAACCCATGTTTTTGATGATGCACGTTCTATTCGTGCAAAAATTAACATAGGTCATAATTCATAATTTTTTCAAATATGAATTTATTAATAATTTTCATAATTCAAAAAATGTTTTTTTAGCAAAAATTTGCATGGAATATGTTTGGGTCACTTCATTCTAACGAATAAAAAAAAACAGAATTTAAATATCATAATTATTTCGGAAGATATGATTTAATGTTTGTCACATTCATTTAACATTAGCACCCCCAAACTTTGACAGCTTATAACTCTATGAAAAATTGAGCGAAATATATAAACTATACCATTTTCCGTGATGATTTGATCCAAAAAATTCAAATAAATTATAAAAAATGGGGGTTACTATTGAAAAAAATGAAGTTGATGTCAGTTTTAATATGTAGACGACCCCCTAAGTAAAATCTAACTATAACATTATAAACTAGACGTTATCACAAACTGATTGGTACTAGTCGCATGTTTCTACGATAATTTACGGCAAAATTAGGTGGGGGGTGGCGTTTTTTTTTTGGGTGACTGTACAGCAATTAAAGGATAAAATTATCCAGTTCTTGACTTGCACAATGTAAGAAGGAACAACACGGCTTTCTTATTACTGTTGCTTACTGAAATATAAAAATATTTTCCAATTAAATAATAGTAACTTCCTTGAGGTACGACTCATGAGGTGCATATGTAGGTACAATTCATTTAACCCCTTAACGCGCGCTGTCCTCGCTGCGAGGACGCAAAATTTAAGATCCAGTTGCAAAAATTCATCCCGGAAATTTTTTAGCAAAAGTTTACGTTTATAACATATCAGAAAAGGCCGGTTTTTTAAACCTTAAAATTAAAAATTTCTTTTAGTTTAATTTAAATTTAGTTCATGAATTCCGGTGGCAGTATAATTTAAATGATCCGCATTGTTTTGCGCCGCAAAGGGTTAAGTTTTAAAATATCGAATATAGTATTTTAGTGAAATTGCTTGCATTTTTGTTTAGTTGACACATATTAATTTATATTTCCGATTGTAAATAAAAGAAAAAGTTGTTTCAAAACATTAAAAGAAAAATACAAAAAAATTCAGATTATGCGGGTTTGTTATACAGGACAAGTAAATTTCCACTACCTGTTAATTAAAAAAATAGAAAAAGACTATTATTTCAGAACTTAGAAAAAATGTATGGAATGAATTGAATTAAATATACCCCGTTTCATGTTTTTATAATGTCAAAATAATAATTTTATCAACATGAAATTAAGATAAAAAAAACTAGGACATCAAACCGGCAATTGATCTGAAAATCACTCCGTATATTCTAGTAGTTTTTCATATTAAATAAGCACAATAAAATTGTCTGTCAAATCATTAAATAATCTGGCTTCTTCTTTAACAAGCTCCCTTATCGTTTTGTATAACTCTGATCACCTAAGTTCTGATATGGTATCATTTTGAATTCTTTCGTCATGCATTTTTTTTTTTCGTTTCTTGGGTTACTTTAATCGTATAATTACTTTCATTTTCATTTACAATCTTCTATGCTACATATTGTAGACTGTAGGTTAGCTTTCTTTCACTAATGCAATATCTTCCCCAGTTCAAAAGCTCTCAGCGGCAATTTGCAACGGTTTTAATTGAAAATACACTTTAGGTTTCTGTAGATTTACGACATGCATTAACTTCTTAAACTGTGCTAAGAGTTTCATTTAATTTCCCTTCATATTTAGTAATGGCATTTCACTCTACCAATCTGTAATGGCTTTCACTATTGAAGTCGTTGCGAACAGGACAATCCTGATTCAGATACTTTTAGCTTGTCAGGATATGTTACTTGTATTATTCGCCATGGAATAGACAATTATATGAAAAGCACGAGTTGTCTGTTATATATAGAAAAAATTAAGATGTTTTTGCGTCTAAGCCAAAAAAGGAGATTCCTAGCATTTTCATACCTTCTAATATATGTTGTAACAAAATGCGAAATGGTTATAATTAAACTTTTGCTATAAATATTAATCTATATTCTAACGGTTGGGTAGATTGCCACCAAAATTGATATCTAAACGTTTTATAAGATTTGTTAAAGAAATTAAAAAATAGCCTAAAAATGTACACAAGATTGTGCTTTCCGAAGAAAAAACGGAAATTATAACCAATGAAAAATATAGAATGCGTAAAAACTTAAACATTTATTCATTAGCTTTTATCACTTGTGGGCAATTTTACTTGTTAAATTTGTTATTTTTGAAAATTCCATGTGATGACTATTTCTTTTTCATTTGTTTTTTACTTTGAACGCACCTCCTGAAACGAATAAATACAAATTTTGGTGGAAAACAGCTCATCCACTTTGGCTGAAGAAGGCTGTTTAAAACATAATTTTGATTATAACCACTCTCTACTTACAGTGTACAAAGAACTGGGAACATTGAGTATACTTCAGAATGCATGATCATGCATGTGTGACCGAATTTATACTTTCTGGCTATATGATTTAAAAGCATTCATCCCCATTAAAAAAAAAAAAAAAAAAAAAGTTGTGAACCTTAAAACATGTTTATTGTAATAATTAATAACACATGTTACAAGTTTTTTTTAAAAACATTTTTTTAATGTTTATTGCCCTGTTGATTTACTACTTTATAAACCCATTTTAAACAGTTTAATCCTTTAACATTCATTGGTTTCGTACCGAAGCCAAATATTTACAATTTTTTATGCAATATTGTTTCCCTGTATTAATCAATTTTTAAACTATTGTTCCTTCGTTGTTCGTCAGATCATAGTACAACTCGAAAATTTAACAGATGATGTTTCAGAAGAACACATTTACAAAACTTACTAAATTTCTTAGTATGCGCGAGTATATCTTGTTGCATTGGTGATGCACTCATGCCTAGTTATTTTACCTGATGACGGACCGTGTTATTATATTGAGTTGAAACAACTATAGTGTGTTTTACAGTTTATAGGTTTTACTATTTAATTCCAATTCAATTAATTAATTTTTGAATTTAACCAGGTTAAAATATGGATGTTTAAAACCGAACATTTCTCGAAAATCATCATCATCATCATCATCATCAACTTCAGGGATTAGGCATAGTGCCTGTTCCGGCTTCATTGTTCAGTCCACCGCTTCCTCGGTCGTCCTCGATTTCTCCTGCCCTTTGGGGAGTAGTCGAGGGTAGCTCTGGGGAACCGTGTTTCCGGCATACGTTGTACATGGTCTTTCCATTTAGTACGATATTCTTGTATTCTATAGTTCTCAAAAATTAATTGTGCTAATTTTTCATTTTCCATATTTATGATCAGCTATGAGTCTAATGGCCATTTTTGAAATTTGTTTAGCAATTTTCAAAAGCAAATATGTAGTGGACGTTAAAGGGTTAATTTTAAATATTCTCTTTATATATCTTCGTTCTTCGTTTCCTTAATATAATTATACAGATTCATTTACAAAAATAATATTTTGGTAAGTGCAAAATAAAACACATTTCTTGTAAATACAGTGTAATTAAGCGCATGAATGAAGGAAAAAACGAAAAAATAAGAAACATAATTTAATTTGCACGAGACAAGAACTTTTGGTTGTCAAATTTGTTAGATTAAGTACAGTAAAAATAAGCACAACTTTTAAGCAGCTTCTCAAATATACTAATTTGTATATATTAATTTGATAATGATAAGCATTAACTGTTTGAGAAATATTTAAGAAAAACACGTTAATGACAATATGTTTTCTTGTATTTTAACCTGAATAAATAAAATTTGGTGGGAATGAAATAATGAACCTTATTTAGGCTAATTAAATTTTGTACTAAATTTATATTTAGCGGAATAGCGATACTCTTTATTATTATATATTTTTTAAATGCTAATGTAATTGATCATTTTTAACAAAATGAAATAAAATATAAATTTTTACAGTTTAATATTTATTTTAGTTAATCATAAAAATCTTTATTAGATCTTTATTATATAAATAAAAAATATAAGTGTACACTAATTATGATAAAACGGTTTTAAGTAACTAAAGAATTATTTTTAATTCATTAAATTATTTTTTCTTAATTTACGTCTTGTTTAAGTTATTTTACGCTCTTTATTTATTTATTTATTTTTTTAAAGTTTTGCAGTCACAAAGAATATCAAACTGCAATCGGAGACGTAACTGGCTCTTTCAAACCCGGCACATTCTAAGTGTGTTCACATTTGACACATAACAGTTTATACCACTCTTCTCTGAAAGTGTATTCAGAGAACATTCCATTACAAAAGATGCAAGTTGCATCGCTCGAATGCATTTTATTCCTACGTTGATATCTAGGCTGATATCAGCATCGCTATCGATAAAAGTAGTGTCACAATAGTCTGATAAGTTCGATGATGAACCATATCATTTAATGGGTCGAATTTTCTTTCTTTGAAGGCCTTTGCTCTTCATACTCTTGGATGTTTTTTTTTATCTTACCGGATCCTGGCTGGTATCTTATCCCAGTAATACTCAAGTATGTTTTCTTGTGACCACTTTTGTCAATCGACTTAGTCAATTAATTCTCGTATGGTGATCAAACGATGAAGCCTTGCTGCTTTGCGTCTACGAGTAGTGGTTTTCTTCTTAATGTTGGAAACAAGAGATATATAGAAGTGAGAAACTGTATTTGAAGTTCCCTGGGCTCATATTTGAAACATAAAAGGATGTGCATATTTACACCAACTCCACGTAAAATAGATAGCTTCTATTACACGTAACTAAAAGAGTGCGTGACAAAAGGCGTGCTTCTAAAAGTAGCTTAGGATCTCTGCTTTCCCGATATCACTATGAATTTTTTTAAACTAACCATAAGAATATGAAAAGAAAACGATTTCAAATACCTGTCAAAAGTTTGCAGTCCAGAACAAACATCAATTCGCGCAATAACTGACACTGCATCCACACTATTTCAAAGAATGGTTCCACAACTGTTCTCTACTATCTTATATCAACAAGTTTTGATATTAGATAGATAACTTATAGGTGTATTTATAGTCAAGTTATTAAAAGGGATTCTGAAAAATATGCATTAGAATGCAAAAGAATTGATAAATTTATTAAGGGAATTTGGCACCTTTGACTTTCCCCTACTGGAGGTTTCATAAAAAAGCTTATATTATCATTTAATGTTTATAAATTGAACTATTTTATTTTTGTTCAGTAAAATATATATTCTGGCAACAATTCTAATGGTTTTGATACATTTTTTACAGATTTGAAATCTTTAAATTGCGTTTTCTCAGTCTGCATTTTCTTCATGAATTCATGATCTTCAAAATGCTTGAACTACTGCAAACATTTAAGAAAAGAATTAATTATTTTTTAGGATGTTTAATATAACCTGCTTCAAAGAATTAGGGATGGATTTTGCAACTTAAAAAAAAATTTAACAGAAGTTTTTTTTTCTTCGAATTTTTACATTATCATGCAGTTTTTAATTTTCTTCTCAAAAACTAATCAATAAATTTCAAAATTCATCTTTAATTCCCTAATTATTTTAAGTAGGTTCTATTAAACATTAAAAAAAAAAAAAAAAAAAAAAAAAAAAAAAGACTTTTTTTAAATATCTGTAGAAGTTGGAAAATTTTGAAGATTACGAATTCATGAAAACATTTCAACTGAGAAAACGCAATTTAGAGGTTTCAAATCTGTAAAAAAAAATACAAAATAAAAATAAAAATAAGAATTTTTGCTTGAATATATATATATTTAAACATACCTAATATAGTTCAATTTATAAGTATTAAATGGAAATATAAGCTTTTATATGGAACCTTCATGGATGCCAAGTCAAAAGGTCCAAGGTAAGTCAAAGGTCCAAGATAAAACGTCCCCTTAAAAATAAATTACACGGATAAGAAAAAAAATATTAAATTAATAAATCTAATTAAAAGAGCGTCACCTTTTTTGATTAAAAAATTCAAAATTAAAGTAAATAACCAATGTCGTTTCTAAAAACTTTGTTTAAATAAATCAAATTTTATTCAACGGCACGAGTAATTTTAACAAATAAATAGAATACGTTTTGATTTAAACGTAAACACATTGGAAATTCACCGTATTCTAAAACTAGAAAAGTTATTTCAAATTGTGCGTCAATGTATAGTAAAACTACTGAATATTTCGTGTTTTATTTGCTAAATAACCTGATTGTAGTCCTGGAAAACGCTTATACAATACTATTTCCAAAAACATTAGCAATTTTGCTAATCAGCATTGTTTGATTACGTCTAGTAATAATCAGCCATCCATTGATTGAAAACTTTGCACTAAAGCTATTCAATATGTTAACACATTTCGCCCTTTAGTTCTATAGATCAAGTCTCAGTAAATAAAACAAATAGATTTTCGCAGTTAGTAAATATACTTTACATTTCAGTAGAATGTTGTTCTATGCAGTAGAAACGTTAAACATAAAACTGCAATAACATTTCATTTGAGATGAATAATGTATGTCAATTGAATTTCTGTCCAGTTTTTCAGTTAAATTTGGATGAAGCGTTTTCATTTTCTAAGAAATAAATTTGAACAATCGCTAATGCTTTGCAGAAAATGATTATGGAATTTTAGAAAAGAGATATGAAAAGTCTCGTTTCGGTTAATTAAATGAGAATTGTAATAAATAAAAAAAAATTATTCACTGAGCTGCCTTTATACCATTTTTTTTATTTGCTTAAATGTGCACGACTTTTCTTTATTTTCTAACATTAACCCTTTCAATCCCGTTGGGACATATATGTCCCGGAGATATTTTTAATTCACTCAATGGGATAAATAAGCGGGAAATTTATTAGAGTGCATGTCCCACTGGTTTTTTGTATTACATTTACGTAATTTTATGTATTTTCATGCATATGTTTTCAAATTGTAAAATTAATTTAGAACTAGGGAACTGAATTTTTCATTGTACCTCACCCTTATCGTCACCTGAACTCCACTAGGAAACATGTGTGCCATCTAGATTGACTAGTGGAACATATATGTCCCAATTCAGCAATTGCCCCTAGGTTAATTTTTGTTTTTATTTTGGAAGAATATTGCTATTTCTATTTTATTTGACCTACTAAAGCTTTAATTTACCTTATTTTTCTAAAGGTAAAAATTTGTAGTGAAGGAATTAAAAGATAATAAGATGAATGTAAATAATAGAAAAAATTATGTATAGCAACATCAAGCATTAAAATTTTTGCTTCAGCATAAATATAATCTCATGCATATCGTAATTTTCCGAATTAATTAAAAAAAGAACGACGCGTTAAATTATTGTTTGGAATGGGATTTACAATAAAATTATACGATACCTGACACTCATTTCGGACGTTCAAGAATAACTTATTTTTATCATTCGTTTATTTTCATTTTCACATAGTAATTTCACTTTTACCGTTTCCCATCTATTTCTGATTTCATCGATTCCAAATTCGATTGTCCAAAATTCCAATTCACACAAGCACCAAGGAAAGCAACTCAAATGCATATGATGCAAACTTAATTTAGCACTTATTTAGCCATTCCACAAATATCTTAAGTTGTGTTCTCATACAGTGTTGCCAAATTTTGCGACTTTTTTTCTTTTTTTAAATTCAAAATCCACCAAAAAATTTAAATTTAATGGTTGCCAAATCACTTCGAAGATTAATCGTCTATTATGTATATCAAATATTACTTCTCAAACTTATTGGTGGCTTTTGAATAAAAAACAAAATTTGTGAACACTGTATTCATAGGAAATATATAACGAAAGTAGTTCTTATGAATGCATAACTTTATAAATATGCAACTAACATGATTGTCAAACAAATGTGACAATTTTGAAATTAAACATGCATTTAAACAAAACATTTTGGGTACAAAAATAAATTTTCAACTTCTTATTGATGTTTTTATAATTTCTTTAGCATATATTTGTATATTTTAGCTACTTAAAGTGAGAATATTCCTTGAAATTTAGGTAAGAAAAGACTTAAAATCCCAATCACATTTTAATTTTTTCCGCAAATAAGAATAAATTTTATTGTTGTTCTGTTACAAATCGTTCTTTTCATAAAGATTTTATCCATAAAATATATTAATATTTTACACTAAAGCTATTCATTAATTATACTTAACTATACTTATTAAAGCTATTTATTAATTATATTATAAAATAAATATTTTTTCCTGGCATTAAATGAAATAAGGTAGATGAGCCAAAGGTTGCCATAGTTAAGTTTTGAGAATATTTTATAATTTTCTGGTTGGGTGTATGTGGCCGTTTTTTTTTTTTTTTTTTTTTGTAAATTGCTACACTTATCTCTTACACATATCAAGTGTAACTTTATTTTTAAAATGCAATTTAGGCATTTTTGTAATACAATTTCAAAATTGTAGCTTGTGGCCCACCTTTGGCTCATAGTGTTCCAAAGGTGGTCTATATATTAAAAGCACTTTTAAAATGTGCGTAAGTTGTTTTTCGGATTTTTCTTCTAATTCACATTACCTTTTGACACAAAAAGATTTCCTACCCCTTTTTGTGCAAAGTAGTTCAGGACTTCTGTTCGGGGATTCATTGACTTCTTTCGGAAGATCGAAATTGTGAGGGAATTGTTGGAGAATAAATAATAAGTTTTTAAAAATATTTAAGCATAAATTTCGAAAGTTACCCTGATTACATTAATTTACGTATTTATTTGCTAAGTTGTTCATGTGCCCCAAAGTTACCCAATATTTTGCCACCTTGAGAACATGCATATGATCGCTATTTGCAAGTCATTAAACTTTTAATCTCATAATTTTATTAGAAATGAAGTTAATGTGGTTAAAGATAAATAAACAAATTAAAACATATCGCAGCTCACAATTCTAAGAACTTAAACACATGTAAATTAAAATATCTTCTTACCTGGAAATCAGAAAAAAAAAATAGGGCGTCGAACTGACCCCGCGTCGAAAGGACCTGGCGTCGAACTGCCCCCGCGTCGAAACGTTGGCGTCGAATCGTTGGCGTCGAAACGTTGGCGTCGAACTGACCTGTACCGAGAACGATTACTCCTTTATAGTGAAACCACTGCATACAATGGTGGTCGATCAAGATAATCCCTCAGATTCAGTCACATACCCTAGAGATACATGATTTACAATGATGTAGCACCATTTTGTGATTAAAAATTAAATTAAACCTCTTTTAGGGGTGTGGGCTATCTTAGGAACACTAGCTATCTTTGGCTCACCTACCATATTACTATTTACTGTTATTTAATACGCATAAGCATAAGTATCTCATATTACAATTTGGGAAAGACTAAATTAATGACACAATTTATAAACACCATCTTAAATCACTAATTCCTCTTTAAACTGCATGTAAAGATGATTATTTTTAATTTTAGAAATTAAATATAGTAGTTAAACTCACTTTTCCCTTTTAAATTTATTTAAGATGCAAATACATTTAAAGGCATATTTTATATCTTTTAAACATGCGTATAATTTCTTATCTAACTTATTTTTATTAAAAATATTTTTTCTTCCTAAACCGTTTCATTTTCCTTCCCCAAATGCTTATTGGTGAAGTACTATTTATTTTGCATAATATTAAAGATTATTTCCTTAACTAAACTTTCTTCTCATTTATCTGCATTTAATTCATTATTTATTTAAGAATTTACTTCTTAAAGAAATGCTTATTTAACTCGCTTTTGCTGTTTTAGAGCGCACGTAAAGTAAAGATTTTTCTTTAAATAAATATCAAAAATAATTAAATCATACGTAAATGCTTAGAAAAATACTGGAAATAAGATTTGCATTTCAGACGAAAAATAAAGACGTTAATATCTGTTTATTGTATAAAGTCTTTTCACAATAACTTCTACTCAGTAATATAATCCCCAAAAAAGTTATGTTAAATTTTATTGTAATCATTGAAAGCATTTGATTTCAGGAATATGGGATTTTAAAATATATTTGAACAAGCAATATAAATTATTCGGTTTAAATTAGATTATATTTTAAATAATACATTAGTTTATTTTATAAGTTTATTTCTATAAAAAAAAATATTAAGCAATTTTCTTGCATTATGGAAGTAGATAAATATTAATGGAGACATTGAATTTTATTAAGTTATAAAAATCACCATTATTTAGTTTATGAAAATGAAATACAATAATAATATCCAATTTAATTTTTTGCTCCATTTCTGTAGAAAATAAGGAATTATAAAATTTTATTTAATGGCAAAATATGTAATAACATAATACAAATAAAAATATATAGTTTAGTTCAAACTATTGTTCAACTTATATACTAAACTCATAGTTTAGTTAGATTATAGTTTAGTTCAAACAATTTCTTTGCAATGAATTCTTATATTATATATGTATTATTTATCCTCAAAAAAGTAACTTAAGTAAATGCACGTACACTGTTAACTTAAATTTAACTTAATTTTGGAAGTAAATACATATTATATTTACTATTTCATTGCTCATTTACTTCCAAGGAATTGAAAACAAATCTTTTAAACGCAAAATAAAAAAATAAAATGAAAATAAAAGCTATTTAATGTGGGCTCCTGAAAAGCGGGAATATTGTTTTTAAAAAGTATTAACTTATACCTTTGAATAACATAAAATTTAATACATAAATTATTTATTTTATGAAGTTCAACATAGACTTCTCCTTGAAATTATATTGTATTTAATCCAGTAATATTTTTTAGCATTTTGAAAAACTATTTCAGAGGGTAAATATTTTTTGTATACTACTATATGGAAATGAAATTTTCTCTAAACGTCTAGCGACTATTGCGATTTTCAACATTTAATAATACGTGTAATACTGACAGATTTAAATTAAGTGCATAAACTAAAAATTGTATTCATAAAATAAAAAATATCGTAAAATTAAAAACACTGTGCGCTTTAAGAACTTATTGCAAGTAAAAAAAAAAAAAAAAAAAATTCGAAAACAAGGGTCCCTTAAATCTGTAGCCATATTAAAAATTAATAAATATTGAAGGAATTGGTAGAATAGAACGCGGTTTGCGAAAAATTTACTCTCATGACAGGGGATTTTTTTTTTTTTTTTTTTTTTTTTTTGTAAAGGAAAAAAGAAAAAAAAAGTAAATTTTGAATCGACGAAGACACAGCATGGATGCGTAAGAAATATGCAAACCATAGTTCTATAAATTGCACGATTTTACGATTAACACATTTTATTTCTTATTTTGCCTCCTACTTGCGCATACATAAGTTTTAACTGCGATGCTGACTTGATTGATAAAGCGTTATTGGTGAAGATGTTATCCCTTAGGTAAGAACCGCTGACTGAAGCTGAAGTTAGCGGTGCTTACCTTTTTTGCAAACAGTAATTTGCGGCTATGGCGGAAACATAGAATAGGATTTATATGCCTGTAAACATTTTCATGCAAATAAATGTATTGTCGGTAACAAAAGTGTCCGAACACTAGCGAAAATTCCTATGTAAAAAACATAGGGTCAACCTCATACGGTTTTGTTGAATAAATCCTTGTCGAATCCTGTTCTTAGTCAGTGTAAGAACATGATTCGATAAGGATTTATTTAACAAAACCGTATGAAGTGTACTTTTTTTTTTTCACAGGAATTTTTGCTAGTGTTCGGACACTTTTGTTACCGACTGTAGTTGTTCATGGAAATGTGGTATTTTCTCACTTACAGTGCCCTCTATTGAAGAAAATTTTAACTATTATTTTTTTCTTTACAAAAAAAAAAAAAAAAATCCCTTTTCACTGCAATAAATTTTTCGCTAATCCCGTTCAATTCTACCAATTCCTTCAGTTTTTATGAATTTTTAAAATGTCTACAGACTTATGGGATACCCGGTGTGTATCTATATACATATCTACGATTTGGAAGAATGCTATTGGAGAGAGATTGAATTGACCCAGCTCTTCCGTATGGGCCTATTTGACTGAAAACGTTTTTCATTTCCTTATGGAAAACAAGAGTGTTTCGATATTTGCTAGTTAATTTTTCGGGATTTCGTTAATGAGGTTTAATTATTATTTTTCTGAAGATAATTTTTCTTATTATACACATCTTCGGTTTATATTTAAATATAGTACTAATGTATTGTTCGGGTCTATGTGTTCCGATTCTGTTTAGTGCTTAAAAAAAATGCACATTCAACTATTAATTCAACAAGTTAAGAACAAATTTTATATAATTAGTAAATGTGTTCTTTGGAAGCTGGTAAGTTCATTCATGTTTACACATACTGATACATGACGTAGAACACATGTTAAAATATTAAAAAAAAATGGTGTGTAGAAGTTTTCGCTTTTCGTATGTGGTTCGAATACAATGTATTCTAATATAATGTATTTGACGAAAACTTAGAAGCCCATTTAGGGAGTATATCTGAAGAAAATTATCTAAATATGAAATTAAAATATGGTTTTTATGAAACAATAAAACTGTATTAGTTTTACAGGCACAAACTGTATTAGTTTTACAACTGAAAAAAAAAGAAAAAAAAAAGCTAAGATCAAATCCATAAAAAATGAAGAATTAAGAGTTGTAAGTTATTTTACGAGTGAAATTTAGATATTATGTTACATATGATATGTGTTTCATATATTATACAATCTGATGAAACTACTTATTAAACGAAAAATTGCTATGCTTGACACTATGTGAAAAAGAAAATATTAAAAAAAAAAAATAAAACTGTAAACTTATTATAAAATGGCGACTGAAGAGATTCGTACAATTGACAGCAAAATTATTGTAGCACACACCAACATTTTTCATTTATTTTATTTTATTTTTTTGTTTGATCGCTAATTTTTATCACCAACTTACTTTTTTATAAACAGCATAAGACTAAGATCATGACTCGATCAATATCTACTTAAAGCAATAGTATTAAATGTAGAAATGTATGTAGGAATTATTGCTAGCATTTTGATAACTTTGCTGCCGAGTGTAGCTCTAGCTTTTATTTTAGAGATGATTCTCTCCATCAATCAATTGTAATAAAACGAATATAATGTGGAATAATTACAAAAAAAAATTCTGCAAGTTACATCTTTGAAATAACTTTAGCAAATATCAAATTATAAGATAAAATTGATATATGTATATATATATTTACAGAATTGTTATAATTCAAGTTCGCCTATTCAGAAGGCTCTAGAGCCGGTTCTATGGCTCCAAACGAAACAAAATTTCACTAGTAATTACTACAAGTAATGCGCTCTGTGAAAAACGAAAAAAAAAAAAAAAAAAAAATAAATAAATAAAAAATAAAAAAAGGTGAAATTTTCGTCAATAGGTGTCGCTGTTGCAATATCTAAGGCGATATTTGCAGATTCTTTCTGTCAAGGTCGGTGAATCCAGACGAAACATACGAAATTTATTTATTATTTATTTTTTTTAAATCTGCAGATATCGACTTAGATTTTGGCGCAAAGCCACATTGATTGTAACTCTTTTTTTTTCTTTTTCTTTTTTTCTTTTTTTTTTTTTCGCAGAGCATAGTGTCATTTAATTATTTTCGTCAATAGGTGGCGCTGCACTCTGCAAAATCGAAAGAAAAAAAAATGAGCTACAATTTTCGTCAATAGGTGGCATTGCGGAGTAGGGGCCTAGCATAGCTAGAAGCGCTCGACACCACTCTTAGAGCGGTGAGCGGCACCTACTCCTTGTTAAATCCTGTTAAATAGGTGGCATTGGGCCAATATCTAAAGCGATTATTGCAAATTTTTTGTAAAAAATAAAACGAAATATAATTTATTTTGTAGAAGTTAATTTTTGTGGATTCATTCTATCAATTTCAATCAATCTAGACGAAACACACAAAATTTATTTATTTTTTACAAAAAATCTGCAAAAATCGCCTTGATATTGGCACAGCGTCACCTATTGGTCGAAGTAATTAGGTTGCACCGTGCTCTGCGAAAATCGAAAAATAAATTGAGTTGCAATTCTCCTCATTAGGTGGCGCGATTCCAACTCCTAAGTCGACATTTGTAGATTTTTTGTAAAAAATAAAATAGAGGAAAATTTATTTGTTAGATGTTAATTTTTACAAATTCATTCTATCAATTTCCTTCAATCGATACGAAATACACTAAATTTATTTTGTTTTTTTAGAAAGAATCTGCAAAAATCGCTTAGCGCCACCTATTGACGAAAATTATAACTCTTTTTTTTTTCGATTTTGCAGAGCGCAGCGCCACTTATTGAGGAAAATATGTAGATGGCGCTGTGCTCTGCGGGAAAAAAAAGTTGACTTACAATTTTCGTCAATAGAGGGCCCTGCGCCAATATCTAAACGATTTTTGCAGATTTTTGGTGAAAAATAAAATAAAATAATTTTGTGTGTTCTTTCTGGATTGACCAGAACTGACAGAATGAAACTAAAATAAATAAATAAATAATAATAAAAAATAATAATAATTCCTTACAAGGAACCGTTCAAAAGGTGTCGTCTTCAAAAATATTGAATATATATATATATATATATATATGAGATTGTAATCTTCATAAAACACAAGAAAGTGAAAAAATTATTGGCTGAAATTAATTACAGCGACCACAAAAAATTATCAAAATTAAGTATTTTTGGCAATTTAGCGCTGTTAGGCGATAAGTTCGCTGGCACCGAGATTGCCGTGAACGAACAGAACCATGTTTTGCTTCTCCGCCAAGTACTCAAAATCAATCGCTTAACAGTGTAAAATCGCCAAATATGCTTAATTTTGATATTTTTTTGTGGTCGCTGTAATTCATTTCAGCCGAAAATTTTTTCAATTTCTGGTGTTTTATGAAGAGTTGAATCACACATATTTTTTTCAATATTTTTTGAAGACGACACCTTTTGAATGTTTCCTTGTTAGTTATAGGAGCAGCGCCACCTATGAACTATTGACAAAAATTTCAACTAATTCCTTTGTTTGTTTTTTTTCGACTTTCGCAGAGCGCATCATTTGTACTAAACAGTGAAATTTTGTTTCGTTGTCCTATACCCCTGCTATAGGACTTCTGAATAGGCGAACTTTAATTATAATAACCTTGCATATGTATTGTTCAGTTTTTGCTTTTCACATGTTATAGTATTGGCTAAATTTTTAGGAATTTTTTAATTTATTTATTTATATTTCATTTTGACATTTTTTCTGTTTAAAAAAAAAAAAAAAAAACTGAACGAAATGGCTTTGAAATTTAGATGTACAAAGGACATTTACAAACTCATATTTTCCACTATTGATTTAGTCACGAGTGCAAATTAGCTGACAAAATAGTACAAATTGAAGAAAAACACAAATATTTTGTATTACCCTGTATCATAAAATGCTACAAATGACTTGTAACTTTAACACATACTATTGCAATATTTGTATGCTTTTTTGTGATAACCTCACGATTTAGACAGATATAATTTTTTTTTCAAAAAATATTAATTTTTTTGGTACGCTTTTTGTGATAACAAGAATGGATTTTAACAAAATTTTCAAAACTTTCAGAAAATTTGACAAATCATTAGTGAATCGTTATTCCGAAACATACAGCATACGTGTTGTTTTTGCCGTGATATGAATATTTGTAGTTAATATTTTTTTATTGCGCATGCACGAAAGGTAGAAATTTTTTTTATTACATATGTTGAAAGCATGATATACTGGACAACTTATACCTTTAAATAGAGGAAAAAAAAAAAAAAGAAAATGAGCAAGATTTTAGATATTTTTCAGAGATGAAATTTCATAAAAGGGTTTTCACATACTACATATTTAATTTGTAGATCCAATTATTTAACCCATGTAGCAGAAGTCCTTATTTGTGAAAAACTCCTTCTAGTCTCAGATCTTTGTAAAAAAAAAAATAATAGTTTGAGTCACAAGCCCAAATGTAGTTTTTCACAAAAAAGAAATTTTGAAACATGTTTCTTTGAAAATTTATCACTAAATTAAGTACGTGGTATGTGAAAACCCCTTATGCAATTTTAACTCAGGAAAATATCTAAAATACAGCTCATTCTTTTGCCGATATATTTTTTAAATTTTTACTATATTCAAATGAACGTTTAATATGAGTTGCCAAATATATCTAACTTTCAACCTGTGTAGTAAATAAAAAATTATTCTGTCTTTCACGCATGCACAAAGAAATATTTAGTAAAAATACCCATATATCTCAGCAAAACTTATACGTGTACATTTTATGTTTCTGAATAATGATTTTCTAATAATTTGTCGAGTTTTCTGGAAGTTTTGTATAATTTTGTTGAAATCCATTCTCTTTATACATAAAAAACATACCAAAATAATTAATAACTTAAAAAAAAAAGTCTAAATAATCGGACGAATCCAACAAAAGAGCATACAAATATTGCACATTGTATGTGGAATTATGAGTTAAAGTTACAAGTCATTTGTAGCATTTTATGATACAGGGTAATCCAAAATATTTTTGTTTTTCTTCAAATTGTTGTTATTCCTCTAACTGCACTCGTCACTAAATCGATTATGAAAGATATCAGTTTTAAAATACTCTTTGTATGTCTAAAGTTCAAGGTCATTTCATTCGGTATTTTTTTTCAGAAAGTAGAAAAAAAAAAAGTTAAAAAAAAAAAAAAAATCACAATTTCTCTAGCACTGTAGTTCATATTTAAATATTTGTTCCCTTTTTTTATTTGAACGCTAATCTTTTAAAACAAGTGTTCTATATATCAAAAAATAATTCTGTGCATATAGTTTTGAGAACATAGGCTACTGCAGTTCTACTCTATGCAGTTACTCTAAGACCGGGCCATATTGACTCAAAATTTACATTCGTATTTTGAATGCGAACAAATCAGCAGGATTGAAAAAGTTTCAAAACCTGACATTATATGGCACTTATAAGGAGAGGTCTCATGATGGAAAATTTAGATCGAGACGAAATTGCACATAATTGTAGTATGCTATGAAGGTACAAACATATTAAAGCAGCAGCGCGCCCTAGCCATACAATCTTGAGAAAAAATCATTTAAAGTTTCAGTAATTGCTTAAGTACAAGTTATTTCTGTAAAAAGTCAAATCCTCTGTGGCGTAGTTAGTAGCGTAAGCGGCTGCAATGCGGATTACCAGAGCTCGGTGCTACCTTAAGCATTTTTTTTTAATTATTTGTTTAACTAAACACTTTATTTTCACTTTTTGAAATGATTAAACTCAAAGTTTGAAAATTTAATAAACAATATTCAATTTTTTTGAATAATAATAATAAAAAAAAGTAAATAAGTAGGTTTTACTGTTATATTTTTCTATTTGTAATATTTATAATTTTCTATAAGCTAAAAAAATAAGTGTTAGCTTCGTTTTAATTATAAAACAAAGTAAAAATAAAGGAAAACTTTTATTAAAATTATTTATTATCTAAACATTTTATTTTATTTTTACTTTATTTTATAATTAAAATAAAGATAATATTTATTTTTCAAGTTTAAAATTACACCTATTACAAATAAAAAAATATAAGTACACAGAAATTATCATTATTAAATTTTCAAATATTGGGTTTAATTATTCCAAAGAATAAGTTTTGCAGTCGTCCTTCCTTACAATAGTTCAACCGCAGCTTTAATAGCAAAATAATCCTGAATAATAAATGTAGAAATAACGAAAAAACAAATAAAACAAATAAAACAAATAATTAAAAATAGACCGAAGTGTAAAATAGTTACCAAGTATACTTAAATCTTGCTTTAGCCTTCAGTTTCCGTTTCAATACGTATATTTTACGCAACCCCTTTTAACTTAGCAATATTAGAAAACAACTGAAATTTTATTTCGTGCACAGAAAGATAAAAACAAGTAGTTGTCGAAGAAAAAAAAAATTGTTGATTTAAATCCAGATTTAAAGATGCTGTCATTTCGAAGATTTCATTGCCCGTAATAATTTAATAGCATCGAAATCCTGTGCTATAATTTTTCAAGAAGCTGTATTGATCGGAAAAGTAATTATATAATTTGTTTGGATAGTAAGTATATCTCTATATTATGCAGTTAAATTTTTCTATAATATTTTTAACTTTGTACAATTTAAAAACAATGTTTAGCATTACAAAATAAAAATAAATAAATAAAAATAAAGGGAAAGTAAAATAAAATGTTTAGATAACTATATATATTAAAGGTTACCTTTATTTTATTATTATTTTTTTATAATTAAAAATAAAGCTAAAATTAATTTCTTTAAGTTATAGAAAACTTTAAATATTACAAATAGAAAAATAAAATTATAAAACCTATATATTTTTAATTCACAAAAATTAAATAGTTATTATTTATTAAATTTTCATATTTGGAATTTAATTATAAAAGAAAGGAAAAATGATATGTTTAGTTAACCTTTTGAAAGGGGCTGTGACAGCATCTGTCACGCTTCACCATAGGATTTCGTAAGAGCCCCATTAAAAGTTTCGCTTAGGTAGCACTGAACTGTGGTCATCCGCATTGCAGCCACTTAAGCTACCAGCTATGCCACTGAGTCGTTGACTCTTGATCGAAATAACTTGTACTTAAGCAATTACTGAAACTTTAAAGCCTTTTTTTTCTCAAGATTATGTAGCTAGGGCGTGCTACTGCTTTAACATGTTCTTACCTTCACAGTATACTACAATTCTGCACAATTTCTTCCCAATCTGAATCTTCCATGCCGTGACTTCTTGTTAGCTAAAACATGCAGCATATTGCCGAAACGTCAGTGAAGGCCTCCACGTTGAGACTCAAAATGTTTTTGGGTTTTGTTTGTGTGTCTGCCTGTATGTATCATGATAGTGGCCGCAAAAATCATTTTACTGACTTGCAATTTGGTATATATGTTCATTAACCACACAGAAATAGCTATATAGTTTTGGGTATGTATTCTATTTGTAGTTCGTGTACAGGGACATACCAAAGTTTTTTTTATTATTACGACCTATGAACAGAATTTGTGTGTCCCGCAATTGCAAGCGCAAAAACCCTTGGATTGACTTGAAAATTGGTACACATATTTAGGCCCTATACAGAAATAGTTGTATAGATTTTGGTGCCTATATTACTTATGGATCGTGTATAGGGACATACCAAAGATTTTCTTATTATTACGGTCTATGAGAAAAATTTCATTTTAACTCATTTTAACATAGTGACACTGCTTTCAACAAAATGAAATTAACATACATTATTGAGATGCTTAAAAGCATGTTTCCTGTAGAAAATGTTGTTTAGACTTAAAATTAATGTACAGGACCTCACAAACGTGTTTCAAAAATGTCATGTAATCATCCAAATTATGTCAAATTTCGGATAACCAGTCATGAGGTACATAGAATAAGTTGTATATCTTTTACTGGTTTGTATAATGTTTATGGTTCGTTGGCAAGGACGCAGAAAAAAATTTCGTGACATTAGAGCCTATGGCCAGATTTTCACCAAGCACATTTTAACGCGTTTATGCTGCGTTCAGCAAAATAGAATTAACGTACATTATTAAGGTGCTTGAAAGTATGTTTTCTCTAGTGAAAATGTATGTATAGACTAAATAATTTATTTAGACGATCACACAAAAGAATTCCGATGCCGTTCTGTAATCTTCCAGTGATGTCAAATTTAGTTCAATATTAATGAGTTCCAATGAATCAGTTTTTACTTTTTATTAGTGTGTACAATTAGTGTAGCTCGTGTACAAGGATACTCAAAAGAATTTTCTAACATTCCGGGTCTATAGACGGTATTTCTTATAAGTGCATTTTAACATGATTATATTCCATTAAACTAAATTAAATAAAGGAACATTAATAGAATGTTAAAATGCAAGGTATTTTTGAAAAATAGTCGGCATAGAATAGGTAATTAGTTTACAGAGCTACACAAAATAATTCTGATAATTTTAGTAATCATTTTGCCTGAAATTCAGTACAAGTGTTTGCGAGTTAAAAGGAATTAAAGCAAGGGTATGAGTTACAAGGAAATATATATAGAGAGGAGAGGAGGATATTATGGAATTGTCGGGAAATATGGGAAACCGAGGTTTCGGCTCTGATTAGTACTGCTATCTCGTGGAAATACCATGAATTACTTAAGAAGGATTCCCATGATGCAATACAGTATGAAACGACTGCCTGTTGTTTTCGTACCATTTCCTACAGAACAAATTGTGTTTTGTTATTTTCAAGAGTTTTTGCAGGCAAGTTTTCAAACATTTAAACTGACTAGAACACATGTGATTTGAACATTGACGTTAAGCATAATGTATACTCAAAGAATTGTAGTTTGTTATACTTTGGTCGTTTTTTAGCTGAAAATATTTTGTCCATTATTAATTTAAAAATTCATTTTCCAAGATGGCATGTCGGGTATTATGGAATATTAGATATTACATAAACTGATTTCGTATATCATAATGAAGAACCAGAAAATAAAGACGCTAATTGTATCTTCTGTAACAGAAAATTCTCCGAAGATGAACGAGAGAAAATTTGGATTAAGTGTTTCAGCTGTTCTCTGTGGGCTTATCTTGACTCTATCGGAGCAGAGAACGAAGATTACATCTGTGACTTTTGAAAATAGACTCGAATCAGAAATGGCTTTCACATAATCTTAAAAAAATTTGGTCTTTATAGTTAAAAATTACTATATTTTATGAAGCCTAATTAGTTTTTCTATGGTTTAAACCAACTATACCATATTACCTAACTATTTCACATTATCCACTAATTGTAACTTTTTTTTCAAGTAAACATTTTAAAACAACAAAATATTTTTTTTTCAGTGACAATTCATTACAAATAATTTCACTATGTACTTATCATGATTTTGGGAATTTTTATTAAAAACAGGTTAAGTTATTTTAAGAAATGTATATCGTATTCCATAATACCCTCATCTCCTATACACATATGTACAGTTAGATATAAACAGATGGATACAACGGAGGGTTGAGGGGGGCGAAACCCTCCTCATAATCATATCTATTTATGTAGCGAGTTGATCATATATATAATAATTTTGAATACTGTATAATAAGTAAAAATGGTTTGCTGAGTAATGAATGATAAAAACCATAACAGCACAAAATGTTCCAGAAATGTAATAGTCATATAACATCGAAACATTAGAAATATTTCAGAAACGTTTCGAAACGTTCAGTTTAGTTTCCGATTCGTTTCAAAAACGTAGAAATGTCCGCGATCGTAACAAAAAATCAGACACGTAGCAGAAACGTTTCAATTACTTAACAGATGGGACATCGAAAAGTGTGAATGTTTCAGAAAGGTATCAGAGAGCATACTTAAATTTGTTACGATTTTGAAATATTGTATTTTTTTGCCACATAACTGAAACATTCTGTGCTGTATGGAAATAGGACTTTGAGGCTCCTGATCTGCAGATCTACAAGTATATATACAAACGGTGCTTCTGTTAAAATGCAAGAATATGAAAAAAAAAAAAAGTTCTCGCATTTTATTGATTTAGGCAAGTGCCAAACAGAACTGTCCCTATTTTGTATAACATAACTATAGCGGATACAAACATTTATTTTAGCATGGATGATCACATATTGTTCTGCTGACTGATGTGTTAGAGTTCTATCTAAAGGTAAGAAAGAAACTGATAAATAAGTGAATTTTAGAGTTTTGCGATCGAAAAATACCAAAAACAAGTCTGGTGATTTCGAGCAAATTTTAAAGCCATAGATTCACATTTAATTTGTAAAGAAATTAACTTTCTGTGCCTTTGTAAAGAGAGAAAATGTAATGTTGTTCCCACTGCACAGTTTTGTTTTTACGATGTACTAAAATAATGTTTATTAAACATTTCATGAAATTGAAAATGTAAGCTTGCTCATGATACTTATGAATATTATTTAAGACTTTCAAATACAGGGTGTCCAGAAAAGGACTTACTGATTTAAAAATTAAGTATCTCGAAAACAAAGTACAATAGAGGGATGAGACAAACTGTATACTTATTACGAAAGCTGTGAAAATTGGATACAGGAATTTTGAAAATAGTAACAAATGTTGCCAACAGATGGCGCTGCAAACAATCCCAAAACAATCCCAAGACACTGGACGAGATTGCAGAGGCAATCTGTCTGCATGTGAGTCCATTTCCATTGACACATTACAGGGAATGATAGCAAATTTTGTTGTTCGTTTACGCCACCTTTGCATGGATAGCGGTGAACATTTTGAACAGATTTTGCGTTGATTCTATCGACTACTTGCAAAAGAACTGCTTTTATTTTATTTTCCATAACCCTGTACAGTGTACAGCGCCATCTTCTGGCAACTTTTGTTACTATTTCAAAATTCCTGTACCAAATTTTTATAGCTTTCCTAATAAATATACAGTTTGAATCATCCCTCTATTGTCATTTGTTTTCGAGATATTTAATTTTTAAATCAGTAAGTCCTTTTCTGGACACCGTGTATGAAAAACTGCTATAAATCCTTAATTATATAATTTTGAATAATTAGTGTATTCTAGAAAAAAAGAATAGCTTAGTAGCCTGATGTATCCGTCAGCGTCGATCACATGGTTTTAACCAACGAGAAAAAATCGCTACAAATAAGAAGCAAATTACTCTTGTTTATACAGTATATTTTAGATTAGAAATATAAAAATATATCAACGTAGGTGTTCCAAAGTGAACTGAAGTTTAGGCTAAACAAATACATTACTTCTCACCGTTATAATGGTGATTGGTGTTTCGACATGTCTAATGTAAACATGATTTTGATATGATAGACACGTTTAATACATCTATTCTCAAAGCTTCAATTGTTACTTTAAAAATAAAAATAAAATGTAATAAAAAATAGTGTAAGTAATATTTCCCCACATTTTTTAAATGTTCGTAATTATAAGGTGATGTTCGTGGTTTAGAGTCTGCTCTGGGAACATAGCCCCGTGTGGAATGTCCTCTGCAAGGTTTTAGGCATTCCAGCTCGTATTTATACTAGTTTCCCGCTAGCATAATAATAATAATAATAATAATAAACAGTAATAACCGTTAAACAGAAAATGATACGAAAAGAAACTGCATATAAAGTTGATTAGAGGCAGCGTGGACAGGTAAAATGCTATATATTAGAAAATGAGTCGTTTCATTCTTCACTGGTCGTATACATATGGTTCTAATTGTTATTGGCACAATATCACAATAGCAAAAGGCATAACTGAAGTATAAAAACATATATGAAGGAAACGTTTTAAACGTGGGTGTTTCGTACTCAGAGAAGCAGCATCAGGTAACGGTAAACAAATTTAATAGTTAATTAATATATTAGTTACTTAATATGTTAGTATATACATAAGGTATCCAGGAGTCGGACGAGTTTAAGAACGTCTCTCGTGATACTGGCAAAAACCCTATTTATCTGAAATATTTTTTTAAAAAGAACTTCTTAAGTTATTCGAAATTTCCAATTTTCTTAACATGAAAGAACAAGGCAAAATTTCACTTAAAAGTGCATTAACCCTTAAATGCATAAATTTTTATTTTTAATAATAAATAACATTTGAAATCAACCGAGAAATTGGTGTAATTAATGAAAAAAAAGAAAAAAGGATTCACTTTAGGGTTAGTGAACTAATGTAAAATCGATTTTGCATATTGATGTACTTTTACATCACAAAAAAGCTAGCTATATTTTTATTGCATAAATTTATCTGTACATGCAAAAATATAAATATTTGTTACAAACAATTTTTCCTGTATGTTTTTATTATTCTTTATAATATAAATAATTGTAATTCGTAACGCCCGATGAAATGAAATTGTACTCAGATAGCGCGCCATCAATGAAAATTGTCACAGATAAAGAAATCTACTGTCAAAGATTCCAGTTGCGTTCGGAAACGATAAAATAACTGTAGTAAAAAAAAAAAAAAAAACCACTATGAAAAGGTTGCTACGTAAAGAGATATGAGGTTTTAAACATACGATGCAGATTTGCATCGCTATGCATTTAAGGGTTAAGGCGAATATTATCAAAAAGATATTAGAACAGATTTAAAATATTATTTATAATGCTCGCATCAACGTCAACGAACTACTTACTTTAAAAACTTCGTAAATTATTTGAAATTTACAAAAAATAAATGTCTATTTAAAAGGAAGATTTTCATCGTAAAAATGTCAGACCTCTTTGAAAATATTATTTATGATACTCTAATGAACATCATTCAAATTGAAGATTTTAAAACTTCGTAAGTTATTCGTAATTTTCGATTTCCTTTACGTAGAAGAATACGAAATAATTTCGCTTAAATATGCATTATGAAGAATACTTTCTTTATAAAAGTTTAGACCACTTTTAAAATATCTTTTATAAAACTGAAATGAACATAATTGACTATGAATATTCTAATTTGAAAACTTATATGCAAATTATTCGAAATTTAAAATTTTCTTAACAGGGCAAAATAGGGCAATATTTTATATAAACTTACATTATGATGATCATTGCAATGAAAATAGTATGGAATTACCAGAAAACTAAAATGCGAAAGTAATCTTAATAGAATAGACAGCATATTATGATAAGGTAAATGTGTCCAATCGGAGAGAGAGAAGCGTACTTGATGGGCATTTCAATTTACGACCGTGTTGAGTAATTAGCCAACAGAAATTTCTGAGAACAAATATATGATAGAGAAATGAGTAGAGTCCACCTATATCAACTACTGTTCAAATAGGAAATGATAAAACTTTATAAATGTTGCCTATGAATGTAATTTAAAGTAAAAAAAAAAATAAATTTATTTGACCAACAAATTTCAGTGTGTGGTTAAAGCAAAATATTTACTGTCCTCATAATTATGAAAACCAGCCTATCAGTGTTTTGAAATACAAGAATGAATCGTATTGATCTAGAATGTAATTTTTTGTTTTTATTTTGTAAGCATAACTTAATTATAAATAAAACTCTTTTAAATATTTTTGATGGGGTTAATTGTGAAGTCTAAAATTAATATGTCAAAAAGAGTTCAATAGATTTTATTCAACATTCTGTTGTTCCTTAGAAATACTATTGAATATTTAGTTTAATATCCGAAATTTGGTCTAACAAGAAGAGGTCACGACATGTAAAATACAGTTTAAGATGAGCTTATGCAGAATTATAGTGCCCTAGGAAGATAGTAACATGTTAAAACAGTAGAACGCTCTAGTTAAACAATATTGAGAAAAAGCCCTTCAAGTTTCAGTAACTGCTTAAGTATAAGTTATTTCGCACAAATGCCAGTGCTCCTGTGGCGTACTTGGTAGCGCTTGCATGGTCCAAAGGTCGATTCTACCTGAAAACAAATTAAAAAAATTATTTAATTACCTAATTAACCTCTTTTTTACTTTATTTTACATTTAAAACAATGATTTTTTTTTATTATAGGAAAATAAATATTTTATAAATAGAAAAATAATTATTACAGTTGTATATATAGACAGATTATTATTTAAACAAATGAAATAATTTCTTCTCCAACCAATATAGCTTCTTCAAGCATTAAAATAGAGGATTTTTATACAACTAAAATATTTTGGAAAAACAAATGTTCAAAATACACGACATTCTTCTTAATCTAGATTTCTATGCATCATTGTACTAATCGATAATTTTTTGTCCTTCCAACATTTTCTGATCACTAGCAATACCTTCCTTAACCAACATTTAATAGTTACTAATATTTTCAAAATTATTCTTTAATAACGAAACATGTAATAAATAATTCGTCTTTTCACTACAAGTTTCAGAAATGAACTGAAACTTTAAAGGAAAGATTTTCTAAGAGCACAGAACAAATAGTTACAAAACTGTGTGTATGTGAGAGAGAAAAAAGGGGGGGGGGAGGATTTATTCACGCAAAGAAAAAAAATATATTTTTAAAATATTAATCAAAAGATTTATTTTCTTAAGTTTTTACTTATTTTTTATTTTTCTGTGTACGAAATAAAATTGCTAATATTTACAATTCAAAAAGGGTTATGTAAAATAATCGTATTAAAACCAAAACAGAAGGCTCAAACGAAGATTCAAATATCACACCTGCAAACAATTTTTCTTACACTGCGGTTAATTTCCCTTATTTTAATTTTCTTGTCTGTTTATCCTTCATATCTATATTTGTTATTCAAGGTTTTATTTATTTACTGCTATTAAAGCAAAAATCATCTACTGTTTTCATATGTTGTCACTTTCATAGTATACAATAATTATACTCGTCCCGAACAGAAGTTCAATACCTCTTCCTATGTCGTGATCTCTCCTTGTAAGTAACACTTTAAATTATGTAAAATATTTTTATGTTACATTAATTTCCTTAGAGGTCACCTGATGCTACTTGCATCAATGTACTTGAAATATTAATTTTTTTTTTTTTTCAATTTAAGGCTGATTAGAAATTATAAACATGTCAAAATTAAAACCCATTTTCATCCTTTTTTTGAAACATTTCTGTTCAGCATTATGAATTAAAGAGGACGAATAATACTTAAATATAAGTAAATTAAAAAACAACTCTGTTTAATGCGTTAATGCATTATTACACAATAATCTGCCCAAAACTGTCAAAGTTTCAAAAATTACCACTCTGTTCTACTTGGCATTTCCATCAACATCGTACAACAGTATTCTCTAATCTCTTGATGCATTTTGTAAACATCTAGTGTTTAAAGTATTATATCTATCATTTAATGCATTGTGAGGATAAGAATAGTTTATGACACGCATATCATTTTAAGTTAAAACTTAAGATTAAATAATTGAGAATAAAATTTGTGAAAATATTTGTTTTTAAACTTATGAAAATTAATTGTTGGTATTTTTTTCACAATATTTTCGATAAAAATAAAACATAGCTTGTGCATTTTATTATTGTAATGAGTTTTTAATTCTAATTATAAGTTGGGTTTGTAAGACTGTAAACTATAACTATTAGGCTAATTATTAGACTTTAGGTTATAATTAGGTTTATATGGTTATTATTCATGTTAACATAATTACCATGTGCAGGTTTATGATAACTAATTACCATGTAGAAATTATAATTGCACATGGAAAAATATTATTTTTACTCATGCTTCTCTGGAAATTAGTCCGAATATACGCAATAAAAAAGTTAAAGCATGAAAACGTTCAGGTGTTAAAAACAAGGTCTTATTAAAAGATTAATAGAAATTGGATGTTTATATGCTCAAATAAATTACTGTTTTTGTTTATTATGTTTACTGAACTGATGACATACACTTTATATATAAGAAGAATTAATATATATATATTTTTAATAAATACCCTACACGTTTGAATTATTGGATTTTCAAAATAACAAATTTATTAAAAAATATTTGAATTTTTTAAAAATTTAAAGTTACAAAATTTATTTCTTTTTAATTAATAAAATAAAGACGACTTAAATAGACAATGAATTGGATTTTGGTAAGCTGGAATGGCTTTTGATTGATATCATGTATACTTATTGAAATGATTTCGCTGCATTTGTTGAAATCAGCAGAGGTAATACTTTAATCAATAGACAAGCATTTAAATGTAATTTACTTTAACCCCTTTCAATACCGGTCATATTTAATTTCAATTCTCTGGTTAGTGTTACCTAATTAGGTACTTTTTTTATTCAATATCCACCACTAAATTTTAACTGAAACGATTGCCTAATCGCTTCAAGGTTTATGTATATAAAATATCAACTCATGTTATAAACTCGTCAACATTATTGGTGATAGTTTTGAAAGATTTGAAAGACGGAAAGAGGCCGCTCACCACTATTGAGCAGTTTTGAATGCTTTTAATCTTCAGAGAGGGGCTCTGACAGCAGTTGGAATTTTGAAAGAGCCCGTCTGTAAAGGTTAAGCATACCCCGTTGTTTATTGCATAAACAAACAAATCAACAAAAATACAAATTCTGCCGGATAAAAATTCCACTCAAGAAAGGGCAATAGGAAGACAGCCATTTGTTTTTGGCAGTTCGTATTTTTATTTCTTTACAGCTTATTAATTTTATTGTTTAAACCTCTGGGCTTGTGAATGCAACTGTGCCGGAAAAAGGCCCCTCGCGACAATAGGCGCAGGGCCTCGGTGTTAAGAATATAGCAGAGTCATCCAGACAGACGAACACAATGGACTTACTTCAAGAATTTACTGCCATGGTGGTGGAGGGTTAGCATGATAAGCTTGTCCATTACGTTGAGTGGAAATTTGAAGAACAAAAGCGTTCGCTATAAAAAATATTAAGTTATTTATTTAAGACTGTTCTTGATATGGTCTATTAGTTAGTGGAGTTTGAGATTTCTTAAAATAAATTATATATTTTTGACCGTTTTTGTCTAAGAAAAGGCCGTGTTAGTATATTTTTAACCATTTATTGAGTTTTGGTTGAGGATTTCGTAGGTGCCATGAAGAGGTTAATTGGCAGAAGTAATTGGAATGTGTAGGAGTTCTCTCTTCACCACAAAGACACGAGGGTGAACGTTTGCAACGAAATCGAAATAGGTACTTTGCGAAAGGGCCATGGCCTGTAACGAAGATTGAGTTCCCATGATGTTAAGGATTCTCTAGGAATCAGGTGAAATGTATGTTGCCCTTTTGAGGAATTGTTCCACAGTTCCTGCCAATTCTGTTGTATTAATTGTTTTAGGCGTAACATGGGTTTAACTCGCTCTGATCAGGATCAAAATTCGAGTTCCTGTTGTCTGGCTGGTGCTGCCACCTTTCACCAGCTTCTGGAGCTAAAGTCGTACTTCCTCCCTATGAGGCGCTCCTAATAACGGAAGATGCACCCCTCATGCCTTAAAAATCCGGTTAGTTCCATTACCGGGGCTCGGAATTTCCGAGTGGCACACGACAACAACAACAACAACAGGCATTTTTTGATAAAAGAGAGGGTAGAGGAAGGATGGTAGGGGCTCCTCTTTTTCTGTTACTGTCTTTGCCTGCAAGTCTGCAGTTTCGTTGCCAGCAATCCCCCTGTGGGCAGAAACGTGTGCTAGAACTATTTGTGAGATGAAAGTTCTTTTAAGAGTAATTTAATTTTTAGGATTTGTTGAAGTCTACTCTTGTGGTGACAGATAGAATGTAGACTCGAGAGACTGTCACTGAAGATGGAAATTTTGCTGTAGTTTTATTTTTGAGTCTTAAACCACTCAAGGACGTTTTGAATGGTGTGAAGTTCTACTTGGAAAACATAGTTGTTGTCTCCCAATATGCAGGCCCATCGATGGATCTCTACTCCCCCCCCCCAGATGACGCAGAAAGCTGCAGTGACTCCCATGATCTGTTTTCGAGCTATCGGCGTAGATCGCGACGGGGGCAGTTGGGGAAGAACTATTTTTGTTTGTATTAGTTACAGATGATGCAAAATCTTGAGCTGGGTGCAGTAGCCAGCTGAAAGAAAGGTTTTGGATTTAATATTAGGAAAGTGTTTCTCTTTTAAGTCAGGGTTGTTGAGTTAAAGAATGTTGTTTTTTAGGTCGAAATATTTAAGTTGGAGGTGGACATGAGGAATTCCAGAGATGTCAGTGAGGGCATAAGTCGACGCGATTTTATAGCCTCGTGAAATTTGTTATAAGAAATTCTTTGCATAGAGTTAAGTTTTGTTGTTGCCGCGCTTGTTATTTCCCCCCTCCCCCCAGATTCCTGTCACGTATGTGAGAATTTTTTCAATTACTGTTTTGTACCACATTTTTAGAAAGTTTGTGTTTATCCTCCCTTTTTTGCCTACCAGTTTTATGTTAAAGTTTTAATGCTTTAATTTTTAAATCATTAATATGTGGGAACCAGTTAAGGATTTTGTCTATTGTCACCCCAAGGTTTTTAATTTAGGTGACGTGTTTTGCGCTGATGCTCACAATGCTTGGATTTCTTTTATGCGATTTTAGAAAAGAGAAAGTTAGTGCTTAGGATTTTGTCGGTGATATGGAAAGATTGTATGAACGAAGGAGTTAGGTGAAAAGCGAAAAGGCTTCCTGAGCCTGTTCTTCCAGGTCTTCCCCCGCCTGCCCCAGAGAATAACTGAGAAATCATCAGCATAGGCAAATGTTTGAAATCCTTTAGTATTCGTTTCATTAAGAGGATGTTATTGGCTACTCGGTTCCAATGAATGGGGCCTAGGCAGGAGCTTTATGGGCATTCTTTTGACTGTAGGAGGTCAGTCCAGTTAACTGTGAGTGACCTGTCAAATAGGTAAGAGCTGATGACTCTTGTTCTGTTTCCCGGGCAGTTCAGCGATTGTAAAGAGTTCAGAATATGGGGCCACTCAATATTGTCAAACGTGCCTTTAATGTCTAGAGAAACTAGGTTGGTGTAATTTCCCGTTTTATAGCTTACTACGCTGGAAGACAGGATTTTAGACAAAGCTAGTTCGCATGACCTGCCCCCTCTGAACCCAAATTGATTTGTGTTGAGTAGTTTGTTATTTTCTAAAAAGTGATTCATTCTGGGGAATAAAAGAGTCCTTAAATTTCAAAGCACTGATTAGAGCGGTTTAGAGAGTTAAGGCCAGAATAGGGTTAATGTTTGAATAAAGGCCAATTAGGTAGCAAATTTTTAAATAAATAAATAACGATGACTCACGTTAAATTTAAGAATTGTGATTGGATAGGCACAAATGGTTAAGCTACTATCTCTTTTGGTGAGGCTAAATCACTAAAACATGATTTCAATTAATATTTTTTCATTTAAAAAAAAAAAAAAAAAAAAAAAAAAAAAGAAGAAGGTGACATGTAAAATAAGCTTTTGAAAAATAGAGTTATTTCCAAAATCGTTGGTAAATTGTTTCGAGAACTAAACTGGTCAATTGTCTACTTAAAAGACTTAGGCTTAATGGAAAACCCTATGGAGGGGATAGGAGGTTTCCGATTACAAAAGGAAATGTTTTTTTCTTTTCGGTCGGTTTCCTACAGCAACAGTTAAAAAGTAATGGCAGAAAAATAAGTAATAAATTAAAAAGATTTATTTTGCATGTGATTATATAACAGGCGCGGCAGTGAAACGAGTGATTTTGAAACTCTGGAAATAGTAAGTTAGGAATCAGAAAACGAGAGTGGTGCCATCTGGACAACAAACCTTTGCCATTGACCTTGATATCGGTGTTCAGTTGAGAGGGCGTCGTGGACCGGTGAACAACGCTCTTTTGCTGTGAAGGCGTTTTACAAAAACAACGACAGCTACGTGGCCGCGCAGCGTGTATTTCGTGCTCATTACAAATTGTGGATATAGAACTTTGACGAAACGGGTAATGTGATGAGAAAGAGGGGTGGAAGTGCGAAACGCATGTGCACACCAGAAAATATTGTGATTTCAAGTGATGGATATTTTGTGTCGTGACATGTCTGTGCAAGATGTGCAAGTTGTTCAGAAACATTCCTCACAGATTGCAAGCATTGTAAATTCATGTTGTAATTCTTTTATATCGCTGTGAATAAATTTGTATCACTGGTGGAGGTTTCAAAATCGCCCGTTTCACTGCCGCACCTGTTATATATTGGAAACACACAAGTTTAAATTACATAATTTACACTTAAGGGGACGGCGCCTTTTACGGCACCACTGAAGTAGGTGTCATAAAAAAGCTTATATTTTAATTTAATATTTATGAATTGAACTGTATTAGATTTTTTCCATATATATATATATATATATATATATCCAGACAACAATTCTTATGGTTTTTGATAGATTTTTTACAGATTTGAAATCTATAAATTGGGATTTCTCACTTTGCATTTTTTTCCGAATTCATGATGTTCTAAATACTAAAACTTCTACAGATATGTAAGAATTTTTTTTTTTTTAATGCTTAGTGGAACATAGTTAAAAGAATTAGGGATGGGTTTTGAAGTTTATTAAGCAGTTTTCGAGAAAAAAATTAAAAAATGCATGTCTTGATACAAATTTGAAAGAAAAACATGCTTTTTGTTATATTTTTATTTTTAATGTTTTTTTTTTTTTAAGGTATTGCAAAATCCATCCCTAATTCTTTTGAGTAGGTTGTGTTAAACATCCAAAAACGTATCAAGTCTTTTCTAGAATATCTGTAGAAATTTTAGTATTTTGAAGATCACAAATTCATAAAAAAAATGCAAATTGATAAAACGCAATTTAAAAACGCAAAATCCAAATCCGTAAAAAATATATATAAAACCATAAAATTGTTGCATGAATATATATTTTATTAAACAAACCTAATATAGTTCTATTTATAAATATTAATATGAAACTTTTATATGAAACTTACTTCAATGGTGGCGTCAAAGGTGCGAAGTTCCATTAAACACTATAAAATAGTTAAAATACACTGTAACAGACGTTTCGAAATGACTATACTTTTTAGTAGACCCGAAACATCTGTTA
Source organism: Salticus scenicus (assembly GCA_963930645.1). NCBI lineage: Eukaryota > Metazoa > Arthropoda > Arachnida > Araneae > Salticidae > Salticus > Salticus scenicus. The sequence goes on along the minus strand of OZ005651.1, from coordinate 210,814,351 downwards.
TTTTGTATTTTAAATGCTTTTGTAGTGCTTAAGTGTAAACAAAAATCGCTTTCATATGTTTTTAAAATTATATATATAAAAGTATAGAGTTTATTTGTAAAACGCATAGTGATTAATAGAAGGGCCCACATTTTTTAAAATTTGACATAAAAATACTTCAAGAGAAAATCGAGATGATAATAAAAAATTTCAAATATCAATTATGAAATTTACTAGTATTTTTTTCTTGGATTTTCTGCACAGTAAATTAGACTTTTTATTTAATTTCTATCGTAATCAGATATAAAAAAAAATCATTGTTTGTGATAAGTTTAGGGTAAGCTATACTTATAAAAGCAAATTACGTATTGATACCATTTCAAAAAAAAAAAAAAAAAAAAAAAAAAAAAAAAAGGTAACAGTATTGTAGGTAACAACTTATAGGTAATATACTTATATACGTAAAGGTAACAACTTATAAACACAATGTTTCGTCTGAATCCAGCGATTCATTTGTAAAAGATTTTTTTTTTCTAAGGCATTGTACCAGATGTAGATGAAAAAAAAAATAATGAAAGTTTAATTTCTGTTGGAATATCTCTATTAAAACTACATGCAGCTGTTGAACACACAAAAGTATCTGCATAAAAGCAAAAGTTGAGACAAATTAAAACTGCACTGCGAAAAAAGTCTGCTTTAAGTTTGGATATAAAAGTGAATGAAGATGTTCTTATACGTGACAATTTTCATGAAGATAAGAAAACAAAATGAAAAGTTTCAGAATTTGATCGATTGATGCAGATGATTAAGATAGACATCCTGCTATAAAACAAAAAATTCTCGCATATTTGAAAGCATGAAATTTATATTTATTAAAATTATGATGTGTTTATTTTTTAACGATTAACAAGTTAAAATTGTTTGAATGAAATTCTTGCGAACTGGCTATTGTTCTAGTAATTGATTAAATTAAATAAATATTCAACTTATTTTACAGATTCCTAGAAGTTTTCAAATTTGTATTTCATACAAAATTACAAATTAAATTTTTTGATAAATAAGTTAAATTTTCAAAAAATCAATATTACATTTCAGTAGTTCATATTAATTCTTATATATATGTATAACTTTTGTAAAAAACATCCACCAATTTATACTTATTTTTATTTTTTATTTTATCAATCATAAAATAATACATCGGGTTGTCTGTGTACAAAATTTGGGGGAAATTGAAATTACTAGTTAAATTTATTCAATTTTTACATGAAAACTATGACAAAAATGGTTATTGCCATGAGCATTTGTACTATTTTAGCAATACAACATTTTTAATAAATGAAAGCTTACTTTATTCTAAGCAAACTAAAAATAGTTTGAATTTTCTATGATAAAAATTAAAGGAACTATAGGCATTTATATCTTTATGTTCACCATTCAAAATGGTGGCAAACCGGCCAGTTTAGCATATAATAATAATAATAATAATAATAATAATAATAATAATAAATTCATAAAAATTCCTTGATCAATCTCAAAATAATTGACATTTGTAAAATCAGCATGAAAAATTCTATAAGTATGCCAAATTTGATTAAAATGTCTGTTGGTGCACTCTTAAAAATAATAGTTCAACATTTTATTAAAAGAATGGTGTTAAATAGGCATTTTTAGCTGCAACCAATATTTTGGCACTGTGTTTTACCCTTTCAGTGGTTTTTACTAATAAACTGGCACAACTAAATCAGTGAAAGTTGCACCAAAATATTAGTTGCAGCTAATTGGAATCACATTTCTGGTGAAGTGTAAGTTTTATTTTTAACCGTGTGGATGTCACGGCCTGGTCAATTTGATATGGAATGACTCTATATTCATAGATTATTTGGAACTATTACTATATATATATATTCAATAAGAATATGCCTTAGACTTTAAAAAGGACTGTATAAGGAATTACCAATTACCGTATTTTCCGGCGTATAACGTGCAGGTTTGTTAAATCAGTTATACATCGGAAATTTAAATTTACAGTAAAAGCTATTTTTTAACAAGCATTTGTGTCTTACAAATATAGCCTTATTTGTAAATTAAATTTTCTGATGTGTAATTCATTTATGTGACCTACTCGTTATACGCCGGAAAATACGGTATATGTGAGTAAGTTCTTAATATTACAGTAACTTCTACTTCAATTCATAATCTTAAAAATTTCTGCGTCAATAAAATAGTAAAATGCATTTGACAGTAATGTAGATTAATGAGCGTATTTATATTTTATGGAAATGACCGTATTCCAATCGGATTATGACGGAAGCGATTAGCATGCTAAGATTATTATTTTTGTGAATAAATCTATTATACAAACTTCCAGTGAGTCAAATAATACATTTGAAACTGCAAATCTACTAAAGACTTTTTGATTTTTGTAAATAATCTTTGCTGTTTAAAGTACTAAAGCTAATAAAATCTAGCTTTCATCGTTTATCCCAAACGCATTCAAAATCGTTAAGCAGCATATTAAATTTTGATTTACTGGGAAACAAAGAGGAGGGTATAATCAATCCAGTTATAATAAATGAAGTAAATATGAAATCCTTAACTTTTCATTCATTTATCTTTTCCACGAGCTTTTAAAATGTAAATAGTTGTTTTAACTTACATATCAGCGAATGCTCTTCTAGCTTTAGAATAGTATTTCATTAAAGCGCTTTACTTTTAATAATAATCAATTTTATTATTTCTAGGTTCAAGAATTTTAAACATGTTGTATGAAAAAAGAAGAAATACTAAAGTAATACTTTAGTGAATAAAATCAGAAAATATTTAATATGATTATGAATAATAATAATAATAATAATAAAAAAACTTTCTACACACATTTTCAATACTATGTATTATGTGCAATATATATAATAAAAAAAATAAATAAAAAATAAATATATATATATATTCTATCGAAATCATGTCATATTCTATACACGTGAAAAAATTTTTACTAATCGTTTGAGTTAATTTTGACATGCATTAGAACAGAATTTAATGAAAGCGCAGAAAACAATGATATATTTATTTCCAGCTTTCCAGCGTCTAAAGTGAAAGAATTTTTTGTCAGATTTTAAAATTATCAATACTTTAACTGGAGATGGTAACTTAAGTAAGTTATATTTATCTTTTGTTTTAGTTCGCATGTAGTGGATTCTGTGCTTCTAGTGATACTTTTGGAAATATTGAACACATTCTTTTGCATTTCAAGTTGCATTCATGTACCAAAAATGCTCCCAAGCCAGAACTAAAAAGACATTCTGCATCTTGGCTTCTGTTTTTGGTTTCATTATTTTATTTTTAAATTTATTTATCTATATTTATATTCATTTTTTATCCTACTCTTTTTTTTTTTTTTTTAATTATTTAGTATCAGCAATTTACTTCTGTTTGCTTCGTGGCGTACGTTATGGGTCACGATGAGCCACGAGATAATGATTCTTACTCTCTAAAAAAAAAAAAAAAAAAAAAAAGAAAAAAAAAAATCCATATTTTACGATTATAAGAACCCTTTTAGAAAATAATTCTACAAAGAGATTTCTGTTAGTTAAAATTATTTTTCTTTTAGTGATACCAGTTGCACGCATTCAAGGAAGCAAAAATATTAAATAAATTGTAAACTTTATGAATTAATGTATAATCAACCTTTTTGTAAAAGAAAAGCATACGTTACACACTGCGTAGACACACGAAAGGAAAAAAGATTACTATAAATTTTTATAAATATTGTTGAAATTTTAATGCATTACTTGTTTGAAATGAAGTAATGTTAAAACAATATTTTCTATAATTTGCAATAACTTGTAATGGGGTCGTATACATTTAAAATGTGCCATTTAAACTAAACCACAGGAAATAACCTGTTTTATATAACGTCATTATTGATTAAAATTTTCCTTGTTCATTTTATATTGAGGGTTATTTAAATAGAGGGCTACATTTTAAGCTATACTTATAAAAATAATAGTTCAACATTTCACAAAAAGAATGATGTTAAATAGGCATTTTTATCTGCAACCAATATTTTGACACAGTGTTTTATTATTTCAATGATGCTCACTACTGAACTGGCACAACCAAAACAATGAAAGAGTGCACCAAAATATTGGTTGCAGCTAGTTGAAGCTATTTTTCTGGTAAAATGTAGGTTTTTTTTTTTTTTTTTTTTTTTTTTTTTTTTTTTTTTTTTTAAACAGTGTATTGACATTAAAACTGTACTTCAAACTACAAAAAAGTTTTTTAGTGATTTGCAGTGACTTTTTATTGCTTTTTATTTTACAAGAAGCAGTGTATTAAAAAGAGGAGAAAAAGTAATATTTATGATTTTCCTGTATATAAAAAATTCAACTTACTAAAAAAGTCATTGTCCTTAACATGAACAAAAATAAAAACATTATGAAAAATCTGTTACAGGGGTTGTATATACAATAAAATAAAAACCATAGGCAAATTTTATTTAGTTTTATATTTTGTGGTTATTTCTTTAACTCTATGGTTACTTTTATGATTACATAACGTACATTATTTTAGTTACTGTGCTGTTATTTATTTTGTTTCTTACTGTTATACAGCACATGATCAAAAATATATGAACAAAATCAAGTGCCTTGAAACGATGAAAGTGTACAAAACGCTAATCAGATATGAAACGAGTTTTATTTTAATATTAAAAGGTAATGCTAAAAGCAATGCGTAAAACTAAACTTTTATCTATGAAATAAATAAAATATTAACAAAAATTAAAATATATGCAGAATTACATAAACGTTTTAAAATTCTAACCAATGAGCATTATGGAAATTAAGTAGCCAATATATGTTATTGTTAACATGTGCAGGGTTGGAAATCTATTTCAAGCGTTTAACTTTTTTTTTTTTGTGGTTTAGAATTCCAACACAGTAATGAATTCAATTTAAATCTCGCCGACATAAACTGTAGTAATGATATTTTTGTTACTTTTAAAGATTAAAAAATAAAAATTAATAATTAAACAGCACCAGAAAGAAATAGTGTACAGTGTTAGTGATAAAGTAAAATTATTAAATTTTACTCAAAACGCCTGCTATCTGTTCTTAATGCAGATTTGGCATGTTACTACAGCATTTTGAACATGGTTCATTTCTGCAGCAGAGATTGATCAGCGAAACCAAAAAATAAAGAATGCCTAAAAGTTAAATTGAAAAATAAAGGAAAAGGACTAAAACGCAAATTTTGCATAATATACAGAAAAACTGATATTTTAATGAAGTTGTTACATTGAATTTGGCCGATTTCTAAAATTATGTAATTTAAAAAGTACGATTGCATATTTTATATTGATATTCAACTTTTATATTCCATTTATACACTATTTTTAATAGAATAAAACTTCAAAAAAAGGTGGACTAATATAAGAAGTTAAATTTTCAGAATTGTTTGAATGTATCCGTTATTGGTAAGAGTTGAAAAATCAAAAGAATTTAAACTAGAGACTGAAAATATGTTCTTTAGAGATGTCTGCACTGTAAACAATAGGTTCTTAAAAATAAGTATATATTGTGTCAAAATAGCCCCGAAACAATATATACTTAAATTTGAAAACCCATGTACTCATTTTTGAGTACATTGACATGTCAAACATGGGAATATTGGGATTCTTATTGGTCAACCAATTTTTGAGCGTGTCAGTATACTCAAAAATGAGTACACGGGTTTTCAAATTTAAGTATATATTGTTTCGGGGCTATTTTGAGACAATATATACTTATTTTTAAGAACCTATGTCTTACAGTGTGCTTTTTGAGGGTGTCCAAGGTTTTTACTGCAATATATAAAACTAAATATGGCTACATTTATTCATGGGTATATTTAGTATATGTAACATTAGTTATGCAACCCTATTTACCGATTTCTTTTTTTCTTTTAACATATTCTCAATAACGGTTCATTGAAAACTGAACCACAACCGAACATGAACTCGACCTGAACCCGAGCCGCAAAAACAACAACAACAAAAAAAAAAAAAAAACGAAAAAAGTGCCAAATTGAGTAAAATCATGTAACCAGACGCGATGCAAGATTCTGTCAGACACTGAACTTCTGACACTGAAAACCACTGATAACGACAACGCTCTAGCAATATTTCTTTGACTCTTCATGTTACATTTTCCATATTTAAAATTAATTTCTCATTCAGTAAATATTCAAAATTTTGAAGCCGACCTTAAATAAATTTAATGAAACTTTTTCGGAACTTTAACTTTGTGAACATAATGAATGGAATTCTTTTTTAATAACTTTTCACAGATAAAAATAATTGACTTTATATATATATATATATATATATATATATATATATATATATATATATATATATATATATGTATGTATATATATATATAAGGTTATCGTCCATGGTTATTTTTTTTATTATTAAATATAAAAGACAAAAATTAATTGTATTTCATTAGGAAATGTTTTGCAATTCGGAGAATAAGGGTTAATTTAATAATTTAAAGTATAGTCTTCTGTTCAAACAATTTGAAATCTCCAGTTCATCGTCAAGTAGAAGCGAATATAAAGAGTAGTTTAATACATTCTAATAAAGAAAATTATTGGAGGGTTTACTTATTTATTTATTTTTTTATTAAGCAAATACCAGAAAGAAACACTCTTATTCTTAAATATTTAAACTGAATTATATTATTGTCACTTGTAAAGAACAATAGAAATTTATTTGGTAAATAAAATAATAGTGATTGACTGCAGCACTTGGGCCTTCTTTATTAGTCTGACGAAGGGTCATGTCTTCTTTCGACCCGAAACAATTGGTGCGAATTACAGCATTTTATGGTGCTTATTCAATGTTTTGTACTTATTACGCCCCCCCCCCCAAAAAAAAAAAAAAAAAAAAAAAAAAAAAACACCTTCTCTGTTAAATGAAAGTTATTTAAAACTTAAATAATCTTCCCATTTTTCTGAACTTGTATAAAGTGTTTATCAGAACAATAAGTGTATTTCCACCAAATTTTCGCAGTTTCTTAATTAACAAAAATTTATTTGATTTGGACTCCGCTTCTAATTAAACTGATTTTATTCCTCTTAATTTCCCTCTTTATAAGAGAAATGTATGAATATTGATGATTTACTGCACTGATGTCAAATAACGTTTTGCTTATTTTCGACATCTATAAAGTTTGCTATGAATTTTATTTCCAATTGCCTCTCTTCATGGTAGTTTATCGCTCCATTAAATGTTTCGTAAATTATCTCAGGTGATCTTCAACTGATCTTGTGAAACGCAGAATACCGGAGATAGAAGGAAGCGCTCCTGAAAACCTTCCTACTCAGTTAACAATCAAATCCCGTCTCCACTTCGTGAGCATGCGCATCTTCACCTGCGTAGAAAAATTTTCTAAGCACACTTTGTGCATCCCGACACTGTTGATGGACATTTAGAAGTGTGGAAAAAAGCGCCTTTCGGAGGATTCAGTGGAGAGACCGATTTCTATAAAAGACACGCGCTCATACTTCACCTTTCGAAACTAAACGGAGACAGCAGAAACTCCCGTCGGAAACTTTCTCCAAGATTAACTTTTCTCTTCGATAAATTTAAGAAGAGAAGAGACGGGTAGTTTATAATTAACTTCGAAATGGGTAATTTAGGGGAGAATTTGGGAATCACACTTCTTATATCAAGCTGGCTGTACTTTGCTTTGATTGCTGTCACCACGTGCTCTCTGGGGTAAGTTGATTTTATTTATTATATAATTATGTCACATGTAAATTTAATGATTGTGTGCCGTGATGTCAGTTGTAGAAAAAGTAATTTTGTTAGTGTGAGTTAATTTAATTCCATGTTAAATGAAAATATTTACGCAAACGTTAATATAATGATTAATTTATTAGTAGAATGTTTGTATTTAGCATTGTTTTGAAACTGTTAGTATTTAACGACGATGTTCTCGAAGGGCTTATAAAAAACAATGCATTTATTATAACGACATCAAATAATTACTTTGTGTTAAATGTTTTATGTGTGTACTTTGAATATATTAAGGAAAGAATATATGCCGGAAATTAATTTTTCGTATGTTATTATTTTTACATAAATAGAAATAATATTTGTTAATGTAATGCAAGGAATAAAATACTGATAAGTAAAAAGAAAATTAATTAATTCTTGTTCCAGAATCTAAAATAATATTGAAAATAATTTCTATTTTGATTTACTTCTTCCAAAACAAATAGTAATTAAAAAAATATATATGGATACATTAGGCTGGTATTTTATAGTTTCTTTTCAATAATAATATATTCAAGATTAGTGCTTTTGATTTTGCAATATTTAAAAAAAAATGAATAATAACGATTAAATTCACGATATTTATGACTTTCATGTTAAGAAGGAGCATGCACTTTAAGCATATAATGTAAATAGTTAAAATAATTAGTATGAAACTTGTTTGTAGATTTAATGTAGTAAATGTAAGAAAGTTTTGTACTTATTTTAATAATAAAACTGACTTTTTTGTCTCAGGATACTTAAAATAGAATCCGACTTTTATTATTATTAAATGTTATTTTCATTTTCATTTGAAAAAAAAAAATAATAATTTTATTCTTACGTAACATAAAATTATTATGTATATTTATTAACATTTTGAAGCGTATGTTGGAACTTGGTATATCAAGAATTGTTTGTTATTAATAAATTGAATGTTTTGAATATTTATTACTATTAGCTATTTTAAATATTTACTGTTAATGTTTATTTTCACTCTTTATTATTATTAGGTATTTTTTAAATTTTTTAAAAAACAATTTAAACCAATGTGATTACTGATCTTGTATTCGTACCAGGTTTTATAGATAATTAGAGAAATATTTATTTTTCTTGTTGTGTATTTCTTAGAGTAGGAAAAAAGTAATAAATTTATCATTTTGCAGTGCAAATTTATGATTAATTTAAGTATATATAATATCTCTCTCAGTTATTATTTTTCTTGAGTAATTATTGTAAAACAATAAAAAGTTCCATTGTGAAAATCATTAAGAACGAACTAAAACCTACATGAACACAAAACAATTATTTAAGTTTTAAATTAATGATTTTTTATTTTTTTTTAATGGAAAGCATTTAAGGAAAACCATTTGTTAACCTTTTTGAAAGACAATTTCTTTCATTAAAAATAAACAAAACTGTTTTTAAATACAAAATTTAACAATTATTTCTGACATTATTAGTTATATAGCTGACAATTCTTTCAGTTTTTTAACACCACTACTTTAAAATGTTATTTTCGTCTTATTTAAATGTAGAATTTCAGTCTTTTAAGATAAACCAAAAAATTTTCTATGCAAATAATGTTGCTAAAAATTAGGGAAAATCAGCATCTATGTAATGTTAGAGGAGGCTCTAATATATAAAAGATAATCCACATTTATGTAGAAAATACCAACAGTATAAAATTATTGTTAAAATAATCCATGAAAAATCGCTAACTGCAAATTTATGGCCTATTGTTTAATCCTATGCTGATTAAATATACTTAAAGCTCCAGCAAATTATTTGCGTTTTTTCATTTATATAGTATTCTAAAAGGAATATTCATTCAATGTATTTTTAAATTATTTAATTAAATTAAACACGAAACATATTCGCTCTACTTACGTACAGTCGGTAACAAAAGTCTGCGAGCACTAGCAAAAATCTTTGTCGAATCATGTTCTTAGTCAGTCTAAGAACACGATTCAACAAGGATTTGTTTAACAAAACAGTATTAACTCTACCTTTTTTATATAGGAATTTTTGCTAGTGCTCGGATACTTTTGTTACCGACTGTACATATTTATTTATTTATTTGTTTTGTTTCTGTTCGTATAAATTCGGAATTTTAATGAATTATCAACAGTTAAATTATAAATGAAAAACTTGCAAAAAGTAAAAAGAAGAAAAGAAGTGGAAGATATATGTTGGATTCATAATATTGAGATAATAAAAATTGAAATATAGGTTGTCTTAACTTTCATTAATAATAAAATTAATAATTAATAATAATGAAAATAATAATTATGATTTCGTTATGTATATTGTAATTAAATATTTTAAATAAAATTAATGTACAATGAAAAATAATCGATTAGTAGGTAACCATCTAATATAAATTATAGTTGTTAACAAATCATGAACTACACTCCTTCTCATATTTATAAGGACACTTCATGTTTTGAAATAACTAATGTAAAAATAATTGTGAACATGATTATACTAAGTGAATTTAATATATCTAGTGTTCTAAAAACCAAAACTATTATAATTTTTTAATATGAAACAAAATTAATAAAAAATAATGCAAAATATTTTTTTCTCCCCGTTTTTAGATGTTCAAAATTATAGGGACAATCAAGATTTTTTCCTTTTTATTTAACTTACTAGCGGATAAATTACAGTTGACATGCGAAATTGTTAACTACTGGGCTAGATTAATTCATATATAAGCCTTCAATTTTTCTTGGACGGACATTACTGATAATTCCTCGAAAAAAAAAGAACGTTCATGTAGTGAAGTATGATAAATGTTTTTTTAAGTGGAAGGATAATTTCAATCCGCCGAATTTCTAATGAAATTCGAAGATCTAACATGTATGAAGGAAATGTGATCAAACATTAAACTGCTTGTTCGATAGGAGAGAGATCTGATGCAAAACCAGAGTTGTTTTACAGAGATCGAAGACTCATAATTCCTCCTACTATCCTACTCATAATGACCGCTGCTGAATTTGCTCGTAATTTTTAACGAAAGGTTAGGGTCCACATTTATGCATGTTTAAAATAATTAATAATATGTTAAAATGAATAAAAAACCTTTAATAATCAATAAGCATTTAATGGGGGAAAGAACGTCTGTGTTAAAGTTGAATAAAGACAATATTAAATGGTAAAATGCTGTATTTTCGGATGAAAAACATTTTATTCTTGATTAACCAAATGGTTTTACAGGTACTGGCACGATCGGAAGATAGCGAAAGACAGAGCAGATTTTTTAAAGGCAGATATGAATCGGGCATTTTAAAGGTGGATCTATCGTGCTCTGGGGAGTTGTTTCTACTGAAGGTAGAAGGAATTTAGTAATTTTTTCTATTATTATAAACATCAAGAGAATATCCGCAAATTTTAAACGTGGAATTCTTACATTTTTGTTAGATTTTGGGGCGTAATAATATTTTTTTGAACAAGACTTACATTTTTGCTCTACTTCTAGAGCAATAGGAAATAGTTTGAAGAAAGAAACTTCTGTATTATTGCATTTCCCGTCGCCTAGAAGTTCAAAAAGCCTTAACTTATCATATTAGAAAAGCGCATGCGAGTGTAAAGCCATTTTAAATAGTTTATATGCGTTCAGAATATCATTTATGCTGTATGAAATGGTATTGAAACCGAATATATATATATATAACTATAAAATATATATATATATATATATATATATATACCAGAGAGAATGTCTGACTGTTTCATCCTAAAAAGAGACCCCATAAAATATTAATTTAAAGAATAACTGAAAAAAAAAATTACTAAGATTCGAGCTGTCCTTATAATTGTGAACACCTGAAAAATCATCTTTCTGACCGTATTTAAAGTCTTTTAAGATAGGAAAACGATAAAACTTTTTAAATGTAGTCTATTAATGAAATTCAAATTAGTAAAAATATATTTGTTTAAATAATAGAGTTCAGTGTTTAGTTAATATAGAAAAACGGGTGTCCTTATAATTATGAGAACCAGTGTACACAATAGAATATTTTTAATCATAATGGTATTATAAAAAATATTCACTTATTATAAATGAATATGGAATTATTTCTAAAATAAAAGTACATATTTTATTAAAAGGAAAAAAAAACTTTCTCGTCATACAAATTTGTGCTGTTTTATTTTTATATTCAAATTTTGAGTCAGTACAAATAGTTTCAATGTACACCATATTTTTCAATGAAGTATTAAACATTTAATATATCATTATTTTAGAACCAATTACGATCTTGTACGATCCAGACAGTCATAAGCTTCAAATGGATAACTGCAATTAGTTAGTACAATGTAGGTTCTAAATCCTCAACCTGTCGAACACGCATTTGTGCAATGTTTATCAATTGCGAAACTTGACATAAATTGTAATAACGTGCTGATGAGTTAAAGATATTGTAAACACCTTTTAACTCAAAATACTAATTGTAATTTAAATAAAATTTTCTAATCGATAATGATTTATTCAAAAGTTGAAAAGTGGGAAAAATTACAGCCGAGACAGCTTTTAACTACATTAGAATTTTAATTACACTAGAATTTATTTCTAAATAGTAATTAAAAGTAGTTATACAGTGGCACATTTCTTGTTACCTAAATCACTATTTAAAGATATATCGATAAATGTCACAAAGAGGTGATTTGATGAGAGATTTAAATCTTTTTTTTTTTTTTTTTTTTTTTTTTAAATCGCAGGAGGAGGGTAGGACATTTTGGAAGCATATCAGATTAACAAAAATAAAATAAAATAAAATAAAATAAAGCAGATAAAATAAGAAGGAGTAGATTTAAAGATTTGAACTTTAAATTTAAGATTTAATTTAACTAAAAAAATGGAAAGACGCTTATTATGTAAGTTTTATGGGATGATTGCTTTAAATTTATTATTTTGCATTTTGAGCATTGTAATTGCATCTCAATGTTTTAAAATTTCACTTTTCTTTGAATTTTATACATTTTTTTTTTCAAAACTAAAGAAAAAAAAAGATATACACTAATTTCTTGGGATGAATACAAATAAACATGTCTAATAACCTTTGTTAAAATTATATACAATAATTTCTTTCATTTCAAATATGTCTGAATTTTATAGGTTCACTTAATACCGTTCTTATTCATAAATATTTTTCTTAAAGAGTACTCAATAGAAAAACTAGTTATTCGTAAATATTTATGCAATTCATTCCAAACCAATTACGTAGTAATTAGTTTGGGATGAATTGTAAAAATCTTGAAGCACCAAGATTTAAATGTTTAAATCTTCGTTCTTAAAGATTTAAACACTTAATTTCTTCCCGGAAAAACATTTTTGAAATAATATTTCGTGAGAATGAAATAAATGAATTCTGGAAATGCAAAACAATTATTATAAGGTTATTAAAGAAATTTTGAAACAAAAAGATGCATATTTATTTCCTTTATTTCCTTTTTTTTTTTTAATGTGCAAAAAGACTAATATCTTATTTTAAAATCCTATGCATATATTTTATAAAAATAATGGGTGGAAATGTTTCTCGTTAAATCTCTTAAAAACTTCATAAAATAGTGCCATTATCACAGTGAAACTAATGAAGGTTACCCTAATTTTTTTTCTGCTGGACGGTAATTCATCAAAATACCTCGAAACAGCAGTAATTCGAGCGCTACAGTTAAGAGAAATTTCACTACCGGCACGCGGAAAAAAGTCTGAAAAAGCCGGGTACTTGGAGAAATACGATATATGTGTTTTTTAGTTTATAAAAGTAGGGTGAACTCACAAAAAATAAACTCGATAAATAATGTTTAAAACGGTTGTAAAAATTTATTAAAAATTACGAGATGGAATTCGAATGTAGTTTTCTTTATGAGATTAATAAACTCTAATAATTGATTATATAATATTTTCTTTATGAGAGTATTATATGCAACCGTATATGTATGTTTACAAAAACTGTTTAAGTTAATTAGGTAATGAAAAGATGAAATAACTATTTTTCCATAAACGACTAAAAGTATTTCTCTGTTAATTTAACTAAAAAATATTTCTTATAAAGTATTATGAATTTTTTTTAAATAATATATTTTACTTTAACAGTGAAAACAAAATCCATCAGTGGACTGCTATTGAAAAGGAATAAGTAAAATCTTTGTTTGAAAACACCATAAATTGTAAAAAAGCTCAACAATTATTTCGGGTTGAAATAAACTCGAGGCACAAGTGCAAAAATATTTAATTTTAAATACATAAATAAAAAAAAAATCCTCACAAATAACTGCTTTTTGTTAAAATAATCGCGTGACCTTTCATTAGGTGAACAAAACAGGCACGAGTGCAGCAAACAAAAGGGCAACTCACGCGAGTTTTTTGCTGTTTAAGGTGTTTACAAACGAATTTGTTATTTACTACAATTTACTCTAATTCGCTTTTTGTTTTGAGAAAGTAGTTAAGGAAAACAGTTTTTGATGACACAAGAAATCAAGTACTTATAACTTCATTGGAAATCTGTAATCTATTGAACGTGAGAGGTGTTATGAATATTTAACAAAAACTGATAAATATAATATTATGTTTTGGTGAAAAAGAGTATTTAAATACTCCGACTTTTCAAAAGACAAATATTGATTTATTTTAATTACATTTAGCTTAATTATCATTAACCTTATCAATATTGTGCGCTTGTTTTTAAATGCATCGAATTAGTTTAATAATTACAGCAGCAAGAATTATTTTGAAAGTTACTTCCGAGGGAAGAAAAAAAAAGTTTTACGATGTCGTTAGTAAGTGTTAGCATGAGCTTTACGAAAGGTTGAAAGTTGTAAAAATATGAAATATTGTCATTGTTGTAAAAATACAAAATATTTTTTTCTATTAAGCTTAGATTTTCGGCTTATTTTCAGCTCAATAACTAAGAATAAGAGTAAGTTTTAACTATAAGCGCACAATGTGCTAATCTGTACAAAATAATGATAATTATTATGTATTTTTAATCATGATGATTAAGTTTGGTTTCTTATTAAAATTTAGTCTTTCAATATACTTCAAAGGCCTAATGTTTTTAATAAATACGTTTGCGTTAAAAACAGCAGTTATTACCATGTTAAAGGTATTAAAAAATTTACAAATATCTGGAAATTTTTGTTGTTATAAAAAATTATTTGTCCACTGTAGAATAAAGGTGTATAAACAGACTAACCAATGGTATTAAATAAAAACAGAAATTTAATTCAATGGATAAGGTTAAGATTTTTTTTTTTTTAATTTATGATTAGTTCTATTGTATAAAGATTTATAATATGAATAAGTAATACATGATTAGATTTTGAATTTAAAAACATAACAATATTAAAACAGTTTAACAACTGTTTTAATATTGTTATGTTTTTAAATGTTAAAGTGATTAAAAAGTGCAAACGTACTCATTCAATATTTCCATATGCTTAGATATTGCTTCTGATTCTCAGGTTTTTACGTTAGTATTTCCATAACAATTGGTGTTTCTTTTGTATAGCAGCACATGCGCTTGAAATCTTCTGAACAAGAAACTAATTTTTTTTTTCATGGAAAAGGACGAATTAATTTTTACAACAGAAAAATTAACCAGTCCAGGACTTGAACCTGGGTTTTTTACCTAACACGCTAATGCTCTCCCATCTAAGCTAAACCTTTCGATATCTCGTGCTAATCCTTTGCATGTCTGATTAACGCTATGCTTACTTAACCTAAACATTTTCCGTTCTCGTAAAAAATTAATACGGGGTTTTTTCCATGAAAATGTGTAGTTTATAAATGGACGAAGTTTCTGTACAAAAATAGCTTAATTTAAGCTGACTAAAATATGCATAATAACAGCACACATAAAACGACGTATCAAAATTCCTACTACTTGTGTTATTTATGAAGGTGTATTTAATATTATATTTATAATGCGAAAATTTAAAAAAACATTTACTGATACCGGGGGAAAAAATACCGAAATTCAATTAAATACGATATCTGAAATGCTCTTTATTTTTAGAAACATTTAAGTAATAAAATAATTGGCAACTTTCAGTTTTGGAGTTTAACATATTTAAGCCGTTTACAAAATGCCGTTTAAAAAGTTTACCGTTTAAAGAGTTTGCTGAGTCACATTAGCCCACTACGCTGCTAAAAATTTCAACCGAAAATTACTGGAAAATATTTACCTAAAGTCTTAAGTAAAATTGCAGTGAAATAATAAAATCTATTTGATACATACATTTTGGTGGTTACTATTATTCTATCCATTAATTGTTGTTGGGATATATTAATTATTTTAAATATTTTTTATGAAGTAGAAATATTCATTTTATAAATTGAGAATTAAAGCAATAATAATAAAATAATATTTATCATAAAGAATTGAGAGTCTTGAATTTATATTTTAAACTGAAAACTATTGTAAATATACATTCTGGATAAGTATTTCAGTAAATTTATAGATTTTGTTTTTTTTTAAAGCGTAATTTAAGGATGATTCCGTAAATTTTTAAAAGTTTTATTTTACGTTTTAAAAAAAGCATAAAACTTTCTAAAACGCATAAAACTTTGAAATTATGCCAATGAATAAATTCATATAAATGAAACTTCAATAGCCTGTTTGAATGAAATACAGTAAAATAGAGCCTTAAAAAACATGTTATAGTTATTTTGTCATTATCATGTGCGTTTAATATTTCTTTAAAATAATATTCCTGATATACGTATAATTATATATGATTTTTATTCGAAGCACAGATAATTGAAAAATAGTTGCATATAGTTTGATGAATGCATACTTAAATAAATTTTATAAGTATAAAAAACATGGTTTTATTAAACATTTTAATCTGAAATTTAGTAAAATATACTAATAATTATTTGAGTAAATAAAGTAAATAAGCATAAAATCGTTCAGTTCTGTCTGATACAATTTACAAATGATTTTTAGTGAAAAATTATGAGTCGTATTTTAACTCACTTTTTGTATATCAAAATAACTGTATTGTTGTGCATTACAGTACAAAGAAAATAACGTGAGGAATGATCTGATTAATTAATACAACGCATAACTTAAATTATATTATAAGATAACTTATATTATTACTATAATTCCTTAACCATTTTATCATACTTTAAAAATACGATTGAATGTATGTAACGGAGAAAAATGCAAAAATTACCAAAAAATGCAAAATAACCCAAGGTTTCCGGGTTGACATCACCCATTGAATTATTCTAATTAGTTAAAATACATAAACCCAAAGCAAGTAAAAAATAAACAGCATAACTTACTGTTAAAAATATTTTCGCGTACAGCAGCGCCAACTACTTGAAGCGGTTGGGCGGCAAAAGGTTAGAGAAACCTTAAATAAAACCTTAATTATATGTAAAACCTAAATTATACGTTACATAATTAAAAACCAAATTATAGGTAATCACCCGAAATGAAATTTCGAGCATTAAAAAAGTTTTTATTAAAATAAGATAAAATAAAGATAGATTTTCTATGTATTATTAAATTCTAATTTATTACGGAGCATATTTCGCTCCGCTTTTATTTCATACCACTTTTTCTTTAAGAGTAATTTTTTCTTATTTTAATGTAGTTATATATTGGAGAAAATTATTTTATAAATAATGTGGTGGGAAATAAAGCGGGGCTAAAAATGCTGTCACAAAACTCTTTATGTTAAATAATTAAATTTTGCATAATTATATTTTTTCATTTCTAGTTAATATATATATATATATATATATATATATATATATATATATATATATATATATATATATATATATATATACACATACATATATACCCTTTCATTATAGATTATTGATTTTTTTTTTTTTTTTTTTTTTTTTTTTTTTTTAAGATAACAAACTGTTTTTAGATTTTGTAAGTTTATATTTTGATTAGAGCATTTCATATTTTTGAAGTTTCGCACGAATGATTATTTAAAACAAATAAAAATTGAGAATGAAAGCATCAACAATCTAGCTAAAAATGTTTCAATTGAAATTTACAATTCCTCCAAAAAGAAATATACATTTATATTTTGTGATAGTTAATGATGATTACTTCAGGTGACATTCAAAGAATAAAAAGAAGTGTGTAAAGGAAAAATACCGATCAGATCTGTCAGTATGAGAGAAGTAACTACAAACTATTCAAAAAATTTCTTTTATAAACATTACAAATATATTTATATTGTTAAAGACAAAAATAAGAATAAAAACTCTGTCACTTTATATTTTCAGCTTTAAAAAAACATTTTTGAACATAAATTATATTTTATTCGCTGACATTTGTAAAAATGGATTTGTTTTCAAAATTATTATTATTCACACTTAATATGGATATTTACAAAAGTTTTATGGCTGTAAATCTTTTGTAAAAATGTGTGTGTAAAGGTTAAGTACGTTAACAATTGTATAAATGAAGAAATATTTTAGATATTTCCGTTTGTGTTTGTTTAGTTATAAAAACTGTAATCCCCCTTCCCCACCTTCCCCCGTCGTCATATATGTTATCAATAAAATTAAATTATATTTTTACTTCCTCTTACCCATATATATTGTAGAGAAGGTATTGTTTTTGGGTAAAATTTTCGAAATTGAGCTTTTGTTATATTTACGAGATTTGAGGTCCCGTAAATCCGAAAATCATGTTTTTAGCAATTGATCTGTGTGTGTCTGAATATCTATATGTCTGTGTGTCTGTTATCAACATATCTCAAGAACAAACAGGTCCAAACTCGGTATTCTAAATCTGTATCAAATTGTGATGCCACATTAAACTTTTCGTTAAGATCAAGCAAATGGTTCGTGTACAGAGACATCAAAGATAATTCAAATGCATTATATTATGTCTATGGGGGAAATTTCTGGTAAATACAGTGTAACGTTTATAGAGTGTCCCAAACGAAATGGAATAAACATATTTTTTTTTATATGCATAAAACATGTTTTACGTAAATTGTGGTATGGAAATCATTTAGATTTTTGTATACAGGGCTGCCTAAACTATTTGGATATATATCGAAATAGTTTGCGTATATATCCTGGGACTATACTTGAAAATTACTAGAAGTGTATTTTGTGTTAGGTGTTTTTCATATAAAATTACATTTAAGTACACGATGTGAAGTGTATATTGTTTTAGACAATATACAAGGCTACCCAAAATTAGGCTAAACGTTATTTTCTATTGAATGTAATTTATGGAAATGTTTTGCTACATTTTATTATGTCAACGATAGGATGGAATTTTTTTTAAATATCCATACTGTAAACAAAGTATTTTTTGAAGTTCTACTCTCAACTATGTTTTTTTGCATAATGTCACGTTTTCAGGATCCTTGAATACGAAAGTCCAACATTTAGCGGTTTATTTGTATGCACATCTGTTATCAGCATAACATGAAAACAATTAACTGCAGGAAATTAAAATTTGGTATTTTGAAGTTTTCATTAGGTTGGCACTTCAAATATTTCCTTAAGATTTGGAAGTTTGAATATTAATTAATAACAGTCTTGAATTTTATTTTTTAGTGTAGACACTATAATTGAAAGGAGGGGGGGGGGGAGGAGTTGAGAGATCGGTAGCAAACCTCATACAGAGTTATTTGTCTAATAAAACTGTTTCTAAACTTATTTTAGATTTTTTTTTTTTTTTTTTTTTTTTTTTTTTTTTTTTAAGTAGATCTTTATTATCTTACCTCATTGGTATCATGACTTAATCTGGAAGCTATCTTTATAGTATTGAAATGCACAGTAAAATAAAGACGTGTGAGTGACACACCAGATTATTTAAAGTAATTTAAATTAGATTTAAATATGAGATTCTACAAAATGTAGGTAGAATCAGTAAGAAAATAATGTTTAAACAACTTTATTAAAAATACATAATCTTTAAAATAGATTTATAAGCAAGATTACTCAGCTCTAGTTCCTAAAAATCTGTTGGATGAAAACTTTTAACAGAAAAGTAACCCAAAGGTGAATGCGCAAAAGTAAAATTATAGAATCATAAAACTTTTCGGTGATATTTATAAACAATAAGATTATGTAAAGCTTTTTTGTAAGAAGCTGTGGTAATATTAAAATGAAAGACATGAGAAACGACCATAGAAATACCATAGTTTGTGCTCACTTTACAAATAAAAATAATTTTCTTTAAGTAGGTCCACCGCAGCGCAACAGGTAAAAATTGTGACCTAATTGAAATATTTACGTGAAAGTAAGGGTTACCTTATCAATCATTTTTTAAAAAGGGATCACGGATCACTTGGTGGAACTTAGCTATGATTCTATACGAAATAAAATTTCCATACATATCATTATGGAAGATTTTATAACTTTGAACACTAGAACAAATTTCCGACTTTTATTTTTACCTTTAATATTTGTTCGAGAAAATATCAAAAGGTGAAGTAAAAAGTTGCATTACAAATTAGACTAAAATAAAATTTCTTGAAAAGAAAAAAAAAGAAAAACTGAAGTTAAAATTTCAATAGTTTATAAAATTTTGATGATCATTTTGTTAAATAAATGTAAGGTTGCAAATCATGATTGTAAAAAGCGTGTAATGTTGCATGCTTAAATTGATCATCATACAAGAGTAGTATATTTAATTTTTTGGTTTTTCAGGATGT
Organism: Salticus scenicus; assembly: GCA_963930645.1. NCBI lineage: Eukaryota > Metazoa > Arthropoda > Arachnida > Araneae > Salticidae > Salticus > Salticus scenicus. The sequence continues at coordinate 210,793,908 of OZ005651.1, read as the reverse complement.
TGTAGACAGATAGATCTATCTATCTTTTCAGTTTTTTTAAATCAAAAATTGGATATATATGCTACTTGTTCGAATGTTCAATCTACATGAATAAATATATAGTATTAAAATTAATAACCTTTCATAATAGGAAATAAAAATTGTTAACTTCATGTTGCCTGTACTGTATGTTTTAGTAATTTTAATAACATCTGAAAGTAATAACTTTTTTAAAATAAATGTGTTTGATAATTAAATTGTGCTTTCAAATGTTATATGGATAACAAATATTTCTGTTGAAGCTGACTTAGTTTGCGAATATTTTGAAGGATTATTGCATTAAAATATAAAATATTAAATAAAATCTATAAAAACTGATTTAATTAATATTAAGGATAAATATATAAAAATGTGTAGATTATTTTGTAGCTTATGTTTGTTAAAAAAATAAAATAATCGGCTGAATAAAGAAGTATTTTTAATCTTAAAAAAATTTGCTTAAATCACATTAACAAACATAACGAGATTATTTTAATTAAATATCTTCAAATAATATCTTTGATAATTAGGTAAAAGTCATTTTTCCTAAGGTTTTCTAGGCAATCGATTGGAAAACATAAGGGTAGCACACTAATTGAAAAAATAAGCTTTATAAATATTTGTTTAAACTTTTAAGAGATGAGTTTTAGCGCAGGTAAAGAAAAAGCCAACAGAAATAAGTACAGTAAAAATTCTAGATATTTCATTGGAAAATGCGTATTTCAGATCATTTTAAAATATCATTTTAGTTATAAATTCAGTAAAAATATTTTTCTTCGAATTTTTAAAGTTATTTAATTTTTAAACGACAAAATGCAATACTGTATATAAAAATTTCTGTATTATACATGAGCCAATACAAATAAGATTTCTTTAATTTTTTTTTTTTTTTTTTTACCCTGTTTATTTTTATACATTACATTTTAAAAATTAAAATTTTCTTAGAACTTACACATTTGTTTTTACATTATGAGGCTTTCAGGTTTTTACCCAAATACACACGCTTAATTAAAAAGATGCATTAATTATATTTAATGCAATTAATCAAATTTGTATACTTCAAAAAAGTATTTATTTAATGTTTCGGTGTAATTTTTATTGCTTAAGAAATTATGTTATAGATTCCTTTCAAATGAATTTCAAAATAACTAATATCCCAAATGTATTAATCTATCACAGCAAAAATGTAAATAATGAAAAAGCTCAAAAAATAAATAAGTAAGTAAAAAACTGTCTAACACGATATGATTTAGAGCACACACACACACACACACACACACACACACACACAAAAAAAAAAAAAAAAATCTAAAATAGTTCAACATATGCTTTGAACAATTCTATTTCATTCAAGGGGAAATAGCAAAGCTCACGAGTTAAAAATCGAAAAGTATCTGAAAAGTATCTGAAACAATAATACTTTGTTTCTTTTAAGTAAAAAAAAAAAAAAAAAAAAAAAGACATCGCGATTGTTTCTTTCACTTCAGATTTGTTTGAGAAACATACTGCTTGATTTAGTAAAGGACAGTAGCGGGCATGTTTTAAAATGAAATGCGTATTAACAAAAGACATAACAAAACTACTTTATTTTTGTGTTCTAAACTGCAAGATTTAAAATTGGAAATATTGATCTAGTTACTGTTTTAAAAGAGCATTGCTACACGAAATTGTTTTTTATATATAGCTCAAGTTACATAACTGCTTAAAAATCTGTTTTTTAAAGACAGACATTGTCAAGCAATGAAACATGTCAATGATATATTAGCACTTCCTGCTGTCATTAGTTAATACTTTCTACTTCATTATATATTTAACGTAAAGAACTTCAGAAAAAAAGATATTAATATGCAATATTTAGGTAATTTCTGTTCTTCAAAATTAAGTCAATAACAAAATTATTTTCATTTATTTGGTTAATTGTTTGCAAGTAAAAAAGAAAGTAAGTTTATACTTTAATTTTTAGGAACGCATTTTTACTCTTCTAATAATGCAAACTCTTATGAGTATACAGGGGAAAACGTCTTCATGGTATATTTAAAAGTATAAAGTAATTATCATTAGTAAATTACATTTTAAAGATATTTTTTAATCAAGAATGTTCAATTATGCTTACAGATATTCTAGATGATTTTACCGAAACCGTTTAAGTAAGTAAACTTGCCATACTCTTCTAAATAACTGATAAACCAATTTGAAAAGAAAATGCTTCAGTGACGAATTTTATTTAAATAAAATATTCTTCATTACTGAGTAAACAATTTCAGATGAGTGGAAACCTTAAATTGAACTTTTCAAACGAGTTTTCGTGTTTTCAAGAAGCTTTAAATTCAGAGAAGTTAGAACAAAGGATACTTTTGTAGAACTTTACTTAATCAAATAAAAATAATGTAAAATGACGAGTACTTTGAATCAGAGTAAAAATGTACGTCATTTATTTTACTTATTAAACTAATTTTTTTTTCTTTTTAAGAAAGATATGTAAATGTTTATATCAAATATAAATATATAAAGGTTGAATTTGTTGTAAAAGTAAATTGTTTACAAAGCACTTATACATTTGATTATAAATGTAAGCCTTCAAAAGAAAGAAAAAATATGTTTTTATATTTTGGAAATATAAGGTAGTGATGCAAAAGTGACCATAGTTAAGCTTTGAGAGTTTCTTATAATTTTCCGGTTGAGTGTATGTGGCTGAACTTTTTTTCGTAAAATGCTACATTTATCTCTTACATTTATCAAGTATAATTTTCTTTGTAAAATGTAATTTAGATATTTTTATAATACAATTTCCAAATTGTAGCTTGTGGCCCACTTTTGGCTAATAATGTTCTAAAGGTGGCCCATATATTGAAAGCCCTTTAAAATGTGCTTAAGATGCTCTTTGTTATTTTTCAGAGTTTTCTACTTATTCATCTTTTGACACACACACACACACACACACACACACACACACACACACACAAACTTTCAACCACTTTTTGTGCAAAGTAGTGCAGGATTTTTATTCTGCGATTGATTGGTTTCTTTCGGGAGATCTCTAGTATTCTCAATAGTGTGGAAATTGTTGAAGAATAAATGGTAATAAGATTTTTAGATATTTAAGCAGAAATTTGAAAGTTATCCTTATTACGTTAATTTGCGTATTTATTTGCTAAGTTGCTCACGTGTTCCAAGGCTTCCCGACATCTGGGCCACCTTGAGAACATGCATATGATCGCCATTTGCATGACATTAAACTTTTAATCTGATAAATTTAGAAATGAAGTTAATGTAGTTAAAGCGAAATAAAATAATTTTCAAAAACATATCACAGCTCAAAGTTCTAAATCTAAAGCTCATGTAAATTAAAATAACTTCTTACCTGGAAATTAGAACGACTACTCCTCTAAGGTGAAATCACTGCATACAATGGCAGTCGACCAAAATCATCTCGCCAAATTCAGTCAGCTACCCCAGAGTTACATGATTTACAATGCATTAGCACCATTTTGTGATGAAAAATTAAACCTTTTTTAGGGGGCGGGCTACCTTAGGAACACTGGCCACTTTTGGCTCACCTACTTTAAAGACATTTGATAATACTTTCTGTTCATTATATACATTATATTCAGAATTTATGTGCCCACTGGTTGAATAATAAGGAAATATCCGTATTTCTGTCTTACGTCAATGAAGATTGTGTTGCTGGATTCCATTCTGAGATGCTTTTCAGTTCTGTATCATACAATAGGTATGAGGAACTTAGGTAATCCTGAAAATTTTCGACCACGGTTTTTTGACTTTTTTACACATTTTGAGACGTGATGACTTCAAAAATACCAAAATCGACACAGTCTGCGCCTATAAGGTGTCAGATTGTGTGTCAGTTTGTTTGTTAGTCTGATACACATTTCAAGAAGAAATAGTCGTAAAAAGGTCAGACCAGATTTAAAACATCGCTTGTGACACTGGTAAGAATTCTATTGATTTGCAACATTCGTATTTAAAAACTTAACAAGGGATAATAGACCAAATTTTTCGCTTAAACGTGCCTTAAAAGGAATATTTTTACTATAATAATGTTAGACTAGCTTCAAATATCAGTTATGATGCTGGAATTAACATAATTAACTATGAAAATTCAATTTTGAAAACTAAGTACGGTTATTTGAAATTTCCAAATTTTTTAACATGGCGGAATAGGGCAAAATTTCGCTTAAACGTCCATTTTGAGGAATATTTTCATCGTAAAGGTATTGATATTGCCATGACCGTAATTTATTATGGATTTCTTAATTAAAAAATTTTGTAAATTAGTCGAAATTTTTTATGTTCTTAGTATAGCAGAACAGGGCAAAATTTCTTTTAAATGTCCATTTTGAGGGATGTTTTCATCTAAAGACGTCAAAAATTATCACTTATGCTACTGGTTTAAATATAATTGACTACGGATATTCTAACTTGAAAATTTTGTAAGTTATTCGAAATTTAAGATTTTCTTAATATAACAGAATACAGCAATGTTTCACATAAACTTGTATTATGGGAATCATTGCATTCAAAAGAATATGGAACAGCATTAAACCTACAGTATTAAACTGACCCTAATAAAATTATTTAACAAATTTGGATAAGGTAAATGCATCGATCTGAAATATAGGCAGCTTATGAAGTGGAGCGTTTCAGTCTGTTACCGTGTGGATCGAATTTATTTCGCTTAACATGAATATAATATGCCCTGAGGTAAAAGATTTTGAAAACGTATATAAGATGATGAGGAACTAAATCGAGTGTACCTATGACAACTACTTTGAACTTCACTGGTTGTACAGTGCGATTACTTTCACGCACCTAGCATAGAGGAGGGTTCTAAAGGCTTGGGAGGATGTCAAAATGATCGACAAGGTGGGATTTGGCAAATATCCGGTCATTTCATGTTTTCTGATGGCTTATTTTATTTCGACCGCAAAAGGCACAAGGGATCTTTTATTTTAGCACGGGACTCGTTGAGCAGCACATGTGCAAAGGCTACCATGGTTGCAAGAAACGTGGTCAAACTATAATTTCTCATTATTCATGTAAACAAAGAAAAAAAAATCTTGTGCTACCTGTGTAATTATTGTGTAATTATTGTGGAATTATTGCTACCTGTGGCGAAATCTGATAAATACATCCTCAAAATCAAACACACGGATCGAAAGTCCTGAATACCACACCAATAATTTTTTTATAGTTATTTTTATTATAATCGATATGTTATATCCTATTTCAAAGACTTTAAACAATTAGCAAAAACTACTTTTTCTATCATTTGTTTGGTTTCGATTTTTAAAATTTCATATTGTTTTACCTTAATAAAACACCGTTTTGCATATCCATACGATGCACAAAATAATCAAAACTTACAACATTTAAATTTGTATATAAAACTGAAAAGCAAATTTAGGAATTTAAATTGGCCTTATTTGGTTTCACTAAAGAATCTTTAGTCAAAATTTAACTATTAAAAGTCTATATATATATATTAGATATTTTTGCTTTTGTTAACATATACTTTAATTGAGAAACTTCCAAAAGAAATGACCTAAAATACACGCCTCTAATAAATTATGAACCAAATCTTAATTGAATGATTAAATTTTAAATAAAATAAACATATGTTAGCAAATACATAAAGGATTCCTATACAGTCCGTATTATTTAAATTCATTATTTAAAAAAGTTAATATTCAATAATGTGTTTTCCCGATTAATTATGGAAAGAGTTACTGTAATAAATACTGGTTCTGGAAAACAGGGACTGTAAGAAAACTGGCATATAAACACAATTAAAAAAATATTAATGTTCAAAGAGTGTAATTTCCTAAAAAATTTTCGGATTATTCCGTCAACTAAGGAAAACTTCCTCGGCCAAACAAGGCTAAATGTACTCATTTATTAAAGGAAACTCATATATATATGCTTATATACATACTAAAGCACTCACAAAGAGATTTTATGATAAATTACTATTTTTGGTAATTATTAAAATGAAGTTGAGTAAAAAAAAAAAATAGATTATTACTAAACACAATTAAAATTTTTAAACAGATATTCATTGAGAAGGAAAGAACCGAGAAAGTAACTGACTACGTTTGAATAAAATAAATAACACTTAAAAAGTCTTATTTAAGTCTTCCAGGATTTAAGAAAAAAGATCTAATTAAATCCTTTACATAAGCATAGAAAATACTCAAAGAAAATCTATATTTTTACCATTAAAAATTGTTGAAACTTCACAAGAAGCTTACTTACTGACGTAATTTCAGATTTAAAATTTGTTTTGGTATATTTACTAATGACAGTAAATGTTAAATACAAGGAATGTAATAAATTAACAAAGGATATCAAACTTAAAAAGCATATTTTACATATGTAGAGTAATACTGAAAAATAAATTTGCTTTATGCGTTTAAATAACTACACTGGTGTAAAAATGTTAAAATTATAAAATTATTGGAGCTAATTGAAAAAAAAAGGGGGTATCATAATTTTATTTAAACACTCTGTATATTTTAATGTGAATTTTAAAATTACGTGAAATTTTGTATAACATTAATGAGTGAAAAATTAATAAAAAGAGCAGAGAAATTTAGAACAATTAATTTAGAAGGATTTCAGTTTTTAAATGAATAAAAGTTTTTTTCTTTTTCTTTTGAGATGTCTGTTACTTTTAAGTTATAGAAATAAAGTGGATGATTATTATTATCGTCCCAAATATAGATATATAAAATACTATACGTTTTAAGAAAAATTTAATTTTAGAGGGAAAAGGGAAATAATGTGGTATTGGTTTAAAAATTGTAATTTAAGAACTTATAAAATAACTTAATTGCATGTAAAAATAAATATCATTTGAATTTTTAAATAAAAAAGTTTATTGGACGTACAAGAAAACATAATCAAGCTCTCACGCTCAACTTTCCTCTAAGATTTCATAAAATTAAATAAGATTATGAGGTGTTTAGGCGATCAAATTAAAACAAATACGTAGAATTACAATCATTCTTTAACATAGGTGTCATCTTGTAGGGTTTCCTAGTACCAATATTTCTTTACAAAAGAAATTATTATGGTTAATCACAGAAAACTGAGAAAAAATTAAAAATTTCCAATAGCAAAAAGAAAAAAAAAAAAAAAAAAAAAAAGTTGGCAACTATGCAGTAAAAGAGCAAAGGTGGTGCATTATTTTACCTATTCCGAAACGAAAACAATATTATTGCAAATAATAAATACAAAACTTTGAATAAACACCATGAAATGCAATAAACTCGCAACAATTGTTTCGGGGCATGAGTGATACAACCAAAGCGGCAACGCACCTTGCATTACTCTTTGACTGCACCACTCGTGCCTACTTTGTTCGCCTGAAAAAGGGTCGTGTGTTTTTTAGACCCGAAACAATTGTTGCGAGTTTATTGTATTTTATGGTATTTATTCAAAGTTTTGTATTTATTACTTTTAAACGCAAGTTCTGTGGGGATTTTTTATTGCTATTGCAAAGTCCGTCAAATTTTGTCTAGTGTATTTTTACAAGTAATCTGCATGTCTGCAATTTTTCTGAATAATTTATTAGGGCATCCACGGGCATGCTAACTGACTTTTCAAAGGAATTCATAGAAACATGAGCATTTATTTTTCATGAAAAATTGAGGAGCTTAATTTCAAGAGACATATTTTGTTAAGATGTGCATATATAACGATAATGTTTATCAAATATTTACTAAAATATATTAAAATATATTAAAAGTTTTCTAGTTTTTTCAGGTTTAAAAAATAAATAAATTAGATAATAAATAAGATATAAAATAAATAAATAAATCAGAATATTTAAGACAATATTAAATACATATTTCATAGGAAATGACATTTAAAAATCTCCAACATCTTAAATAACTTCATATGGAACGATTTCTGATTTTTTGTCGTTGTAAAGTTTTGTATAAATATTTTAATGTTTTAGAATTATTATATAAATGCAAACCGTAAAAGTAATAATTATGGTAGGATAATCTGCTAACGCAGGTCCTTAAGATTTTTACCTACAGCAGGAATTGAAAATCTTAATGAAGCACCGCCAAAATATTCTTATGCAAAAACCTTCTACTGTAAATAATTCCCACGAAATTTACATCCAGTTTTTTCATGCTAATATAAACTTTGTTTTAATAAATATTTCGTAGAAAAAAAATTCTGTTTCATCTTATACAGTGTGTTCTTGACTCTGGCTTTAATACTTGAAATATTGTACTTAATTGTATTTTAAAAATTGCAAAGTTGTGTAAAAAAAATATAAAATTTTATAAAAATCAATAAAAAAACAGGGAATTAAATTCTAAGAATTAAAATTATTTAAATAGTACTGACTGTAGCTCTATGCGGTTCTTTTCACTGAAATGTACAGACAAGCATGGGATTTGTTTTTATATATGTAGGAAAAAAATATTAGTTCCAGTTTTTCCCGACATATCGCATTGTATTCTCAGTGTCCTCTCACATTTTAAGGAAATCCGTCTGACTAAATGACGCCAGATTGCTAATACTGAAGCTTTTTTCGGAGATTTTCCAATGTGTGCGTCTGACAGACATTCTAATAAATGATGGCCATTATACTGAGCATTTTTAGTACTAGTTACGCTGTTGAAAGTATAGCGCCACCTTCTGAAGAAAAGTTAAACGAATTTGATAATAATTTTTGTATTACCTAAACAAAACGTCCCACGTCTTTCTGTGTATTTCATTGAAAACTGCATAGTGCTACGGTTAATACTTTTTGAATAATAATTTTTTTTTCTGTTACTTTTGGATCACCCTGCATATATATAATATATATATATATATATACATATTAATGAGAATCGTTTCAAAATGAATACCTCTGAAATTTTACCTTGTTCATAGTACAATATGACTAAAAACAATAAAATAATATGTTTAGATAAAAAAAATAATAGTAAATTTAAAACAAAATTTTCTAAATTAAAGTATCAGGCAATTTAATTTATTTTATTAACCCCCCTTTTTTTTTTACATTTTACAACTAGCAAAAATTGAAAAATGTGTAGATAAAATTGATTAATAAATTTACAAGTAAATTATGAAAATAAATATAAATAAATTATTTTAGAAAAAATAAGTAAAATTTTAAGGAAAATAGTACATATTTTTCAAGCGAACAACAAAATTCCACGAAAATAAATTTGAATAGATATTGGTATTCACAAATGTTCAAATATATGAAATATTTTTTCGACTGGTATCATGTATATTCAGTGTCAATACTTTAATAGTTGTTTTCAATAATTCCAAAAAGCTGATGGAAAGCTATAGAAAAGAATCTCGCATATTTTATATCTTTAAAAAATATTTTTCTTTAGAGCGAAAAAGTAAAATTGAACCGAAACATTTGATAAAATCGATGAAATATATATATATATATATATATTAAACCAATATTAAATTTTTCTACAGTGTTATATATATACTATTTATATGCATATCTGTCTTTTCAAATCTCCCTTGTTAGTTTTTTCTAATGTTTCGGCAACTACTGTTTCTGCTGATTATTTTCATGTTTGATAATAGATTCTGTTAGTTAGCTCATATATATTTGATAATTATTAAAACAATGTTTAAGAAACGTTATGAAAAATCAGGAGTTTAATTCATATAATATAAGTATTTCAGTGTCTCTATGATAATTAATTTTATTTCTCCTATATTATTATTTAATTATAATTTTCCTATAAAAAGTTAATCAAAGGATAAATGTTTTAAAAATATATATATAGTCAGAATAACAATTTGTAAATACACTGATACATTGTTACTGGCACTTAAAATAATTTTATTGTTAATATACATACCCTAACAGCACAACATGTTTCAGAAATGTAACAGTCATATAACAGGGACACTTTGTAAATATTACAGAAACGTTCAGTTAGCTTTCCGATTACTTTCATAAACGTAGAAATGTCCACGATCGTAACAAAAAAATCAGACACGTAACAGAAACGTTTCAATCACATAACTGAGAGAACATAGTAAACGGCGGATGTTTCAGAAAGGTATCAGAGAGCATATTAAAATGTGTTACGTTTTTGAAAGTTTGTAAGCATTTTGAAACATAAATGAAACATTCTGTGCTGTATAGGAACTATTTTGATGGTTGCATTTCGTATTAAATTACAAGTAATAATTTACTATTTAGAACGTCTAAGTTAAAAGCTAATTAGAATAAAAAGATGTATGCATATGAAAAGCGGATCTTATTTAGTGCATACAAAATGCTTATATAATAAAAATAACAATATTTTGTCTATATTATTATATAACCTATTAAAATTTTGTAAGTTTCTTTAAAATAAATTATTTTTTTTTTCGAAAGAGTTATCTTCATTAGTTAAAGTTTCTTCTAAATTTTCCAAACTGCTGATATATTATTTCAAATATTTAAATTATGCAGTCTATCAATTATGTATATACTTGTTAAAATTTTTTTTTACTTTTGAATGTATTACTTTTAAAAATATTAAATTGGAAATTTTTATTGAAAAAAAAAAATTTTAAAACAAAATCATCTTTGAATTATTAATATTTAACATTGGTCTGTAATTCAGTTTCATAGAATTATAGAAAAGACCATCTGAATATCTTTATCAAAAGTACAATACATATTTATAAAACTCTTTAGAACAAGGAAAAAAAAAATAATAAAACAATTTCTATAGAAAAAGAATATGATGTTACAAAGTTTAAAGTCACAATTATGCAAATTAATTTTATTATAAATATAATTTTTTCACAATAATAATGAATTTAAAAGATAGAATTTTGAAATTTAGTCTGTTTCATTTGATACAAAAGATTTACAAAGACAGCTGTTAGTATAATAAAAAAAATTAAGCGTATAAGAACTTTTTAAGTGTACATTGTGTTTAAATAAAGCTTTCTTTAGAAAATGAATATTGATTTATAAGATTTAAACCTATTGTTTGTTTTTAAAGGCATATACAATTCAAAAGAATTCATATGCATATATTATCGTATTTCAACCAAGTTAAATGAGAGTGAAAGCATTGTTTGGCTAAACATTTACTACTGGGAAAGTGATTCATACAAAATTTGAAATATAAATTTTAATGAAATCCTGAGCTTTAAAATCATAGAAATTAAATATTCAGATATTGAGGTATAATTTTAAGGAATAATAATATGAATACGAGAAGGATTCCCTGTTTTATAAAATACTGCTTCATAATGTAAGCGATGAAATATTATTTTAAACTAAAATATTTAATAATAAACTATACTATTGTTCCTTTTTCACATAAATTATAAGCCTTTAAAATATAATGTTAATGAAGTTCGCACAATTTTGCTGAATTGTATGTTGTATGTTCCATTTACATTATATTTAAATAGATGAAAATAAAATAATAACAAAGTAGGTACTATATCATACTAAATTTTATATGAAAGCAACGTTTTCTACCGAAAAGAATATTGCTTAACAAGCGAATAATTATATTCAGTAATTCAACAGTACTATTTCTTACTAGTTAAGGTTTCTGCAGACATTTTATATTTCACCTTTTTAGACACATGAATTAAAAAAGTTATTTACAAAACTGTGTACAGAAGTCTTTACAAAAGTGTCACAATTATCATTTAAAATTCTAGACTTAAATTTTAAGCTTTATAATACTAGCTAAGTAACGTCAATATATTATCCATGTTAAATACTAACTAGAGATCTGCATAAGATATAATTTAGTTATAGGAATGGCCCGAACGCCTTGCTCTAACCGTACCAAGCCCTCGAAGGACCAATCTGTCTTCCTAACAGTCCTCTTACCTTTTCAATATAAGGTCGCTACGACGGAAACCCCGATCAGGCGAGGTTACCTAAATGTATTACGGACGTCCTGGGTTACCGGAAACCTATTATAAAGAAACTGAGTCCCAGTGTTTGGGTTACGTTATTTTATATGTTCCTGAAGGCCAGCCATACACAGTCAGGGTCCAGTTCGAAAATGCACCATAGGATGAGTTAGTTGCAGGAAAGTTAGAGAGAAATTTCCTAGCCTTACTCTAAAAAAGTGTAGTGTAGCTCTTCATTGCGCATAAGTACACACGGTACAGTAGCAGAAAAATTAGCTGGAGGCACTGTTGTGTTGGCTGTATTTTTCTTCCGGAGAGCACAAAAACTTCTGCTTTGCCAATAGACAGACACAGCTCAAAGAGGTTCCCAGTTCCTAATAGCGCTCAAACCGTAGTCTGCACTCCAGGAACCGACGAATAATAAAATAGCTTTTTTGTGATCACCTTGGTGAGTCACAGAAAAGCTTACACATGTTGCGCAGGCACACTTTCACGTGAGATACAAAAGGGTACACACATCAGCATAGGGTGTGAAACGCTAGATAGTGGGCCCTATTTACTTCCTGAACGCACTTTTGAACAATTCTTAAATGGGTATTAGTGAAGACCCCAGATACGAAGAAGCCCTTCGGACTAGTTATTGACATCCCTTTACACTATGGTGACCACATGTCTTCGAAATTCGAGGACAGTCCATATTTTGAAATACTTTTTCTAAATTTTTCTAAATTGTAGAATGGAAACTATTTATCACAATTATTACCGTTAAAGGCTTCATTTATTTAGCATAAACTATACTTCTGTAATTGAATAATTGTAACAATTATTAATGCTAATATATTATGAAGGTACTCTAGTATGGTCACTATACTTTACTCTTCAGCAGGAGACATGTGTCTGTGATATAAGTTACCCAGCAAAAGGAATCTAACCCGTTCACTGTGGTTGGTACTATACACAGCTAATGATCAGAAAATTGTGTGTTATCCACTTTACCTTGTCATTTAGAGGCGCTTAGGAACTCCAGGTACTCACTAGAAACTTGGGCATAATATTCACGTCTCCTGAGAGTGACAACTAGGAAGTGTGAGTGTAGCAGATATTATCTCTACCACTAAAGTATAATCGGCCAGTATATGGCGTCTCATTGAAATCTATAAAGTTATGAGTGACCGATAATCGGAATCTTATCGAGAAGAATGAATCTCATTGGGAATTTATCTGAAATGTCACATAGGGGACAGCTGAATATGACGATCGAAATTCGATGAATTTTAGGCGTATGTGCAATCAAAGTCCAGTATCTAATAGGACATGATTTTTCTTGAGTGACATGATTTTTTTTGAGTTTCAACTTGAATTGTCATCGTTCGATATCTTCTTTCGGTGTTTTTTTTTCATCATCGAAAATTGGTCTCGGATACTGCTTGAAACGTTATGTCCATGTTATTAGTCGAGAAAATTTGGAGGAGTCGATGAATGGCCGAGAAAAGTACGATGGATGATTAGTATTAGGTGTGTACAACTCGAGCCTCCCGGACGTTTTTCCTATTAAAGGAGCCACCATAGGGCAACCCCATATTATTTAGTAATAACAAATATAGTAAAATTAATATTTATTGAATACGTTAGTATGAAGGTTTTTTTTAAGGTATTCAAATGTTATTTTTACCAAGAAAATTTTATGTGCATCATAAGGAATGGTTGTGAAACTATATTGTTGGTTTGCTTTCATGCAGATTATTATAATTTTATGGAAATTTAAATCACTTAAAGATAAGTTAATTATGATATAAATTTAAAAACCTTTTATCATGTTTTCACAAACTTTGCAAACATGTCTCACCAGACTAAAAAAAAAAAATCATATTATGAAATCTGTATTTCTTAAAACGTATATACATACATATGATACATTTCATATATATATTTCATATATACATTTCATATATATATGAAAATATATGTATTTCTCATGACATATTTTTTTTTCATTTTTTAAAATGTATTCTTATTACACTTACTTTAATTTTGCTAAATGGTACTAAAATATTTACAGGGACGTTCGGTGTTGCGTCAGGATTAAAGCCAATTATCTAAACTAAAAAGGCAAGCCTGTGGATAAAGACTTTTGAGGGGGGGGGGGGGGCGGGCGTAGCAAATTTATTAGCCTCTATTTCCTCAAATTTCGAAGTAATCCACGGACAACTCCGAACTTTTAGATCGATAAACGCTTCCTGATTTTATTCCAGCACCCTTGTCTAAAAGTTTTAAAAGTAGAAACTCTCGGTCACACACAGTACCGAGATTTGTAGAACAGAAACCATTAGAATGCTGCAACTAAAGATGGTTTTAAAAGTAAAATAGTAGGCTATTACACTGACAATTATAGTGCTGATAATGTAGTACTTGTTCAATGAGTTTTATATGAGTTTTTTTAAATGCTTTCTATTTCTATTTCTTTTCTTTTCTTTTTTCTTTCTTTTTTTTTTTAAATAAGATACAATAAGGGTTATTTCCAAAGTTGTCTGAAAAATAAGAATGAATCATTAGTTGAACACTTTTAAAAAATACAAATCGCGTCATATTGGCCGCCCATTTGGAAAGTGTCAACAAATGTTACAGCATAAGATTGTTTTTCCATTTATCTAAAACATATTTTGAAATTTTTATTTAATATTAATTACTAGGACGATTTTAATATACGTTAATGTAGAAACAATCACAATTTTTAAATTTCTTTCGAAAAAAATCTTTTTTTATAGATTTGGTTAAGGAATTTTTCTTTTTGATTATCTGCAACATTTTTAAAACACATCATCGTAAATGATGAATTTGCAAATTTCCTAATAAGTATAATGCTGGGTATTTTGCAAAAACGGAAAACTAGACAGCAACAGATAGGTAAATGACGTTGATAGTAGAATTCGCAGATTAAATGAACAAGCTAGCAGACAAAGTAATCTTATATTAAACTTAGTGTCATTCACTGAATGCTATTTCGAATTATCGGATTATTTTCACGGAATTGTAGAAATGGAATCTTTAATAGATGTTAAGTAAAATAGAAATATATTGCTGTGTTAACAGATCCGACCAATTCAGGTTTAGTTAGATTAAATGTAAATCTTCATAAACAATGATTATAATTATTTTATACACGTAAAGAAATAAACCCTAAAGTGAGACGTGATACTGTGGAAATATTTCTCTGAATAATTTTACATAATTTAAGTTTTTTTTTTTTTTTTTTTTTTTTCTAAACTCATAAGTGTGATTAAATTTTACATAAAAAAATATTGAAATCATCTAATTATATACATATATATATATATATATATAAAAGAAAAAAAAAAAAAAAAAAAAAAAGAAAAAATGAAATCCTTTTAAATATCAATTCTAAATAGTGCAATTTAAAGTAATAATTGTAGATTATAAGAATTCCATAGTTTAGCGTCAGAATTATTTCCAAGCTTAAATCTTTATTAAAAATGATTTTCAATTCAATAAGTATTAAATGAGTACTTCAAAATTGGTACTTAAGTACCGTAAAGTGAAAAACAGATCTAAAAATTTCTTTCAGCCATGAAATAATATTATTAAATGCCTGTTCGAAGTAGAATATACATAATTTTCCCGCTTTGCGAAGAAAGCTGTAAAATGATTTAAATATATTATTCAAATTTGACATTTATTTAAAGATATAAATAGGGCTCTATTTGGGGGTAGATCTATGACGAATTTTAAAATGAAAAAAAAAAATACGTCTATATTAATAAACTGAAAAACTAAAAACGTGTTACAGAAGAAATGGGAATTACATATTTAAGGCGCGTATTTAATTTAGTTCAAAAAGACCCCTTTACTTAATTATGCTAAGTATAACAAGTATTAAATTCTAATTAGTTTGTTAAAAATTAGTTTGTTTAAGATTCTTACTCATGAAATATGTCAGAAATACGCAACTAGTACGCTCCAAAAGTTTAGCAAGCT
Organism: Salticus scenicus; assembly: GCA_963930645.1. Classification (NCBI taxonomy): domain Eukaryota; kingdom Metazoa; phylum Arthropoda; class Arachnida; order Araneae; family Salticidae; genus Salticus; species Salticus scenicus. Next base: position 210,777,993 of record OZ005651.1, on the reverse strand, counting down.
TTGCAAACGATCAGTTTTTTCAATTGAAAAACTTATCTCTCAATGAAATATTTTCAAACATTGGGTATTTAAAGAACTGTGTCTCCCTCATATTTTTCAGGAGAGATTGGTTTAAGACAACATTTAGGAGGCCAGTAACAAAGTGAGCAAAATCGAAAATGTTTGTGATCATCCTGTATCGGTAAGTGAGTGAAATAATCAGTAACTTATGATATGTTAATATAGACCCAGTACAATTTGTGGATGAATTTGGGCGAGGAAAGCATGTTAAATAACAGAGATATAAGCATTTATTATAGAAAAAAAAAATATCAACCTTTTTTTTTTATAATATACGAAAATTACACCTACTTTCAGATAAATTGAAAAAACACTTTAGAAACATGCTGCAATTGGTATTCAAATATCCTAAATATCTCATGAAATATGAGCATTTCTATGAGAAACGTTTTCACTGCGCATAGATAAATGTTTATTATATAGGTTGAAAGCTAGATATATTGGGCAACTTTTGTCAAAAGTTCATTTGAATAGAGTAAAAATTAAGCAAACTATAGGCAAAAGAATGAGCTAGATATTAGGTATTTTCCAAGAGCTGAAATTTCATAAGGAGTAATTAATTTGAAGACCCAATTATTTCAACTACGCTCCAAAAGTACTTTTTTGTAAAAAACCCCATATAAACTTATAACTCTGACATAGTTTTGTTTATTTACTAAGATTTGTAAGATTATAAGGGGTTTTTCACAAAAAAGAACTTTTGCAAAGTGGTTGAAATAATTGGATCTTCAGATTAATTATGCGGTATGTGAAAAACCCTTTATACAATTTCAAATCTTGGAAAATACCTAAAATCTAGCTCGTTCTTTTGCTGACAATTTGCTCAATTTTTACCCTATTTAAATGAACTTTTCACAAAGTTTCCCGATATATCTAGCTTTCAACCTATGTGATAAAATGTTTTCTATCTTTAGCGCATGTACAGCAAAAATGGTTTTACATAAAAGTATTCATATTTCATGAGATATTTAAGATATTTGTATTACGATTGCAGTATATTGCTTTAAAAGAGCTTTTTCAATTTATCTGAAAGAGGGAATAATTTTCGTTTGTATCTCTATATATTAAAAAAAAAGTTACGGTCGCTGGCGTCAAATTTTTTTGTCTGCGACAGCATCTTCTCACGGAGGGCAGGGTCCTTTGCGTCATGAGAGGTATCAATATGTTCCGAATACTCCAAGAAAGACATTTCAGCTGCTTAGAAATTTCTATCATTTTAATTAAAGAAGTTATTAACTTAAAACGACAGGTTTATGAAGGTACTCTATTTGCCACCTTGGAAAAAGTTTCTCCCAGTGATGTTGTTCTTCTGTCATGAAGTCATTTTACACGGGAAAATTAAAATATGATCCAATGGTTGTAGGTAAGAAGATTGGGTTTAGCGTCGCACCAGTCTGCGCTATGGGTAATTGGCGACGGTCTGCGACACACCCCTAGGGATGTTCCGGAGACATGCCATCACAATTTTGATTCTCCACGGAGGGGGTGGCTCCCCAGCTTTGCTGATCCCCAGAGGTATAGTTTTGATGGAAACATGGAGGACTTTGCGGACAGAGCGGATTTTATGTGCACCAGCCACCATTAACGTACCCGACGGTCTTTCGCCGGTTCAAGTAAAGAATCGGCAATCTTCCAATTAAGAGCTTGGCGCTTTACGTACTGGGGTACAAAGGCCCGGAATCATGGTTGTAAAAAAAAAAAAAAAAAAAAAAAAATGTTAATGTGGCTATTAGTAACTTTTTTTCTCTACTTTTAGAAAATTAATTTTCTTATACGGGAAAATTAAAATATGATCCATGGTTGTAAGTTGGTAGGTAGTTAGGTAGATTGGTTTTGACGTCGTACCATTACTGCGCTATGAATAATTGGCGACAGTGTGGGACACACCCCTAGGAATGTTCCGGAGACATGCCACCACCTTTTTTATCCTACACGGATGGATGGCTCCCCCGCTTCCGTGATTCCAAAAGGTATAATTTTGATGGGAACATGGAGGACATTGCTACCACGACAAATTTTACTTGCGCCAGGCACCATTAGTGTACACGACGTTCTTTGATTAGCTCGAGTGGCAAACCCGCAATCTTCCAATTACGAGCTCGGCGCTCTACCGACTGAGGTACCGCGGTCCGGATCTATGGTTGTAAAAAAGAAATAAAACGGGTCATATACTAAGGCTGTAATGCAAATTGGTCTAGATAATACAAATTTCTTTCCACTCAAAAAAAAAAAAAAAAAAAAGCTGATTTTTAGCATAATTTTCATAAAAATAAATAAGTAATGTACTACATATTGTTATATATTTCAATTTGACATTGAATATGGGGATTTTTATAATAATTTTCTGTTTTGTCTTGTGTTATGCATTATTAATATTCCTATTCAGTGAAAGGAAAGCAGCCAATAGGCGGGTAGAGCTCTGCATGTGTTAATAAGTAAAGTGAGTCAGGGGGAGGCTAAGCCTCCCTCGGGGGTTGGTGAGCGGAGCGAGCAGGGGGCAGAGCCCCCTAGTATTATAAATAAAAAAACTGCTGAATTTTTTTGGAGTTTTAAAATAAATGCTTACATCTCCGTTATTTAACATGGTATTGTCTACAAATTGTACTAAGTCTGTATTAACATATCCTAAAGTGACAGATTATTTCGTTTACTTAACAATACAGGGTGATCACAAACATTATTGATTTTGCTCAATTTGATTCTGGCCCCTAAATGTTGTCTTAAACCAATATTCACTGAAAAACATAGGGAAGACCCAGTTCTTTAAATACCCAATGTTTGAAAACATTTCATCGAGAGATAAGTTTTAAATTGAGAAAAACTGGTGGTTTGCAAATCTTGTTAAACTTTTGAGCGGGAGTGAAATTAGGAGATATCTTGTTTCCCGTGAGTTAAGATGTGTATCTAGAAATTTTTAAAATTTAATTTTGCTCATTTTGGAGCATATCAGGTGACATGTTTGTGCAAACAGCAATACATTGTTTAACCATTTGCCGGCTCTATTTAGATTCACTCCTGTGGTCAGTGTTGTCATATTTAGGGAATTTTTCTTTTTCAATATCCACCATTAAATTTTATCTATAACGGTTGCTTAATCCCTTCCAAGGTTATGTATGCATCCATTATGTATATCAAATATCACTTTTCAAAATTAATGGTGACAGCAGAATAAAAGAGTCTCTAAATATGGAGGGACTGTTTAGAGCACATTAGAGCGTTAAAGCCAGTAAAGGGTTAAGATCCTGCTATGTTTGAGGAGAAGTTATATACAACTGCAGTTTGAAGATATCCAATGAAAAAATCTAATGCAGACATGATGCATAAGTTTTGAGGGTCGAATATTCATGTCTATTTTCAACATGACATTAAGGATATGTGTGTACACTCAGTAAAGGGTGCTCTGTCAGCAAAGATTTGCTATGAAAGCATGGCCTATTAGTTGCCGAAACGTCAGTGGAGGCCCTCTGTTGAGACTCAAAACGGTTTTGGGCTGTGTCTGTCTGTCGCGCGATAGCGGCCGCAAAAATAGCGCTATTGACTTGAAATTTGGTACAAATGTTCATGTGCCCTACGAAATCAGCTGTATAGTTTTGGGTGTGTATTCCATTTGTAATTCGTGTACAGGGACGCTCCAAAGTTTTTCTTATCATTACGGCCTATGGGAGGAATTTGTATGTACCGCGATAGCGGCCACAAAAATCAAGCGAATGACTTGCAATTTGATACACATGTTCATGAGCCCAACGGAATCAGCTGTATAGTTTTGGGTGTAACCACCGGCGTATGTAACCACCGGCTGAAATCTGTATCAATAGTTGCAGATGTTATCAGATTACAGAAAAAAATGTTATCTTGACAGATTGCGATGTAATTTTAGACTAAATTTTTTGTAGTTTCAGGAAACATAAGTTTTGCTGGGAAATTTTGCACTTTTACAGAAATTTTCTATTTTTTAAGAGTTTTTTTACGATGCATGATATTGATTATTTTTGTCTGAAAGTTGATTTTTTTTTTGTTTGTTTGTTTGCTGTAATGTTATAGGTTTAAGTAATCGAGATCAAAGTTATGCTCATTTTGTTCCTTTTAGCAATATTGCGTGGAAGTTATGAAAGTGAACTTTACAACTTTGTTATTAATTCTGTTTATCTTGTAGCGATTCATGTAAAAACGCTAAGAGCAGTGTTTGCCACCTGATAAATTTTTTAACAGCCTCACTGTGTAGTGCTAAGTGTTTTTAATATACTTAGACATAACTTAAATGTAACAATGTAAATTTTGTTTGTCGCAGTTTTAAAAGAAAACTGGCATATGGAGTTAGTGGTTTCTTTATATAAACACACAAGGTCATTATAAATATATTTCATCTATGCAGAAGGACCTAATGTGTCTGTGCAGGTAATTAGGACGAATTTTTCTAAGCTTTTCTAATTTTGAAAAAAAAAAAAAAAAAAAAAAACATAGTCAAATTTAATGATTAAAATTTGCAGTTTTTAATTTCTAAAATAAACCAAGAAAAATAAATAATTTGAATGACAAATTTTTACTTAAAAAATGTAAGCAGAAAAACTTAAAAATGTGCAGACATGTGTGAAATTTAAATAATTTAAGAGTGATTAAAATACATTTCCCTAATCAAGAAATATTTCATTTGTTTTCTTTCAAAAAATAAATAAGTAAATAAATAAAAAATAAAATAAAATAAAATAAAAATAAAATAAATAAATAATATAATATAATCTGATAAACAAAGGCATTTAGAAAGTTTATTACAACACAAATGTTTCAGTACTTAAAATAAGGTAATAAATAAGTATATCAAAGAGAAAAAAATAAGATCTGGATTTCAAGCAGGTGTGTTAACGGGATACAAAGACTTTTAGAGTGGCTGTTAAGAGAATAAACACTCCAGTTTACAATTAGGAATAAAATCAACTAGATTCTTTTTAATAAGATAGCAGCATTCAAATTTTCTCTTAATGTGAAAAGCATCTATTCAAGATTAGCTGTTACCATTAATATTATTTTGTTTATAAAATGTTTTTTAACAGCAAAGAAGAGAAAGAGAGTATTTATTGGTATACTTTTATACTTGTATACTTTCATATATTTTTTATCAATACTTTATGTTTTCTTTAAAAGACCGATCAAGTAATGAAACATATTAAAATGTATATATTTTTAAAATTTAATGGAAAGAGTCATATATGCAAAAAGAGAAAAAAGTTATAAACGAAATACATGAAAATATATTTGAAATAACTTTCTTGTACCATTTTTATTTTAAGCCTATCCTTTTGGTCCAATTTACAAGATTAAATAAACAATTATATTTTCAAGAAATCTTTGTTATTTTTTCCAATGATGAAAATTTATTTAAAAAATATTTTTAAAAAGAAATAATCGATTTGTTACATTTTATCAGAAGTGCACATTGCATTAATATGTATAGTATATTCGAAAGTTATGACGTCATAAACTCTATTTCAAAAACATGAATAGAATAAATCTGTTTGCATTAATTAGTTCTTGTTCGTAATAGGTTTTATTTATTTTTTAGAACAGACTTTTAGTTGTTTTAAGGAGCTATCTATATATGTACTTTGTCCTATTTTTAAATTTTCCCTTGTTAAGTCTCTCATTTTGATGGTTTAATTTAAAAAGACCTGCTTCATTGACCTAAATTTAATTTTTTTCTACTTTTCTTGCCATATTAATTTAATATTTAAGACAAAAGACGTTTAGATTTTATGACGTTTAGATTGTACTTACAACAGATTTAGATTATACTTTACAACAGCATCGAATTAAAAAAAAAAAAGACAGAATTACAAACACCGAATAAAAACATTTATACGACAGTTAACATAAGATTAAAAGACACATTTTTAAAATTAAGAATATTTATATGCAATTTCTGAAACCTGTAGTTGTTTTCCAATAATTATTTTATTTGAAATAACATGAAAGTTTATACATTTTGAATGCAAAATACAGGCTTTTAAGAAATAGTTATCTTTACATTTTCGTTAATAATTTTACAATTATTGGTTATACTTAATAATAAAAAGTTTGAACCGTGGTGGCAACACTTAATTACTTACAATAAATTTGGGACACCAGCTAAAGGGCTTGAAAAGTTAATATATTTTACGGATATAGGTTTTCATCCATAAGACGGTCTGGTAGTTTTCGAATTTTACTCTTATTGAATGATATCCTAATCTAACGTTTTTCTCCAAGAAACCTGTCAAACTCTGAACCGTGTATGTGTAATAAGTACAGCCAACAGACAGATTGAACGAGTCTTGTACATTTGCACTATATTCACTTGGCTGACTACTTAGTTGCTGCCCGTGAGTTAGGTTTGACACTGCGTTACATAACATTGCATTTTGGTGTTATAACTTAAATATTGAAAGTAAAACGCCGATGCAATAAATACATTAACAATGCAAAAAATGTGAGAACTTCATCACTAGGTACAATAAAATTTATTCTTAATTTAACGTTTTTAAAAAACGTAAACTGGGTTATTTTTGTATCTATTTATCAATTAACTTTATTTTTTTCTTAATTTATAAAATTGGCAGGGTTTTTTTTTTTTTAAATGTAAAAAATTAATTTTTGTATTTTCTAAAAAGGTTAAAAAATAAAATAAAAGAGAAGGAAAAAAAATGTAGAAAAAATTTTAATTAGCTTTTTTACAATTCTCTATATTTCATTTTTACAAAAAGGATTTACACTTTCCTTTCATCATTGAACTGCGAAGACCTTTTCTTTCAGGTAACTAAAACGAGTAAAAACTGATTTATTAATTTAATCTCAAATTACAGTAGTATAAAAAATAAACTTCAGTGAACGTATTTTTAAAATACATATCCTACTGAAAAATTAATTGCTTTAAAAATATTTCATGTTGAAAAGAAACAAACTATGAAATTTTATTTTTTGCGTAAGCTCATGAAATTTGCATACAAAGGATTAAAGAACTAAGTTTATCCTTTTTTTTTTTTTTTTTTTTTTTTACTGTTCCTTAAATGGTAAACAATTATGAATATTTTAGACAAAATATATTATTTAATTTATGAATTATTTCTTCAGGTTTTGTTTTTTATAACAATAAAATATTTAAAAAAATACATATATATAATTCTTAATAATTATGATATCTAATAAAAAATGTTAAACAAGATTAGTTCACTGAATGTAAAATACTTGTTTAAAATATTGAAAATTTCATTCCAAAAATCTAAGTCTTTTAAATTTTCTAGAGAATTAATATAGGCAGACTAAGTTTAATGAATGAAAATATAATAAATTAATTAACTTTAATAACTATTAATAAAGCCACAAATACTATTAAGAGAAAAAATGAAACCTTACTTCAGCTTTATTGATATAACTTAAAGTAAGCTGAAGTAAGGTTTCGTTTTTTCTCTTAATAATAAATTAAGTTAAATAGTTTACCACATGAGTTAAGTAGTTTAATAAAAAATTAATTTTACAATATATACGAACCATTTTTCTTTAATATAAGCCTTAAAAGTATGCATGCATAGATATAGTATACGTTTGTATACTTTGATATCTTTATTTGATTTTTCAGAACAATCTTTATAGATTTAATAAATTCAGTACTGTAGTATTAATCCCCTAAGGCACAATACTTTGACTTTTGTATCCTCTTACAGTTTTAGAATTTTATATTAATGTCAGTATAATGCATTGAATTATTAAAAAAAAAAGTCAAGGCAGTTTTATTTTCATATTATTTTCTGAAATACAAATCTGCATATCTCGTTACACAACATATTAAAAAATTTAAATTTCACATAAAATTTTTTGTACTTATATAAATAAGTAATTATCCAATTTTTGAGTTATGAGTCGAATTCATGTTTTATTTTCAAATTCAATTTATTTATAAAAATCTAGTAATAACTAGCTTTCTTTTAAGAATACTTTTGTTGTTTTGATCAAAAATGACAATAATAATTGATTGTTAGAAGCAAAATTCCATTGATTTTTTAAAAATATTCTGATGAATAAGCAATTTTCTATGTTCTTCAACCTCTTTTTTTTTTCATTTCATTTCATTTCATTTCATTTCTTTCATTTCTTCTTCTTCTTCTTCTTCTTTTTTTTTTTTTTTAATTTTATGTATGCACTAAAAATAATATTTCTTCATACGATTGAAAAGATAATTTTTTTTTCGGTTTACGCGAATAATCGTAAATTTAAATGAAACACAGGTGAATTGAATTAACAAGTTATTTTTTCCCTTATACATAATGAAAAAGGAAAAGTCTTTGGAAACGGTATTGTTTCAAAATCTGTTTGAGATATATTTAAGCAAATTTACAAAAATTACAAACGTTTTAAAAATGATCAAAGATGACAAAAATTGTAATTTTTTTACATAGAATATTTTTAAGAGTGGATTTTCTGTGGTTTTTATTCATCTGGATTAAAAATTAAAAAATTTATTAAAAAAATTATTAATTTTAAGTAATCAAATATTTTTACTACTTACAATCATTACTTTGTAAGTCAGTGTTTGCATAATAGATATCCAAACAGAATGATCAGTTACAGAATTAAACGACTATCTACCAAAATAAATTGAGTAATTCATTAGTTTTTTCTATTTTTTGTGTGTCACCAATTGCCCACTGCGTAGCTCTCAGTCGAAGTTAAACCCGCTCAACCTCAACCTTAACAACTTTTATTGGTATGTTTTATTGGATCGAAACATTCAAAATATATCTATACACAGTTGCCAACTTTTCTAATTTATTCTGCAGCATTGTTAACACAGTCCTTTTTTCACACCACTTTTTTGTAGAGTGATTTTTCTCTAATACGTAATTACGACTGAGTAAGAAAAAAATTACTCTTTAAAAAAAAAATATGGTGTGAAAAGAAGGCGGTAGTAAAAATGCTCCGGAATAAATTTAGAATGTTGGCAACTCTGTTTATACCTTATTATGGATTTTTTCCCCTAATCACAACTTCTTATTGAAATAATTCATATTCCAACAAATGCTGAAAAACAACTTTACTATAAAAATAACCTTATTGGTGTATGAGTTCTTCTTTCTGATAAGTGTTGCGTGATATATTGTAAAACTCATCTTTACTGACATAACTTTCAAGAACTAGTGTATCAAAGCAATAGCAAAATTGTTTTATTTCAACAATAGGTAGGATTTGTCATATCCCGCAAATATTTTGGAATTAATTTTATAGATAAAAAAGTCTAAAGATGCAAAAAAAAAAAAAAGTATCCAAACGTTAATAAAATGTGTATAATTTGGTTTGAGCGGTAGATGAAGTCTTAAATGTTGACAGCATATTAGTTATAAAATATGATGATTTATTAATGTAACATAAATATTGAAGATTATTGTATATTTCTTACAAAAGAAGATATAAAGGGCAACTGCTTTACAGGAAAATATGTAAACGTAAGAATTTTTTATTAACATAACATTTTTTAATTTTTATTAATTTAAATGCAACTATTTTACATGCAGTTACTTAAAATGCTACCACACAGTTAAAAATGTTTTTTTAAAAATGAGCTAAATTGTCTCCAAACAGCTCCGAAACAAAATATATACTTAAATTTGAAAACCCATGTACTCATTTTTGAGAATATTGACATGTCAAACATGGGGATATAGAGATTCTTATTGGTCAACCCCATTTTTGAGCATGTCAGTATACTCAAAAATGAGTACATGGGTTTTCAAATTTAAGTATATATTTTTTTCTTAGCTATTTTCAGACAATTTAGCTCATTTTTAAGAAACTATTTTTAACAGCTATTTTAATTTTTTTTTTTTTTTTTAATGTTTATAATAACAACCTTATAAAATTGTTTCTAGGCTAAAAGATATTAAACATATCTGTAAACTGACTTAATAACATTTTTATTTGTTTAGAAAAGGGAATAGAATAATTGCCTCAAAGTATAATAGAGTGTTTTTTTTTTTTTTTTTTTTTTTTAAACATTTCTCGAGATTTATTTCTCTTTTTTCAATTGTCGCTTCTCTGAAGGTTTGAAAAATATTTATCCCTATTCCTTTAAACTGAAGGGGCAAAATAGAACTGTTTTTAATAACCAATGTATAGATATTCTACGCTTAGATCAACAAAACTAAAAATATAACTATACTTCATTTTGAATAGTATACTTAAATATAAATTGAATTCTAAACATGGAACTCTTAAATAAAATTTAATACTGTTAAATTCAGAACTTCAATACGAGTGCTTGATGTAAAAGATAAACATTCATAATTATTGTGCACCTTTCACATCATCAAAATTAGAAATTTCATTGACTTTGAATAATAAAAGGGTAATGCAATAATTTTAAGCTATTTTGAAGTCTCTTTGTCAAAGGTAGTCCTAAGGAGGTATGTGGAAATAGCTTATTCCGTTTTCGTCAAATTATTTCAAAAATACCGCGATGTTCTAACTAATTAGGATGCTTTTAGAAAATTAATTATAAAGTTTGTACCGGAGCTTAGTCGTTTCCGTTTTAGCTTAAAATTAATTTTGTTCCTGTTTATTTAAGTATTTATTCTTTAATAACAATTCCAATTGTTATATACTAGTGTTTGAAATTAAAATCTGCAATTCTCAAATAGTCTACATAATTAGACATTTTGCAATAGTACGTCCTCTTTGAAATAATTTTAAAAATATTGGTGTTGGCATGGTGCAAATTTCTGCTATATTTTAAGTAAGTTCCATTAAAAAACTCTTTCTTCTCCAAACATTTAGTAATGTTAATTTTGAAAATTCATTATATTATGTATACCAAGTAAAAACGTATTACGAAAGCTTTTTATGTATGTTTTGGAACACTAATTATACTTGTCTAATAAAAATAAAATTTATCATGGTAATGGGTTCATTTGTATTTTTAAAAAGCTTAACGCTCGAAAAAACTTACAATTTAATATACAAATCTAAAAAATCCACGAAATAGAGGCTGCCAGAGCAAATTTTTAAATTGATATATTTTTGAAACGTTTATTGTATGTACCACGCTTTTTCGAAAAATGAATTTAAATTAAGTAAAATTAGGTACTATATTTCAAAGAACTTCTAAATAAAGCTTCATGTAATATTATATTATTCATCATACAACATTTCTCATGTACAGTATTTTATTATATTTCTAATAATTTCCATTGTAATTAAAATGCTTTTATTGTTTACTGCTTTTATTACATTATTAGTTTTTCCTCTTACTAATAATATTACGTATTTTAACAAAAGTTTTTATCCAGGAATTCAGAGTAGATAGACAACGATTTCATCTCATATTAAGTAGAAAAGAATTCTCATAAACATTGACGCGACGATGAAAATAAAAATAAACATATTTTCCCTGGGATCTTATTTACGTACTCCGAAGTTATTTAATTGCCTTAAATCTCAAAAATATTTTTTTTTTTAAAGTAAAAAATATTAATTAGATTTCTTATAAAGTGACTTTTTTCAAATTTTGTTCGCAGATTCATATATATATATATATATATATATATATAATAATGATGTTTCAAACTTCACAGAGCTGGTTAAATTCTATGCTTATTAAAATAGTTTTTGACTAAATATAGTGATATGAAATCTTAATAATGGAGGAGAAGAGAATCGAAATTATCTAACTTAAATTTTTTATTTTGTATAAAAGACAATTTTCCTAAAACTGCATACTTCATAAATTGGCATGTATTTTCCAACTTATGACAATCTATTAAAATTATTTTGCTTGTAAAATGTAAAATGATTTTTTTCCACAAAATAAAGATAAGTAAGGAAGTAAATATTTAATTTACTAAATTCTTTTCTTACGCGTATTTACTAGGTTATGCCAAAGTTAAAATTACCGTTGGCTGCTTTAGGGAATATAAGATAGGATTTCTAAACATTTAAGGAATTTAAATAAACATTTATTTTTCTTTAGATTCCGAATTCTGAAATAAAAAATAATCTTTTGCATTTAAACTGCGATAATAAATAATTTAGTGAAGAAAGAAAAAAAAAAATAAACTATAACTTTTCATTAAACTTGTGGATTAACAGTCGCTGAAATTAAATTTTGAGACAATCCCTTAACCCGTTAGTAGTCGCTATAAACAGCGCCACCTATTACAGATTGCGCACTTTTTATTTTACTGTCACCAATAATTTAAAAAAGTGATGTGATCGACGTTTCTTCGAGTTTATTCGCGTTTTATGTATATCAAATGCCACTTCTAAAAATTTTTGGTGGCTATTGAATAAAAAAAATCTGGCAACACTTAAGGATGGGCGGCAAATCGACCAACTAGCGACTACTAACGGGTTAATAACATTTATGGGAAAATAAATAAGTAAAATTAAGTTCGTTCTTGGTTTTCCAACTTTTAAAAAACACATAAACAGATACATTAATTTACGGTGAAATCCATCTACTTCATTTTTGTTAAATCTATTTCTAATAATTCCGAAATTTCGTTCTTTCTAGATATGAAACAAAATTAACTTTCAAAGGGTGTTGCGTGTTGAATGGATTTTAACGTCACACTATAGCTACGCATTGGACAATTGCCGACGTAACTGTCAAAGAGAAAAACTTGATTAAGTAAAATAAGAATCTAATTATAAAAAACTTAAACTGAAAGTGAAATGTGAAACATAGCGGTTATAATTTTCTCACTAAATTTATTATTTTAAATTTTAAATTAACTTTGAGTAATTTGAGAATCCAAGGGCATTTCAAGAACCAGAATGCAATAAATGATAGAGTAATTCAATATAAAATTTGTAGTTACTTTTTTTAGTAAAACTATTTTGAAGAAATTTCAAATCGTTCCGTTTTCAGAGATAACACATCACACTTTATCTTAAGTGTAATTTTTATCATTAAATGTTAAATTATAAATACTTTACGTAATATTAATCTCCTCAACTACAACTTACTGCGTAATAAATGATCATAGGAAGCCAGAAATCTAAATCGTCATTCATAAATCAAATTAAATATCGCGTATAATTGCCTTGTAAAAATTAATCGCTATCTATTACACTTCAAAAGAAAATATAACCTAGGTATTGTATATGAAATTGCTTGCAGGTCTGCAAGAATATATGGTTTTTAACCAATGATAATTTTGAAAAATTGAAAAATTCTTAAATTTACGCTGTTCTTTATTTTTATTGGTATGGTTTTTATTTATGTGTGAAAGACAAATCTAAGACTTGAATTTTTATCCACTTCCTATCATCCTATTGATCTCCAATGATAATTCACGATCAAGTAATAACTGACTTAAGGGTGGGGGCCCTAGCCTCCCCCCCCAACAACAGTTCAATTTCTTTTATTTTAAATTTTAACCCACTTCCTATTATATAATTTAACTGAAATTTTGTGTGCATGTACAACTACGATGACAATACATGCTCAATAGTAAAAGACATAGGGATAGGCCCTGGGCACCCAACTCCAGTTCAAAAGTTATTTTAGAATTTTGAAATTACTTTCTGTTGTCTAAAACTTAAACTGTCTTAAATAACTTCCTATTGTCTAATTTAACTGAAATTTTGTGTACATGTACAACTACGATGACAATATATGCTTAAGTAGTAAAAGACATAGGGATGGGCCCTGGGCACCCAACTCCCGTTCAAAAGTTATGTTCGAATTTTAACCCATTCACCGAGAAAAAATATATACCGCCTTCATCTAGAACGAATAAGTGATCATTTTGAAAATCTCTAAACTAGAAATATATATTTCCGAGCTATGCGTATAAGGCACGCCAATAAGCTGAATAGACGAAATGATCGAGAATTTCTAGTCTATACATTTCTAGATGGTTAAACAATATTCTGAGTATTCTGAATATTACGAATTCTTTGCATTGCGAGAAATTCTTGCTTTATTTTCTAGAATTGGGTCATAAACTAAGATTATAGTTGCTAAAACTCGCCTCTTGTAATTTGCATTTATTTGCAGAGATTTTTAAAAACGTTTGACCTCGGTAATATAGAACGCTCTAGAATTCTAGAATAACGCTCTAGAATTCTAATGAGGCTTTCTAGAACTCATTTTCAAAGGGGACTAGAATTTATAAGGATGACATGAAACTATTTTTATTAGAGTCAAAATTTAGATTCTAGGTATCAGTCACAGAATTTTCTCTCAGTTTTTCCTATTGTCCGATTTAGCTGAAATTTTGCATACACATATATATATCCAACGACAATACATATTGAATCAGTATTTGAGGAAAGGGAGCTAAAGGGATTAGGCCTCCATGTTTTATTCAAATTTTGTTTTTGAATTTCAAGCCGAATAACTACCATTCGATTGAGCTAAGTTTAGCATACATGCATATTATTTATTTTCATGGAATTGGAGTTTTAAGTACATTTCGAAACAAAATAATTAAAACCGTAATTTTTTTTTTTTTTTTTTTTTTTTTTTTTTAATTTGTGAATTATTTTCTTTTATAAAAAATTGCATAAAATGATCTGTGACAACTGAAAGAAAACAAACAAACAAACAAACAACGACAAAAAGAAATGGGTTACAAGTTTTTTAATAACTTATCACTACAATTATACTTTTCAACTTTCCAAATATTCCACTATTCGACTATATCTAATCTTTAACTATTTAAATGCATTTAATCCAATACCTTTTAAACAGAGTAAACATTGCTTTAAAAGAACAACTATCCAGACTGGCAAAAACAGTATTTTAACCAGTTAGTTGTTATTTCGTTTTTACAGAATTTATTCTATTATTTTTCCTAATTTATATGCCTATTATTAAGTGCACTGATACTAATATGCTTTTGATGATAAATATTTAATTTTTACGGTTTTCAAATGAGCACTTTCGATTAAAAGCAGTGTTTCTCGAGAAAATAATGATAATAAAGTAAGAAATTATATTTTTAGCGTTTATTCGTCAGTCAATTCAGAAAGGTTTTAAAAGAACAAGCATTTTCTTTGTTATTTTGGCAAAAAAAAAAAAAAAATATATATATATATATGTAATTCTTATATTATATATGATGATAATTTATTCGTGGAAATATGAAGATTTTACGATCGACTGGATAGAGACATTAATTATTTTATTCTAACTAAAAAATAAATAAATAAATAATAAATAAATAAATAAATAAAATAAAAATAAGTTTTAAGTCTTTTTTTTTTCATAAATGCTTATTAAATTCCTAATGATAATTTTGGAGGAAACAGGGCACGACCTCTAAAACAAATTTTACGCATCATACATTGTGCGTAACGAAGACGTTTACTGCGTCCTTTAGGGCAAGATTGGCCGGCTTCTTTACTAACTTTTTCGCTACTAACACATCGTTTCGGTAATGTTCTAGTGAATCTTTATTTATCTTTTAAAACAAAAGTTTCACAGTGTTCCTTTGGTTAGGTGATTGGGCCCAATAGTATCTATAAGTTTATGGTATTCTGGGTGCTGAAACTGCGAGACGATGCTCCGAATTTAGCGGTGTAAACTCGGTGAATATGTTTATTGTTCCAAAGATAAACTTGAAATTTTTGAGGTACTGCTGAGGAAACAGATGAGGTACTGAGGGATTGAGACTGTAAAGTGGTAGACTGTGTGACAGTGTGCAACGCAACCAGTGTTCTGAGTATTATGTCTAATTTATTCAAAGTGGTTTTAATGTTATGAATGTGGCCGAAAAGGTATTTAGCGCTGACCTGTGTAGTGCCATATGCCTTTCAAACAATTTCTTACAAAAATCGGATCATTTTTGCTGATTGAAATTATTATTCAAATCAACCAGACAAAGTTTCCAGTTACTCTTCTTATTAACTTTTGCATAATTCCTGAAAAAAAAAAAATCGCATGTGGAAATAAAACGTATCTGATTTCAGAAAACAGTTATTACATATTTCGACACTTCTCCTTTATACTTCTGTGTATTTCACTTCTTAAAACAACTGTAAGAAATTTTGCATTTCTTAATATAAAAGGAACTGTAGAAGTCTATCAAGAAAAGTGAGATAAAGCTTATTTGACTTCAGTAAGTAAATTTCTACTCTTCTGGAAATTTTGGTTAGAGCTGCAGCCAAGAATCAAGAATGTCCAAAAGGTCATGTTCCATCAAAATAGTCCAGACACAATAGACCTTTCCGAACAAACAACTATATATATATATATATATATATATATAGTTCTCACGCATCGTAAAACACGTGTAATATGTTTTCCTATTATTTGGTAAAATAAAAGAAGTCATAAACTAGTCACAAAGCAGGCACGTGTCATTTTCCTCGGCAAACTCAGATGATGATGTAATCACTCGTTTTTCTTTAGTGTTGCAAGATTGAGGGATACAAACAGTACAGAGCTCCGTTTTTATGTGAACCCCCTTCATAGTATTTTCTGTATTTAATACATTATTAATTGCTGCGAAGCGTACGGACTCCGTTTCATAGAACGATCCTGTCATAATGTTATCGTTTTTAAGTCTAATTGGAGTGAAGCGCACCATTTCTCACGGCACTTTCACATTTTTTACAGTATTAATGATTGATAAGTGAGAAGAGTACAAGATCTCGTTTATGTGAGAACCCCACTTCACAGTGTTTGCCGTAATCTTTATGCGAAAAGTACGATCTTAGTTTTTGTGAGAGGTCTTTTTTATAATATTTGTGACATTAATGGTTTAAGAAAACGAAATATACAGAGTTCCCATTTTAGTGAGGAAGGTGAAAAATTTTAAAAAGAACATAGGTGGGAATATATTTTAAAACATGAATGGGAAGAAAAGAAAAAATAATTTTAAAATAAATGAGAACAGAAAAAAATCAGAAAGCAATGAAACAAAGAAAAAATAGACTGAAAAGAAACTACTTTTTTTATCGACGAAACGAAGAAAGAAAAAAGGAAAAAATAAATCAAAGAAGTTGAAAAGACGGATCTCAAAATTAAGTAAAAAATTTCTAATGTAGTCTCTGTCAAATGCAACAACTCAATTCACTAAGAAGAAGATGAAGAAGTTGCCCCCAATTATGTAACGACTTACGTGTAATTAGATGAATTAAACGGTTTGGATCTAGCGTTTTAAATTATACGGATGAGTCCTCAAAGCTTGTTTCAATTGCAAGAAAGTAAATAACATTTTTGGTTGTGATTCTGCTTTTAAAAATTACATTTTTCTGTCTAATCATACAACCATACTTATTTCACGTTTTTTATTGTTTTTATTTATTTTCTTTCATTATTCAGTAAAATTATGATAATAACACATTTATTCTAATAAATTTATAAGACAATCGTATTTACCACCTAAGAGGAGAAAAGTCATTTTTCTGGTGTTGAGAAAAAGAAAAGAATGATAATAAAATAAGTATACATATTACCACTTCATAATTCAGAACATTGCTTCTTAAACGTATAAAAAATCCTACAGATTGATTTTTGTAAAGAAATCTGTACATATAACTCGTCCATTTAAGTTTAAAGCCTAGCGGGTAAGTTTTGGTCCTCTTTCCCACACACCAAAACTACTTTGAAAACTAGATTTCCCAACTCTCACTGTAACTACCATTGCAATCTTATTCACAACGATCCAATTCTAACTAATAACTCTCTTCAACCGACAGAACGATTTGACCTAAGTAAATCACTCCCAATACTTTGCAAAATTTGACATTATTGCGAATAGCCTCTGAGAGTCCTCACAAAGTGAAAATACAAATAATATTGTCTAGCAATTGCGATCATAATTTAAAATGCACATTGTTACATCATCCAGACAAAGTGAAATAGCTCTTGATTTTCATTTAGATTTTATTTACAAGGTGTGTTCGAAAAGTTCGGTGATAGGTCTCATAATTAAAAAACCGCGCCGGTTAGGATCTTGCACTCACGCAGACGCAGTGAGAGAAATGTCATCTAGAGCCATCTAACGGCCATTTTACGACAGATAAGAGGAAGCGCACGCTATGAGCAGTTTAACACAGTCAGTGTGACATGGAGCAACGCATAAACATAAAGTTTTGCTTCAAGTTAGGCAAAACGGCGACGGAGACACATGACATGTTAGTGAAAGTTTACGGTCAGGAAGCAGTGAATCTGCTCCATGACAACGCCCGGCCACACATTGCGATACGTGTAACCCAATTCCTCGACAGGCACCAGGTTACAGTTTTGGATCACCCTCCATATTCTCCAGATCTGGCTTCCGCGGACTTCTTACTGTTTTCCCGCCTCAAAGGAGCTCTGAAAGGCCAACACTTTTCCGACATTACTGAGATCCAACAACGTGTGACAACGGTGCTTTGAGCCATACCGAAAGAAGCGTTTGCAGACAGTTTCCAACAATTGTACACCCGATGTCAAAAGTGTATTGTTGCTAATGGCGAATACTTTGAAGGCCAGTAAAGCTATTTTGCTTGTTTCTCTTGATTCCTTTTTTTTAATGGCAAAATTCACCGAACTTTTCGAACACACCTTGTATTTATTTGTCTTATTTTAAATTAAAATTTTGACTGTAAAAGTGTTCCCTTTTTGTGTAACTGTATGCAATGTATTTGTTATTTTTTTAATAGTTTAAGTTTTTTAAGAATTATATTTTTAAAAATAATATTAAAGATGTATATCTTTTTATATTTTATTAATAATTAATAGATATTTGTTAATAGTATTGTTACTATTGTCAACAATACAGCACAAAACGCTTCAGTTTTGTTGCAAAAAGATCACAATCTTTGAAAAGCGTAACACATTTAAGTATGTTTTCCGATACCTTTCTGAAACATTCGCCCTTTAGCATGTTCTATTTGTTAAGTAATTGAAACGTTTCTGTTTTGTATCTGATTTTTTGTTACGATCTCGGACATTTCTACGTTTTTGAAACTAATCGGAAAGCAAACTGAATGTTTCGAAACCTTTCTGAAATATTTACAATTTTTCGATGTTATATGATTGTTACGTTTCTACAACATTTCGTGCTGTTACGGCGAAGGATAATATAATTTGTCAGAATACTAAAACTATTAATGCAGAGCTAAATCAAAGTAACTTTTAATATAACTAAAGAAAAAAGGGCGAAAAAAGTGGTTGCTGAGCTAAGAGAGTCTAAAGGCCATTGGTTATTATAAAGTTGTAAAAAATTGGCGACTGATTTATGAGGGTCTACTCGCCACTGATAAATAACTGAAAGTTCCAATTTTCAGGTATATCTATTTAACAACAATGCAACTTGTTGCAAACTTATCTTCATTTCTACTAATGAATAAGCACATATATTAAGTGATATTTTTTGTTTCGACATACAAGTTCATTATTATTATTATTATTATTATTATTATTTATTAATAAGATTTAAAAAATAATTTCATTATTATTTATAATGTAATTTTTCGTTTGGCAAGGACAGTTTTGTCGGGGGGTAATTTCGTCCAAGGAGCTATTTTGCAGTTTTTGTTTTGTTTTGGGCTGCATTCATTGTCAGAAATAGATCAATAAATTAATCTCTTTGTATCTGTATATATACATTTACTGTAATTTTTCATAGAAAAATGGTGATCTCTTTTAACGATTCACAAAAACATTTTTTTAAATCTCTGATTGTTAAATAATAACTCACATATGTAAAAATTTCTTTACTACACACTAAAATTTACAAAAAATTTAAATAAAGCATATTTTTAAGGTAAAATAGATGAAGAGTTTTTACTATTATCTATTTTCCAACAAACTTACTCAAATTTAATTATCTGCTAATTTTCACAAAACCCAATGTTTTCCTTCCCAACTCACAAAGCCTAACTATCACTTCGCAGAGTATATTTTTTAAATCAGAGTTACGACTTCAAACTAACTTAATTTTTTGAAACTCCTAATTTACGAATTTTCTACCGAAATTCTGTGAGGCCACAAAATATAAGACTGTAAATTTTGCAATAAATACTGTATATATAAAACATTTATTTTTTCTTTGAGAAAGTTTCAGCTGCATTCACTATTTACTTTAATTTTAAAAACAATATTTGCATTTCATCTTTTCAAAATATATTTTCAATTTTTATTTGGAACAGTAGGAAAATTGGGAAAGTTAATTAAATATTTCGAAAAAATTCATTATGTTTAAAATGTATAAATTAAAATTAAAATTTTTTACATTCGAAACAATTCTAATTGTAAAAGCTATGGGCTTTCATTTAAAAATATAGCAACAATTCTGAGGATCTTCAGGTTTCCAAAATAAATATTTCTGTATTAAAGTTTTTGAGAACGATATTCAAATATTCTCTGACTAAAACCTACAGGTAATATCCGTATAAATTTTATACATCTCAGGATGATATATCGGGGAAATTGTGAAACATTTTCGTTTAAAGTATATCCAAATGGTTGTTAGAGTTCAGACTTAAAAAAAAAAAATACTTCTTGTCAGATAAGTCACGATAAAATTTCGATTTCTTCGAGAGCCACTTTAAATTCTGATACAGGAATGTTATTTAAAGATGTAAATCTTACGGAGAAATTTTTTTTGTACTTCTATACATACGTAATAACTTTAGAAACTTCTATAAAATTGCAATTTAAAATCCCATACATAATATGATATTAAAGAACTACTTCATTGTTGAATGAGTACATGAAACATATGACTGTAAGATAATATATACAAGGTAGTAGATATATATATTGTTTTGGTTCTATTAATTGCTAAATTTTAAGATTAAATTTTATTACGTTATCTATTATTTATATATATATATATACATATATACATAAAGCCCTTTGTAACCCCATTAACTTCAGAACGGTGAGATCTATAATCACAAGATGAGACCCCCCTTTAGCGCTACATGGTGGAAAACGAAAAAAATAGTGTTCCTATCTCGAAAACGGTACGATATTGGAGAAAAAAGTAGTAAGTTACAATGTTGCAGAGCATCATCGTTTTAGTACAAAAAGACACCCTGTAGACATGATGCTAAAAAAAGAACGTTAAAAACGTGCATTTGTTTGTACGAGATTTCCTAAACTGTAGCGTGAGAAAACTAAATTAGAAAGAAAAAAGTACTAATTTCCGTAAAATACCTTTATTTTTGACGTTCAAACATTTGTACATCAGCTACAGTGCACATATGGACCCTTGTTTTAACTTTACGTTGAATACGAGTTACTCGCTACGCTACAATGCGTTGAAGCTGACAGACAGAAATTTGAACGTTGAAAATAAAGGTATCATTGAAAACACAGCCCTTCAAAATTTGAGTCATGAATAAGTGTTTGCAATGTAATGACTGATTTGGTACGCTAATTTCAAATATTTCATCCATTTTCTCAATAACGTAAGGAATTTTTCACAAAATGAGTTTAAATATATGGGCAAGAATGCCTATTGTACACATTCTGGGAAAAAGAAGGTCTTCTCGAAATATTGTTAAGTGTTTAATTTACAAATTAATTAATATAGGAAACAATTGGAAATGATTTGCTAAGTACATATTGGTTTAATATTAATTGGAAATTATATTAATTATAACAGTTAATGGTTTACTATTCTTTAATACATCTTGAATTCATATATCCTTAATGCTTTCTTTTCCTTTACCCTAGAAGTTTTGGCACTTAATTTGTTGTAGGCAATATGAGGGACTTCTTCGTATAGCATACAACAGTAATCCGTCATCATATTGGTGTTCCATCTATCTTGGTATATACGATCCATCTCTTTTTCATTTTCAGTTTTTTGAATGGTACGTCATGGAATTGTTTGACTATTTTTCCTGAAAGCAGCGTCCAAAATCTATCAGTATCAGCTATTGGTTTCTAAACACTTTTTTTGATCCAGGTCTGTCTGTTTAGTAATTTTTCCTTTGTAAGACCGTTTTCTTACGTCACCATTTAGAAAATTGCGAGCACACAAAAGCACGTTTTTAGCATTCTGTTTTTAACATTCATGTCTACGCACTGTCTTTTCGTACAAAATCAATGATGGTCTACAACTTTGTGATTAACATTTTTTCACCTATCTCGTACCGTTTTCAAGATGGGAACGTTAACTCGACAATTTTGCACCAGGTGGCGCTGTAGACGGTTTCATCTTGTAGCGTATAGCACACACTATATATATATATATAATACTTTAAATATTTTGATTATCTATTTATAAATTATCATCTTTGAACCAGCACTGTTACAAATTTTTTGCGAGGCTAAGTCAATACTTGGTATTTCAGTAGTAGTAACCATAAGATTGTAAATTTTTTCATCATAATTTGGTGCTGTTTTCAACAGGAATTACTAAATCATCGTAGAAGACTGCACCATCTTATGTTTGCAGCTACAGCAGCACAAAGTTTTAATTCAGCTTATCACCCAAATTCTTAACATTATACAAGTACACTATATAGTATCAATAAGTATGTGGACACTTTCGAATTTAGACGTTTTGTCAAATATCTAGAAAAGTTCTTTAGGAATCATTTCGAAACTTTTGCAGTGTAAAGAATATGTTATACCGCATATATTTCAACAAAAGTCGTGCCCTGAAGAGGAAAAGTGGACCAGTAAAAAAGGAAACAAAACACAAAATGTTTTGGATCATCCTGTAAAAAAGTAATGCTTTAAGAGCATTTTGGCTGTAGCATATGATTACAAAGATTTTTTGCATTATCTGTGCAAATTTTTTATGAGGCTACCACATGTATTCATGAAGCCATATCTTTTTTTTTTTTTTTTTTTTAAATCGCAAACAAAACTTCCACTTTTTAAATTATAACACGTAGGGTATTAAACCCAGTGAAAACACATTTTTAGAAAATTTGACACACAACATTAAACATAGCATACTGCAACTACAATGAAAAAATTTTCAATATATCACGAAATCTGAGCATTTTTACAAAACGATTTTTAACTACGCATGCTCCAGCTTATAAAAAATTTCATTTGCAAAATTTAATATCAAAAAGTATTGAGTAATTTATATCAATGTCCCAATCAACTATCGGGTAAGTTCAAAGAGTTATGACAGATACAATTTCAGTTGTTCTCAAAAAAAAAAGGAAGATGATAGGGGGTTTCATCAATATTTATTTACAATCAGTGAACACTGTATTTTCACCGGGCATTGATTGAATTAAAATAAAAATGTGAGTAAAACCCCTTATAGTTTAGCTCTTATTTTGAAAGAACTGGAGTTCTGTTCATTTTATCTCTTGTAACTTTTTGAATTTACACGATATTTATTTGGGGCTTTCATATAAGTAGCTCAATACTTTTGGCTATTAAATTATGCAAATGAAATTTTTTAAAAGCTGACGCATGCGTAGTTAACAATTATGTAGTAAAAACGCTCATATTTCGTAAGATTAACATTTTTGCATTCTGATTGCAGTATGCTTTGTCTAACGTAGTATGCTAAATTTTCTAAAAATGTCTTTGCACTGGGTCTAATACACTACGTGTTATACTTAAAAAAGTGATTTTTTTTAAAGACCTTTACATATCTATGAATATAAATGGTAGCTTCACAAAAAATTATACAGGTAATAAGAAAAATCCTCATAATCACATTCTTCAACCAAAACGCATTTCAAGCATTACTTTTTACAGGGTGACCAAAAACATTTTGTTTTTTATTTAATTTTTTACTAGTCCCCTATTCCTCTTCAAGATACATTTTGCTGAAATATATGAGGTATAACATGTTCTTTAAACAACCAAAGTTTCAAGATGATTCCTAAATTACTTTTCTAGATATGTGATGCAGAACACAGGTATTGATGTTCGAAGTTGAAACAACTTTTTTCCTGTTGAAACAACTTTTATATTTCCCCCCCGACGTGCTGTTGATTAATTAACTTAAATTGTATTTCAGATTCTTGAAAGAAAGAATGTAGATTTATATGCTTGTAAAATTCTACCGAAATAGGCCTAAAAATATCCATTCGCCACGTACTAACTGCTTGATAGGCTTCACGTTACCATGTTATAAAATAAAATACGAATTAAATAAACTATAAAAAATTCAGATTGAAATCTCTCCTTTTTTAAAATACAATGTTATTTTTCAAATCTAAAAAAAAAAAGAAAAGAATTCTGCAGCAAGAAAATGTGCATGCGCAGACGATTAAAAAATACAATTTTAACAAATATGTAAATCAACAGCGCGTGTTTGACGAGAAAAAATGGAAAAGTTAAATAGATAAATAGAACGATGCCACAAAACTGGAAAAAAATATTTCCAACTTCGAACACCAATCCCTCTGTTCAGAAGTAAAGTTTGCCGATATAAATTGGTAGGAGTATTAAGTGGTGTATATATTGGTATATTGGTAGATGTATATATTCGTTTCCTTTAACTACTTGTTAAATTTGGTTATGAACGGTGTGTAATAGTCCGTGAGTGTTCTTTGTTAGATGCATGGATACGCACGCACAAATATAGAGACACACATATAAGCACATCAGTACACAAATGCACATCTGGAATATTATATTATTACATGACTGTAATGCAAAATTAACTAAATAAAGCCATTTTTTACTTATTATTGTTATTTTTTTCGTGACGATCTTAAAATACGCAAATAGTAAACACGTAAAAATGGAATTAATGTAATGGGTGTCTTTAAGTTCTAGTAGAGGACACTTTAGAATTTTGCAGTAACTGTGTTCTAAATGATTGGCAGTTTATATTTAATTAACGGAGAATATTTTCTGTTACATGAATATGTAAATTGATAGAAAAAAATATATACTTTTAAACAAACAGTGTTTAAAGAAAATTAACTGTTTAAACTAACACATTTCATTTGCTGTTCTTCAATCTAATTGTTTTATATATGATTTTGATGGAAGTACCAAATTAATTCTAGCAAAAGCGAAAAATGTATAGGTGGGATTCAAATTTTAATTTTTAGTTTATCATGTAGATGCTCAGTTTACTGAGCTATCTGCTTGACTTGCATCGGTCTGCAATAATTACTTATGTGAAGTATGGAATTTTTGTTTTGTCATCTGTTCATCTGTTCTTATTCTGATTTCTCTAATTATGTACATCAAACTTAAAACTAAATTTATTTTTATTACAATAAAAAAGAAAAAAGAAAATCATTTATAAAAATGATATCATTAACTTTACCGAATGCGGGTTTATTCAGTAAAACGAAGTATGGCTATGCAGTGAAAATAATATTTGAAGTTGACCACCGTATTTTCTGATTGAAACTGTTATTTTTTCGAATGATTCGAATTTCAGCCATTAATATTGATTTAACACATTAAGAAAATCTAATTTTCACATCCTTATACAAAGTATAAGGAAGCATTGTAATTCCGATTGGCGAAATGGATTTTGCATCTCGCATAGCTCAAAAACAAATGGTTGTAAAATGTTGCAAATTTATATTCGTGCCTTTCATGACGTTTTGCTGTACATCTCCAACATCGGAATTGATATGAGCTTACTTTTTTGATATATAATTTATACGATTCTTCTTGATGTCTGTATGTACATATGTCCGCATCTACGTGTGTGTGCATACATCTCGCAAAACTCAAAAACAGTTGGATGTTGAACATTTCAAAATGGTATGTGGATTTATCGAAATATCTAGTTGTGCACTTCCCTTTTTGGGCTTTCTGTGACTTTCCGTTTTGGAGATGTTTACAAAAGTCATATTCATAATGACTAAAAATACAAAATTTTTGGCCATTAAATATGACCTGCTGTCATAGAGATTCTAACAGAAGCCAGTGATAGAGCCCATAATGATTTTGTTATAAATGTTGTCAACAATTTTGCTGGTAGAAAGTAGTTCATAATGACAAGCAGGTTCTAGTTGACGAGTAGACTTTATTTAAGGGGACTCCCTACCTTTCGTCTCCGAAAGCCGAAGCCAATGGTATTGTATGGGAGTTTTTGCCCTATTATAATTCATAAACTAATACATATTTTTAAATTTCGTTTTCACTTTCCGAAAATTCACAATTATTAAACAATTGATCGCTTTCTAAAAATGGATTTATTTTAGTTTTAAGATTTCATTTTTAAGCTCAAAAATGAAAAATTTCACATTGTAAAAAATTGCATTTTACAATCTCAAAATGAAATATTAAAAGTTTTAAAATATAGTTTTTAGAAAGCGATAAATTGTTTAATAGTTGTGAAGTTTCTGAAAATGAAAACAGAATTTAAAAATATGTATTAGTTAATCAGTTATAATGGGGCGAAATTCTCCATAGAATAACATTGGCTCTGACTTCTGGGGACGATAAGTGGATAGGCCTCTTAACGTATATTTTGGAAACAGTCAAAAAAAAAAAAAAAAAAAAAAAAAAAAAAAAAACTCTTCTTTGAACCATAAAATTCAATAACCAACGAAAATTCTCGAAATAATCAAACATAACAGTCATTCGTACTGCGAAATTCAAGTAAACAAGGTTGAGCGCGTTATGTGAGGAACAATAATCAAACGCTCACTTTGAAGTCAGAATAGAATTTTAATTCATCGAGAGTGAAGCCAGTCGTTTATAGAATTTTCGAAGTAGTTCTGCGCTAGAAACCAAAGATCCATTCCGGAAAATTCCTGAACTTGTCTTCTATTGAAGTTAGAGATACTAAATTTTGAATCCTAAACTGTCACTTATCACCAAATTTGGGTGCAAAATTTGCGTATTTGACGCTAAGTCACAAAGTTTCCTCCAACGACCACTTACGTGGAAGTGAAAAAACTCCCATCTGTTTTCACTTTCACTGTAATGTCGTGCAGAAAGTAGTAGGTAAAGAAGTAGGCAGATTCTAGTCTACAATTATTTATATTGACTCTTCTCTTTTTTTAGTTTGGTTGATGATTTATTAAAATTTCGAGGAAGTTAGTTCTACGCTAGAAACCAATGTATAATTCTGAAAAATCCCAGAACTCTATTCTTATAAAGTTAAATCTTCCAAACTTTGGCAACCCTGAACTACAATTTTTCGCCAAATTCGACATCAAATCTCCAGAATCGACGCCAAGACCAAAATCTGTTGCGACAAACTTGGCGTTTTGGAGAGATTAGCGACCCAATTTGACAGAAAATAGCTGTTCAGAGTTGCTGGAATTAGTAAACCATTTCTTAATCTTAACAGAGTAAATTGCTCTAATGTATCGTTTCTCGATACTAATTTTCGTCAAAGTCAGCAAGCTATCTATGTTCAAGTGAATTCCATTGAACTCTAAGTTGTGCATATGACGATGAAAGATTCTATATTAAGCTATGGAGTACTATTCCTGAACAAGAGATATTCGTTTTCTACAGTATCTATACTCCTATTATCGTAACTTTTGAGGTGAAGCAATAATTATCTTGGCTTGTTTTTAGGAAAGCTCATGGACTGGAACCTGTCTGTTTATTTACAAACTAGTAACTCCACAAAAAATGCCAATATTTTCGGAGCAATATGTATATTTCAAGGAATATATAAAGAAATCATGAATGCCCACATAAAATTTCTTTCTTTTCTTTTTTTTTTTTTTTTTTTTTTTGTTGTTGTTGTAATGTTTGTAAAAAACATGCTTCAAGTTTTTATTATTAAAAAATGTAATAAACTGTCTTACTGTAATATGAGAAAATATATTACTGTTCTTTAAAATTACAGAATTTTCAATCAGATTTTTTAAAAATATCAGTCTATTAAAGTTATTTTCATTTCCTTCTAACTAAAGAAATATTCTTCTAGCATGTCATTATTTTCATGATATAAGAAATATTAGATATTCCGGTATCTGACAAATTTGTAACGGCATATTTTATGCTTTTAGAGGAATGGTTATTTCTAATATTAGAAAGAAACAAGTTTCCAGGAAATTTTGAGTTCTTTTCACCTGCATCGGAAATTGCTTGTCTTAGTGAAAGTTATCAAAACAAAAATCTCTTGAAACATATTTCAAACTCCATAAAGTAAACGAGGGTTCCTGTACTCCAGGAATCGGTATATATATATAAAAAAAAGAACAAAATAAAAAACTATTATTTGAATATGTTTATTTTTAGGAAGCAAATGAAAGTTTATAGGATTATTAAAAAATGAATAATAGCTATAACGTATCTGTGTTTCTAAAAAAATTTAGTTTCACATACTATGGCAATTACATTAAATTATCATTTTCTCTTAGTCTATTTTTAAAATAACATACATTAATGCACACTGAAATTTTTACTATAACTATATCCTTCCCTCTCCTCTCCTCCCAATTTTTTAATTTCCTTATTTAAAAAAAAAAGAGATAGATAGATAGAGAGAGAGAGAGATAATGTCGTTAAACAGTGAAGATTTCACTGAAAACACCTTCCTGTAGATGTTAACTTGCAAGCAATATCAAATGACAATATACAAAAACACACAAAATTAGCGAAACACCTATGAACATTTTTATAAAGAAGTGTACTATAAATACT
This sequence comes from Salticus scenicus, assembly GCA_963930645.1. NCBI lineage: Eukaryota > Metazoa > Arthropoda > Arachnida > Araneae > Salticidae > Salticus > Salticus scenicus. Next base: position 210,749,459 of record OZ005651.1, on the reverse strand, counting down.
AGACTTTTTCTTTTCCCATCTTCTTTATTTATGTTGAAACCAATTGTTATATTTCCAAAAAATACTTAATATTAAACTTTTTTAACATGTAACCTCTTTATATAACTAATTGTAAGAGATAGCTTTTCTGTGTCCATAAGAAATGGGGTTATCCAGTAGTTGTGAATTACTAATAAGGGAAAAGCTTCCTTGCACGGCCATAGATCCCTATGCTTTAACTGTATCCTGTAATGTGATAAAGTATTTTATAATAAGTATGTGATGAATGACTTTCCTTTCCTCTTTTCTTTACTATAATAAGGACTTCTCAAATAAAATGATTATTTGAAGCCATGTTATTTCATTTTTAGTGTTTGCGTGTTTCTTTGAGTATAAACTCATTGTTGAGTAAATTACTTCGTAGGCTATTTCAAGATACAACACTGCAAAAAAAAAAAAAAAAAAAAAAAAAAAAAACTGTTAAAAGTACAGGAAAAATCTGACAGCTGGGGTGCCAGTATTTCTCCGTCAAATATATAGTTTAAAACCGTAAATTTGTATCACTGACATATATTTTACACAGGAATCCTGTAAATCAAACAGGTTTTTTGTTAAAAGTACAGTTTTCTCCTTTATATTTGACGGAGAAATACTGGCACCCCAGCTGCCAGATTTTTCCTGTATTTTTAACAGTTTTTTTTTTTTTTTTTTTTTTTTTTTTTTTTTTTACAGTGAACGGTTTTTTGCATTTTAAAATAAATGAGCTACTGCGGAGTACATTTAATTAAACTCTACATAAATAACCGATTTATATTTCATATTAATTTTTGCTGTTAGAAAATTTCTTAATTTTTGATAAATTTCGTTTATTTAGCTGGTACCCCGGCACAGCTTAAAAACATAATAGAGTTATGCGTTAGGAATATCATTATGTTTTATTTTGTGGCATTAAAAGAGGCATATTGTGTTAGTATACTAATAAATATGGAAACCTATAAATATGTCACACGAAACTCATAAATATGTCATAAATATTTTAAGTAACGTTTTATATTTATTAATAAAGAGAGATTTCAGTCTCTTTCTTAAAAAAACAATACAATCCACAAAAGTTCGTATATTCAAGTTTCTAATTATATCAAAAGATGATTTATTGACACATTTATCATTTTATTTCAAAATTATTCACTTAGAATTGTAATTTAAAAATTTACAGTTTTGTTATTAAGGAGAAAAATTTAATAAGTATTAAGGGAATCTAAATGTAAAGTTATTGTGCAGAATTAATTATGGGTAAAATGAAAAACGAAAAAAAATATCTTGAACTTGAAGTTAGAGTGTATATTCTTTCTAAACCATATTAGTTATAAGTAATATTTAGATAATTTAATCAGATATAATATATAAATTAAAAAATATATAAATAATACAAAATAATTCTTAAAAATGTTTTAGAAGGTCAAAAGTAAATAGATAAATGAATGAGTGAATGAATAAATAAATAAATAAATAAAAGTAAATAAAATGTACTCAATTATGCTTTAAAAAAAAAAGTAATTAATTCTATTGAAATGAGTTCATTTTTTAAAACGAATTATAGAGAATTATTTTATACAATTTTCAAAAATGTTACTGAAATTTGACTTCTGTGACTGGCATTTACATTCGACAGCACAATTCTGTAAGTGTCAATCACTAATCAAATATTTATTGAAATTTAATTTTTTCGACTGAGTGAAAATAATGCCTGGACCGGGACTCGAACCCCGGATTATTGACTTACAAGGTCAAGGCTCTACCAATTGAGCTATCCAGGCCGACATCCCGGTCAGCATTACTCACTCAGACAACCCTTTAGGCAGAAACAATCTGGTCTATCATTTAGATAGCTCAACAGAAATAAGCCGCAGGAAATGGAAACACCATTAAACAATGGGAGAAAGAAATACAATTTTTAATAAAATCACACAATCAACTGTGGAAGGAAATCATATTTATTTTCGGGTTCGAGTCCCGGTCCAGGCATTATTTTCACTCAGTCGGAAAAATTAAATTTCAATAAATATGATTTCCTTCCACAGTTGATTGTGTGATTTTATTAAAAACTAATCAAATAGTTTGCCTGAGTTGAATTCACCTCGGCATACCTCTCACTGTCATGCATGTTCAGCTGTTCTTTTCCTAATATTGAGATGCAAAATATGAAATAGTTTTAACTCCTGTTCAAATATTCTGTTTTATTTATTTTTTAAATATAAAAATACTCTCTGAGTTGATATACTCTGTCATTCTCTGTTTATGTCAGAACATGATGAGGTGTGAAAACCTTGGCAGGAGATTCAAAAGATGATTCAATTGATAGCTATAAATGGAAGTAGAAGGATGAGAAACTTAAGGGGTCAGGTACTCTTGAATGGGGAAAATATCATTAAAAAATGATCATATTTTATTTTTTTATTTATTTATTTTATTTATTTATTTATTTTTTTTTTTGCAATAATTTGAAAAATCATTACTTTTGAAACTATTACAGCTGTTAGAATAATTGTACATTTTTAATTTTTTTTTCTTAAATATGTCACAGCTGATTTTTTGTTGATATAAGCATTGTGTGCATGATTACGTCTAAATGATTCATTCCATGAACCTAAAAAATTGTGCACATGGAAAAATACCCTGTAATTATAATTATGAAAAACAATTTTACTAGAAAGCTGCATTATTTTGAAAAGAAAAAAAAGTTATAATTATTATTAAAAAAATATCACTATTATTGGCGTAATTATTTTTCTAATTACAAAATTTTTAATGCTATAAGTATAATTATTCGTAATTCCATATATTTATATTTAACGTAAAAGCTGTTAAACTTACATTAAATTCTCGCCAACCATCCCGGAGGTATTGTGCGTTCAAGATTATGCGTCGACAAAAAATTAGCTCTAACATTTCTATTAAATAATAATAATAATAATAATGATAATAAAAAAAAATAGAAAAATGTAGAATTGTTTTAATGGGTGCAATAGAAAGATAAATCCTTTTCTAAATACCTGTTAAAATTTACAAGTTTTAAAAGTAATTATTTTTTTAATTAATGTAAATAAAGTTATCGTCTCTTTTTTTTAATACTCTCTCATTTCAAAGATACCTGACCCCTTATGGTTAGAAAAAAAATTCAAAATGCTGCAAATTTTGTAAAACTGCAAATTTTTTGAGTAAAAATATTTCTTAGCACATGCATATAAAGCAAACATTTAGAATTCACAGAAGAAACTTTTATCAAATATTTAAATTCAAGATTTATATGGTAAGTAAAATGCACTTACCCTGTATATGAGTATCCTATGAGGCTTGCAGAACCAGATGAATTTATTCCATGTATGAAAAGAAGAACCAATTTCTATTTTCTTTTATAAACATCTTTTCTGCTAAGCTATTCAAAAGATAATTTCAAATATATAAATAATGATGTTTCAATTTAATTAAGCCAGCCTCATTTAGCTTGGTTTGTGTATTAGGAAATTATATATTATTTTATGTTGCATTCTTTTTGTGGGAATAAAAATGAACCCACGTATTATCCTTTTAATAACATCTTTTATTATGAAAAACCGAACATCGAAGAAGGAGAAAAGAAAAAATGAAAAATACATTATTACATGTACATAGAAACACAGACGGCCAATCAGAAAAACAAATGCGTCATAGCGTCGTCACAATGTAGATGTATATATGCATGAAGAAATAAAAGAGTCAAATGAAATGTTTTTAGAATAATATGAAAATGAAAGTTTTTGTAATTATTGAAAGAATGTCATTTTGAGTTTATTTCTCACCAACACCCCTGCGTAAACTCGATGACATTTAATCACAGTTCAACAAGGAAATTCGCAGTTTTCGAAAAGAATGTCTCGGCAGAGGCTTCGTGAGCACATCGGCGATCATATTTTCCGTGCTTACATACTCAATCTTTATTGTGCCCTGCTCAACAAGGTCTCGAATCAGATGATACCTTAGTTCGATATGCTTAGTTTTCTGTCGAAACTTGTCGTTTTCCGCTAATTTAATGCAAGAAAGGTTGTCTTCATAGAGTGTAATAGGACAATTTTGTTGCATATCAATTTCTTCAAAAAGGTTTATAAGCCATTTTACTTCTTGCGCGGCACTTGCTGCAGAAATATATTCCGCTTCCGCTGATGACATTGATACAGATTTTTGTTTTTTGCTTGTCCAGTATACAGTATTTGCTCCTATGCAGAACAAATTTCCTGTTGTAGACTTACGATCACTGGGATCGTTTGCCCAGTCGGAATCTGCATATACCCTCAAGACAGGCTCTTCAATATTATTATATGTCAATTTAAGATTAATTGTACTTTTTAAATATCTCATTAATCTTTTTACCGCTTCCCAATCTTTTGCTCTTGGGCGCTCATTTCTTCTACTCAAAATATTTACCGCGGCGCTAATATCCGGACGTGACACGGTTGAAATATATAACAATGCGCCTACAGCCTGTCTATATTGTGTATTTTCTGGTAAAAGGTTTTCCTCGTCATTTAATTTTATGTAACCTGTGTCCATAGGAGTGTCTGTAGGTTTTGAATTTTCTAAACCGTATTTGACTATAAGTTCTTGTATTTTGTGTGTTTGATCAAGAGTCATTGTATTTTCATTAGGGCGATTAATATTTATCCCAAGATATTGTTTTGCTTCTCCCAAGTCTGTTAACGGGTATTCTTGTTTTAGTTTGTTTACAATTTCATTTATTTGTTGATCATTCCCCGCTATTAACAAATCATCGACATACACAAGTACATAAGTAGTTACATCGTTTTGTTTACGTTTATAAAGACACTTGTCGAATTGACTTTGAATAAAGCCTAAGTTAAGTAATGACTCATTCAATTTTAAATTCCATGCTCTCGCGGCCTGCTTTAGCCCGTATATTGCCTTTTTTAATTTACACACCTTATGTTCTTCCCCGGATACCACGTATCCTTCTGGCTGATGCATATAAACATCTTCACTCAATTTACCGTGTAAAAATGCAGTCTTGATATCAATATGTCTAAGACTTAAATTCTTATAAAGACTCATTGCCAAAAAACTTCTCAAAGTTGTGTGAGACGCCACTGGGGCGAAAGTCTCATCGTAGTCTATTCCATATTTTTGTGAAAAGCCCTTCGCAACCAGCCTAGCTTTGTATTTTTCAACACGGCCCTGACTGTTATATTTCGCTTTGAATGCCCATTTGCACCCTACTATTTTCATCCCTGGTGAAACCTCAACTAAATCCCAGGTGTCATTCTGCTTGAGTGAATTTATTTCATCTACAAGTAATGTAGCATTGATCCAATTTTCCTTTTCTACAGGGTTTTCCATACTTATTATATCATCCCAGCATTTTGGTTCACTTATTCTTTCATTGTGTAATGTGAATGCGAATCTATCTGGTGGTACCCCTTTATTAGATCTTTGTGATCTACGTGGAGTATTTTGAGAATTATCTGACACAACACTATCATTAGTTTCATCTATCTCTGAGTCTATTATTTGCAAATTTGGTGATGGATTTTTATTATCACTTTTCTCATCATTGTTTTGTGATGTGTCATATTTAAGTATCGCTTGTTTTTCATTTTCTACAAATTTTACGGTTCGACTAATAATTATGTTTTTGCCATTTGTACAGATCCTATATCCTTTACTTCTATTGTCGTACCCTACGAATATGCCTTCCTGTGCCGTATTATCTAATTTTCCTCTGTGTACCTTTTGTACGTATGCATAGGCACGACAACCAAATGGTTTTAACATTGATAAGTCAGGTTTTCGACCTGTCCATAATTCATAAGGTGTCAATTCACACGAAGATGTTGGGAGTCTATTTTGCAAGTAAACTGCGGTATTTATTGCCTCCCCCCAGAAAGAATTTGGTAAATTGCCATCTTTTAATAAACAACGTGCCATTTCAACTAAGGTACGATTTTTACGTTCAGCAGTTCCATTTTGAGAAGCTGAATAGGGAACAGTGAATTGGTGGTCTATACCTAATTTTGTTAAGTATTCATTTAATTCTGTCCCGGTATACTCTCCTCCGTTGTCGGAGCGGATTGCATGCAAAGTTCGTCCGAATTTATTTGATGTCATTGCGATATATTCCCTCAATTCTGCAAAAACTTCATCCTTTTTTCTCAGTAGGTATATTACTGTAAATCGACTAAAATCGTCTATAAAAGTTAAAAAATAGTATTTTCCACCGACCGTGGGGGTTGTCATTGGTCCACACAAGTCAGTGTGTACCAACTCTAGTGCTTTAGTTGCCCTAAACTGAGCCTTTTTGGGATAAGGATTGTCCGTTAATTTAGTTAATATGCAAGTTTCACATGCATTATCATGTTTGCAGTTGTCTAGTTTTATCCCAACTGCCATGTTGTTGTTTACCAATCGTTTTATATGACTAATGTTTCTATGGCCTAATTTAATGTGCCATTTATCAATGCAATTTGTATTTTCACATATTTTTACCATGTTTATAGTGTGTGTTGTATCATAGTTAACTTTGCATTCGTATAAATTGTTGTTAATGTAACCTTCAATGCATGTTTCTCCTTCATGCATTATTTTGCATGATTTGTTTTCAAATATTGCTACACAACCATTTTCAGTAGCTTCTTTTACAGATATGAGGTTTGTCTCTATCTCTGGTACATATAAAACATTTTTCAATATTATAGTATTATGTGTGTTATTGGAATTTATGGTGTTTAATTTCACAGACCCATGACCCAGGGATTCTATCTCCTGTCCATTCGCGATTGTTACGCGTGAATTATTATGATTAAATTCATGAAATTTATTCCTATCATTGCATACATGCGTTGAACAACCTGAGTCTACATACCAATTGTTAGATTTCTCACCGATAAATAGAGTGAATATTTTATCGTTAGGTTTTTTATTTTCACTCTCAGCAATAAGAGCCCTATCCGCGTTATGTCTGTCCTGAGAGTACATACCAGATTTGAAAGTTGATCTGGCATTGCTGGCTTTTGTTTGTTTCAGAGTCTTTTCTTTATTTTTATTTTTAAGATGCCAGCATTCTTCAATTGTATGCGATTTTTTTTTACAATAACGGCAGAACTTTGAATTTTCTGGTTTCGGTTTAAATTTAACCTTTAACACTGAATTATTTTCAGATTTGTTTTCTTTTCTTTTAGAAAATTCATCAATCAATTTCGAGCGTATAAACTCTGGTACAAGATCCTTTTCATCACGCGATTCTAAAGCGGTAATTAATACATCATAACTTGGAGGTAAGGAACAGAGCATTAGGGCTGAAAGGTGCCTGTCATTTATTTCTTCTCCGAGCGATACTAACTTATCTCGCAATTGATAGATGTTAGTTAAGTGGTCTATCATATCGCCACCTTCAGTTAATTTCGTAGAGTAAAGCTTTCTAAGCAAAAATAGTTTACTGCTGAGGGTTGAACGCTCATGTACAGCTTTTAAGGCGTTCCAGCATTCTTTAGCGGTCTCAAGATTTTTGACGTGGATTATTTGATTATCCTCTATTAAGAGGTTTATAATGGCTCGTGCTTTCCTATTTTTGTTATTCCATGTGTCCGTAATAGGATTCGGAGCATCGTTAAGAACCACGGAATATAAATCTTCCTTTTGGAGAAACATTTCTAATTTAAATTTCCACACATCATAATTTTGTGCGTTAAGTTTTTCAATTATAGTGTCCTTGAGGATACTCATTTTAATATTTCAATTTTGTTTTCTTTCTAGTTTATAATAACTACAATTTTATATTTAATCATTCATATGTTTATTTTAAACATTCTTTTATTTCTATACTTTCGTTTTCAAGAAACAAAAAGAAAACATATTTATTTATTTTCGCTTACATTTTTTTATCATTATTATTAGCAAAATAATATTATTTTAAATGAAGCAAATGTTTCTTCAAATATGCAAAGAAAAAAAAAACTGTCAAGAATAAATTCAAAGTTTCGATTTAGCGCGTCAGTAGCATAATCTTTTAGAATTCACAGAAGAAACTTTTATCAAATATTTAAATTCAAGATTTATATGGTAAGTAAAATGCACTTACCCTGTATATGAGTATCCTATGAGGCTTGCAGAACCAGATGAATTTATTCCATGTATGAAAAGAAGAACCAATTTCTATTTTCTTTTATAAACATCTTTTCTGCTAAGCTATTCAAAAGATAATTTCAAATATATAAATAATGATGTTTCAATTTAATTAAGCCAGCCTCATTTAGCTTGGTTTGTGTATTAGGAAATTATATATTATTTTATGTTGCATTCTTTTTGTGGGAATAAAAATGAACCCACGTATTATCCTTTTAATCACATCTTTTATTATGAAAAACCGAACATCGAAGAAGGAGAAAAGAAAAAATGAAAAATACATTATTACATGTACATAGAAACACAGACGGCCAATCAGAAAAACAAATGCGTCATAGCGTCGTCACAATGTAGATGTATATATGCATGAAGAAATAAAAGAGTCAAATGAAATGTTTTTAGAATAATATGAAAATGAAAGTTTTTGTAATTATTGAAAGAATGTCATTTTGAGTTTATTTCTCACCAACATATAAAGCAAACAGTGTATGTTTTCAACTCTATGAACTATAAATATCAGTAATTAAATTCACATACAGATGTTAAAAAAAAAAAAAAATAATAATTTAAACTTTGTAAGCAAACACCATAAACAAAAAAAGTTAAATACAAATTTTAATTGTTTAGTTTTTTGAGGAGGAAATAAATTACACTCATTTAATATCAAAAGAAACCCCAATTTTTGAACAGGACTTGGTAAAGAGAAATAATTGTTTTTTTTTTTTTTTTTTTCCGCTAAGTTTTAAAAATAAAAAAAATTGAAAATTTCCGGAACGAATTTTTGCATTTGGGAATTAAAATTAGGTAGTATAAAATATATCCCACCGCCCCTCAAGGGGTTACATTACTTAAAACTTAATACATTGTAGTCGGGATATTTTCCTATTTTGAACAGTAAGTCACACCTTTTGGCGTTCCTTTAAAGCGTTCTATTATTTATTAAAATGATTTTACATATTCATGATTAAATTATTCAAATAGTAATTAATTCTGTGAATGTCACCGGCACATATATACACCAGCAGCATACAAAGTGTTACACGAACACGTAATTTTTTTATATTTTTTTACAGTAAAGTATCCTTTTAGAGAAACGCCTGAAGGCGGTGCTTGTTTTGCATGAAAAACGCAATTTTACATGACCCGCAAGCAAAGTGTTAAAACGAATCTCTTCTGCCTAATTCTACTCTTATTTATGATTTTTTTTTCTCAGTTTAGCGTAGTAATAAATTGAAGTATTAACATGTTTTCGAATATTAATAGTTCATTTAACGTTTTTAGAGATATAAATACATATTTGGATTTATTCCATCAAGAAATTTTAACTGTGAATAAATTTTACTTTCGGTTAATATAATCATTTTTTTTTTTTACAAAGAGACAGTCTGACATGTCCTTATTCAAATATGTACAATTCAAATAAAGCTCAAAGAGAATATGATAAAACACATAGTCTAAAATAATCAGTTTTCAATTTAAAATAAATTATGTTCAATTTTTTTTTTTTTTTTTTTTTTTTTTTGCTAAAAGAAAAAAAATTTTTTTTTTGTAAATTCTTTAGTTTATTTTTTGTTTTAAAATTTACTGTTTGAAGGAAAGGCTTTTATTTGTTATTTTGGAATTTTCAAATCGACAAATATGTCAAACTGAGAAAAATGATTTTAATGTTTTTCGTAAATTTCTGTTTACTGTATATAAATGTAAGAAAGTTCTATTAATGATGTTTTCATATTGTAAGAAGGGTTTGAAATTGATTATGTATTTATATTTTACATTTCGAGTATATACCATTGATTCTTTAATCGCTGTTTTCCCAATAATAAACGTTCAACACTTTCGAATGAATTAATTTAAAGATAGTCCAGCCATCTATGTTCTTCCTGATTTGAGCTTTCCTTTTTTACGTTAATGTAAGCGTAGAAATGAAGTATAGCTAAAATAATAAATTGTATTTGTGCCATTAAAAAACTATTTCTCGTTAAATATATGATATATATGCCACTTATTCTAAAGAACATAAAATTTTCACACATATGCACATATCCTTTTTTTTAATGTTATGCACCGTAATTTCAAATTATAATACAATTAAGGAATAATAACATGTAATTTACCTCTTATTTTGCTTAAAATCTCTACCTAAAATAAAATTAATACAGTAGAACTTGGATAATTCGAAGTTGAAGGGACCAGAAAAAATTTCGAAATATCCAAAAATTCGAATTACATATACTATTTTGTCAAAAAAAGTGATAAATTAAAAAATTAAAACTCTACGATCAGAGATTTAACACATAAACTTTATATCTAATAATACCGCTACATTACCCCCTTCACCCCCCCCATTAAATCAATATTTTTTACGAGCTTAATTATTCAACACTTTTTAAAAAATAGTCAAATATTTTTTATGTCTTTTTTAAGTAGAATCTTTGTGTCATAGCATATGACCTGATACAAGAATAGAATCTTTTACATTACACATGGCTTTTAATTCAGAAAAACCTCGAAGTTCATACATATGCACCATATCTTCTGGTGCACTAGCTAGGGGCTTCTATTGTATTTCCTTATCCTTCTTTTGAAAGACTATAAAAATTGATAATGCACTTTAGATGAGTAAAATCTCGGGAACAAATTTTACTGTAATATTTTAAAGGTAATCGTATGAAAAATTCGTATTATCCAAAATAGAATTCGAATTATCCACGATTTTTTAACATTATTTTAATACAAAATTCAAAGGACCGTGTAAAATATTCGAATTATCTAAAATTTTGAATTAAACAAGTTCGAATTATTCAAGTTTCACTGTACTGGAATAGCTGCCAACTTTTACGCTTTTTAAATACCAATTTAATTTTGTAATATTTAATATATATATATATTGAAAAAAGAACTGTTAAGGAAATTTATAGAAAACTTCTATTAAAAATTACTGGTAGCTGAAAAAGTTGGCAGTTATCGAATAGTCAATCGTAATAACTGCTACTACTTAATGCTGTGAATATTTTAAGTTACTTAGGGAGTTTTAGATTTCAAAATTCTTGACTGAAAACATGTTTGTAGAAATATAAATAATTTTGAATATTTTGGTGCCATATTTATGATTCTACGTATCTCTGTTCAAAACGTGTTAGGAAAATTATAATTTATACACAGAATAAACGTATTACGTTTCCAAATTTTAGCACTTTTTTCCTCAAAAATGCTTTTTTCCCACTATCCGCAAGATTTTGAAAAAATTTCTCCACCTATAGCTTTGCACATGCATTTGTATATAGGATATCTACAAAGTAAATTAACATTTAGTAAAACTAACATTATTTAGTCAAAACTTTTACAAAACTTTTTTAATTTTTTGAAATTTTTCTTAATTTTACATGCACTTTTGTTAGTATAATTGGATTTTTAGTTGAATTATTTACGCATGAAAAATGTGTTAATATCATCCACTGTGCTGCATAAGTGAAAATTACTAATAGGAACTTTTTTATATTCATATTATATATTTATTTTCTATTCAAATTGTTTGAAATTATGAGATTTTTTTATGAAATGTTTTTATAAATATTATAATCATATATATATATATATATATATATATATTTACTCGCGTAGTTTTATACCGCAGTTGTTTTTTGTAAAATTTGGTTTTATTTCAAATCCTCTGCTACTTCATTGGTATATTTGCTTGTTTTTAAATATTTTAGCAAACGTAACTTATCTTTTATAAGGGCCAGATATATTTTAAAAGTACCTTCAATAGAAATAATGATTGGAAAAGAAAAAGGAAATGCGAGTAATTTGACATAGTTGTAATATAAAGCAAAATGGAAAAAAAAAAGAAATAATACCAACAACTTTCAATAGGAAGAGAAAAAAAGAAGTTGGATGTGTAGGACAAAAGAAGATTTAAAAGCCCTGTTGAATGGAACACTTAACGTGTCCAAAGTTCTATTTTTGAAGTATTAAAGGGGCGTGACATGAGAAATTTCGTTAATTATTTGAAGTTTAGAAAATAATTTGTTGAAGGAATCTGTTAATTCTTTAACGCGCAGTGTCCTCTCTGCGAGGACAGAATTGCCAAATCTCAATAGAAAAAGTCATCCAGGATTTAAGGAAAAATAAAAATAAATAAATCGATAATTTAGCAGAATAAAAACAACATATATCTTTTTACTATCGCCTCTGGTATTGACTTCTCTTATACACCTCTCTTGACCTCTCTGACTCAGATTATACCCTACGTTGTATTGTGTCTGCCTCATTGTTTTAAAAAAATTAAAAAATTAGAAGAAAATAAATTAAAAAAAAAATGTTTCTGAATAATCAAAAATATTCTGGTTGCCTTTAAACTTTCTATCATGGTCTAATGCTGTTCTTGAAAGTTCTTACTTTTATTTTTTGTGCTTCTTATTTCTGATTAGCTTCAGAATCCTTTATATTATGTGTTCTTTTTTGTTATCTGTTCCTCTTTGGCAGTGAAATTGATTTTCAGGACATTTCACCCGGTTAGCCTTCACTCTTATACAGAGGAAGCTGCGTGATTTGATCACAGGTGCTTCCGCCTCCACATTTCAAGTCGAAGCCATATATTCTTTCCTTTTATCTCTGTTCGTAAATTCTGATGTCTGTTAGTACTAAATAAGCGTAATCATCTTGCCATTGAAAGGGTTAAGGTGTTAGATATACTTTTAATTAGTTAAATATAGAATGATATCAGTAAGAATAAATACGATTAAACTAACAGGTAGACATCTACTAATGTCAAATTAGATAATTTTCTTCATTTAAAAGATAAGATATCCGATATTTGATAAATAAATATAGAAATGAAAGGGTTAAGCAACAAATATTTTTTTTAATTAATAATTCATTACCTGTTATATTCTTAGAAGAGAAAATTCTTGTGAAAAAAATTAGAAAATGATTTTTGTATATTAAAATAATATTATTCTATCTAGGGAAAATCTAAGCATTGAAATGATTCCAAAAGTATAAGGCAAATAAGAATTCTACGGTAAAAGATTTTTATCCAAATTCTTTTGTGCATACATGAATAGATATCATACTTATCTTTTTCTTTCAAAAAATGGTGTGTCGGATTTTGACTTTTCAAAATTCAAACGAAACATACAGGTTTTTTTCAATGTATCTTTAGTAGTTTATTTACCGTGAATTATTCATTATTTTGCAATTCTATCACATTTAATCTATCACAATAAGCTACAAATAATTCAAATTGGGCGAAATTTAAATTTTTATTCTGAAACCGAAATTTTTGCAAATGCATTTTGCCTTTATTTAAATAACTAGCAGCGTTTGAGCGCTTCCCTGGTTACTATGTTTAAATGAATAATAATAAAAGAATTAACATCACTACACGTACTACACACAGTATTTGCTGTCACATTTCCATATATTTTATTTTATTTATTCTGTAAATCATAAAATGAGTGCAGTTAATATATATATATATATATATATAAATCTAAATAGAATGAAAAAAAAAACATCAACATATGTAACTGAAGAGGAGCGAAAGAAAAAAAATGGAGACAAAAGTATCTAAATGGCAAGGGGGAGTTGTGACCACCCCAGTTACCTCTTCAGCTACATATGTTGATGTTTTTTTTCATTCTATTTAGATTTATAATGTACATTAGCAAGGAGCAGCATTCCGCTCATCTAATGATACTTATTGTATGTAAAATTAAAATTTCCACATTTCTACATTTGTACAATATATATATATATATATATATATGTATATGTAATTGTATATATCGTGCATGTACACGAATTTCTCGTAATTTCACATAGCAACCTATTTATTTGAATGTTAAATTATCTTAGTGGTTATTAAATTGAAAAATAAATAAATATAGAAATATGATAGTGGTACAGCTTCATTATAGCTACCCTCTGTCGATTTTTAAATTTTTATCACGATTTTGTCACTTACTTTTTGTATAATTTTTTTTTTTTTTTTTTTTTTTTTAAGGAAGGTTTTTTTTTATGGGATCTATTTTCCTAATACTTTTAATGATTGCACATTTTCGTTAATTTAAAAGAATACTTCATATTCTGTTTATACTTGTAATGTACGGATAGGTTTAAAATAGTGCTTGTAAAAATAAATTTTGTATTTTTAAATATGAATTTTTCTATAAAATAATCTAATCAGAAAAAAGTAGAAAATTTATGTGATTTTCGTTTCTTCTTTATTAATTTTTTTGCAATAGTTTATTCTCCTCTTATCTATATATTCTCTGAAGTGTTTATTTTTATATGTTTATTCTCATATATATATATCATACACACACACACACACACATATATATATATATATATATATATATCTTGGGGATCTCGTGAACGGCTCTAGCGTTTTTTATGAAAGTTTGGGTAAAAAGTTTTTCGCTTGGAAAAAAAAAAAAAAAAAAAAATAAAATAAAATAAAATATTGGGCTTATCTCCATCTTCAGCAAAATTCGCGTTCGCTGTTAACCTTTTATTGGCCAATTGCAACAAATAGCAGGAATTAGGTTTATTTGAAAGTGGGTACAAAGCTTCTGATGAAAGGTTGGGATTAAGTGTTTTTTAGGGAGCTAAAACGACTGGACATATCCTCATTTTCAGAAAAAATTGTGTTCGCTGTTAACTCTTTATCGACCAGTTGCATCATGTGTCAGAATTTGGTTTATTCGGAAATGGATATAACGTTTTTGATGAAACTTTGCAATTAAATATTTTTTGAGGTGCAAAATCCATTAGACTTTCTTTAATGTCCAAGAAAATTCCCATTCGTTGTTAACCCTATATCAGCTGGTTTCAAATTACGGCAGAAACTGTGTTTAATCAGAATTAGATGAAAGTTTACCAAAAATAAATTCAAAATCTGGCGTACAGTCAATAGAAAATAATTAAAACTTCTTCACACACCATAAATTTTAAATCAGCACAACCGGTTTCGAAAGGACGTAGCCTTTCTTCATCAGGTGCAAACACGTGCAACTGCCTTGGAGGCAAAAGCAAGACTGAAAGCAGGGCAAAATCCAGAGGGGGAGGAGCAACACAAACAACCAATAGGAAGCATCATGCAGGGCAGGACCAATCAGAGAGGAACACACATACACACACCACAAAAAGGGAGGGGAGGGAAGGAGTAATCAATTTATTTTGTTTTTTTATTTTTTTATTTCAATAATATTAAATTAATAAGAAAAATATAATAAAATTTATCCATTAATTATTATTTTTTTAATTGAAATTATTTTATTATAACTAATATTATGTTAAAAACATAATGAAGGGAATTATTTAATTGAATTAAGCAAATTTTTCCAGGCTGTAGACAGGAAAGTGGAATCAGATTTTTCATTGACAATTTTATCACGATTAAGGTAAATAACTAAATTTTCCAAAAAATCCTGTTCGGAAACGCGTTTGGCATGAAAGATAATTTTGGCACTCTTCAAATTAAAACTATGATCAAATTCCCAACTGTGCTTCGCAATAGAAGATTTAGAAATTTCTTGATTAACAACATACCGAGAATGCTCACGTAAACGACATTCTAGATTTCTTCTAGTTTGACCAATATAAGATAAATCACAATTATTACAAGGGGCATTATAGATACCCAACTTATGAAGCTCAGGAACAGGGGAACTGGTTGAAGGGAATTGGAATTTATTGACAGGTTTAAAAATAGCGTGAAAATTGAAGCGCTTCAAAACTTTGGCTAATTTAAAACATAAGGGGGGATAAAGAGGCAAGACAACAATATTATCAGGTTTAATTTTATCATCAGTGGAAAGAGTAGAATTATAAGTTGGCCTACTGAAATTTTTGAAAGCTTTATCAATTATAGAGGGTCTATAACCTCTTTTAATAGCAACAGACTTTAAATAATTGAGTTTTTCTTTAAGAGAAGAAGTATCAGAACAAATTTTAAGGGCACGATACACGTAAGTGTAAAAGTTGCCAATGTTTAGTTTATTGGATGATTAGAGAGAGCATGGGTAGGGTTAGAAACAGAGAAAGGTTTCCTGTACACAGAGGTTTTAAAAGAGGAATCGTACCTAGTAACTAAAACATCAAGAAAGGGAAGTTGATTACAATTTTCTACAATTTTCTACAATTTTTGACAATCACCTTATTGGAATGTAGCAGCGAAAAAATAAAAAATAAAAAAAATAATCATGCATTTTAGCGATTAGTCTATTTCAAAAGATATATTAATAATAATGTAAAAGAATTGTTTAAAAAAGTTACTCACCTGAAGCATTAAATGTTTTTTTCAGTACTAAATACTAACAAACATAATTTATAATAATGTTTTAACGTTAATACTTAGAATGTCCTGAAATATTTTTAAATAATAATATATATCATTAGAAAAAGAAATACTTTGCAATAATGACGTCAATTTTACGGTGCAAGATTAATTTCTCATGAAGCATTATATTATTTTTATTATTAACACGTGTATTTCTTTTCACATTAAAAAAAAAAGAAAAAAAAAACTTGAAAAGAAAATGAACATGTAAAAATTTGTATTGAAATTCCACCAGCTAGATTTTTAAATATTTCATTTTTTCATGGCTTTTGTGGCGATTTTAATTAAAGTATTGAAATTTCTAACTAAATAAATTATTTTATAAAAATTAATTATAGCCTTTAGCCCTCAGGGATAGTATAGCTTTTGATTAGTGAAAAAAAAAATATATATAAATCGGTTTTGTAGTTCCAGAGATTACCCTCCACATATAAAAAAAAAAAAAACCTTTTTCTCTTCATATAGTGATACAGATAACGTCCTCACATCGGTAAAAGTGTAACAATATATGTCAAAAACCTTTACGATATTTTTAGTTATTTTTAGATATCAGATTTTTTTTTTTTTTTTTTTTAATTCCTGTTAATTTTAGAATAATTATCAAGAACTTCAATTTAACGAGTTAAAAAAGGCTAAACTATTAAGTTAAAAGATTACACCATTCGACAATTTTTTCCGTAGGTTTTAATGCATAACTTGTTTTGAAAGTTAAAAAAGCCTTAAAAAAAGATTCAACTTTTAATTTTCAAATGTTTGAGTCTGAATATATTTTAATTGAAACAGTTTTATAATATAAGTTACGTTTACTTAACTAAACTTATCTGTGTATTCAGTAAGCCATGTGCTAATAATAAAATATACAAATGTAATATTTTTGGAAAAAAATATGAAATTATACGAAACCTTGGAGAATTTTTATCTCTGGTAATATTTATTAATTTTAACTGAATGCACACTTAAGTGACTAGTAAATCCCATTTACACATTTAAACAGATTAATTTATGTAAAAAAATATATTTTTTGGAAAAACAGAACATTCATTCACCCCTTTGAAGTAAAACGTTATTGAAAAATAATATTATTGTTTTAAAAAATTAAAGAACACGCTTTTATAGAAATGTGAACTAAAAAGCACAAAATATCTATCTTAGTATTAAAATGCAGGGTAAGAGAAAATCGTGTGAGTGACACACCATAATATTTGCATACATTTAAATCTTTAATTAAAATAATTTAGAATTAAACAAAAACCAGATTTAAAAAATCTCCCCTGACTGGGTTCGAACCCTAGACCTTTAGGTTCGTAGCGCGGAGCTTTACCTCACAGCCACAGCGTTCCCGTAGGGAAAGTTTTCCTTTACAATATAGATTTTTTGTTTGCTCTCAGAGCGGTTACAAACATACAAACCTACAAACATACATACAGGCGAAGCTAATAAAAGCGTGTTAATAATGTCAATACATTTTATTCTCTCCTCCCTCCCCCCCCCCCCCAAAAAAAAAAAAAATAGATAAATAAATAATATATATATATATAGAAATGTTACTGGTTCATAAGAAGATAAACCTGTTAAAAAAGTCTCGGAAGAGACACGACAGCTTATGGAAAAGAGAAGAAAAATGATATATAACAAGGAAAATATTACTGCAAAAGTTGAATTTTCAGAGCTACGTAAAACTCTGAGGAAAAAGATTGTAGAAGACACCAGGAAATTCAATTGTAATATGATCCAGCAAGCCACTGATGAAAATACAGGATTGAAAACACCAAAGAGAAATCTGATGCGTGGTAGTAAAATAATTCTAGCTTTGAAGACTAAAAGTGGAAATATCACTCGGGATCAAGAGCAAATTCTAAAAGAGGCAGGAAATTTTTATTCAGAATTGTACAGCTCACCAGAAAAAACTCAGTGTTTCACCTACCTCATCAAATACAAGCGACTTTATATCAGCAATATTGAAGGAAGAATTAGCTATGGCAATAAAAGTAATCAAAAATGGAAAATCTTCAGGAGAAGACAAAATCACTGTGGATATTTGAAAAGAAGCAGTGAATGAAGCAACTGAAGTTCTTACTGAACTATTCAACATGTGATGTTCCAAAGGACTGTAAAAATGGCAACATAATCATACTCTTTAAAAAAAGAGAAAAAGAAGATATTAGAAACTATCATCCAATCAGCCTGCTCTCAATTTTGTATAAAATTCTGATGAAAGTTCTGACAAATCGCTTACAGAAACAATTAGATGCAGCACAACCTAAAAACATGCAGAATTTCGAAGTGGTTTTAGTACCATCGACCATATTCATACGATTAGAGAAATTATTAAAAGAAGTAATGAATACGAACTCCCTCTGTGTGTACTTTTTGCAGATTACGAAAAAGTTTTTGACTTCGTATCATCCCTAGCAGTTATGGATGCATTAAGGAATACTACTATTAATTCAGGATATATTCACCTTATTGGAAACATTTGTAAAGAAGCAACAGCCAAATTAAAACTTCACAAAATGATTAATGTCTTCAAAATTAGAAAGGGTGTAAGACCAGGGGACACAATTTCCCCCAAACTCTTCAATGCAGCACTTCAAGAAGTTTAAAAAATTAAATTGGGAGCAGAAAGGCATAAAAATTGATGGAGAGTTTATAAATCATTTGAGATTTGCGGATGATATTGTACTGCTTGCCTCCTCATTTGAGGATTTGCAAGAAATGCTCCAGTAATTAAACAAAGAAAACAAGCTCGTTGGATTGAAAATGAACCTCAGCAAGACAAAAGTTATGTCAAATTCCTTTGTTTCTTCACTAAAGATCACTGTTGATATGGATGAATTTGCAACGGCATGCTGTTATATTTATCTGGGATAAGGGAATATCATGAAAGAAACTAACAACCGAGTTAAAATTGCATGGAGCACATTCGGAAGAAATATTGCTATATTCAAAAGTGACCTCCCAATTTATTTCAAAAGAAAAGTTTTTGATCAGTGCATTTTGCCTATTTTAACTTATGCTTCAGAAACTTGGACATTAACATGTAAAGTTATACAAAAACTTCAAACAATCCAGAAAGGCATGGAGAGATGCATGTTAGGATCCACCCAAAAATACAGAAAGCGAAACACTTAGATTAGGAAACAAACCAAAGTTACTTATATTATTTCTAGAGTGAAGAAGTTAAAATGGAGCAGGGCTGAGCGCCTTGTGAGAAGAAATGATGATAGATGGATCACCAAAGTTCCATTTTGGATACCAAGAGTCAAGTAAAGATCGAGAAAGAGACCACTGTGTCGTTGGAGAGATGGAATTGTGAAGTTTGGACGAGAAGAATTGCAGGAAACAGAGCAGTTTGGAATCACCTAGGAGAGACCTTCATCCTGCAGTGGATTGATAAAGGCTGAAATTGATGATGATGTTGTTGTTGTTGATGATGATGATATATATATATATATATATATATGTGTTTTAACCATAAAACATGTATTTAGCGTATCTCGCTACGTAGTTTTAAAGATAATATATATAAAAAAATCTTTGCTCCTTTTTATAAGTAGTAGTAGGAGACTGCATGAACTATATTATTTTCAAATAATTAAAATCTGACCATAAACACATATATTTGATAGTTACTAAAATTATCTTTTTGTTAATCGAATTGTGAGTCATTTATCAGGTATTTATCAGAGTATTTAATTAATATTTTGAGTATTTATAGGAAATCGGTTATTTATCTGAAGTTAAATTTTATTAATTTAATTTTAATAGTGCTCGAACTTCCTTTTCAATTTAAGTCAGATTTAAACTAACTAGATTTTCTCGATTTAACAGATGCATACTTAATAGAAATACACAAGATCTTAATTTCAAAAGTCGTGTTGCAATTTTGCTACAATTCCTACGTTTAAACTAATGATCCTTAGTACATTACTCCCGCTAAAATCATAATTTTCTTCATTTAACCTGACAGATACACTTTTATCCTTATTCAACTGTTCCTTTTCCAAATCATTAAAGTTACATATAATTATATCAGTTATAATAGTAAGAATTTTAGTATAAGAAAACGACGAAAAAACAAACTGACACAAAAATAAATCAAGCAATCTTTTATTCTGGACGATAAAAGTTCCCTTAGGAAATCTTTTTAAAGAGTTGTTACTACTTAAACCTGATAAGAATTAAGCTGTGACAAAGATGCAATAAACCAGAATTAAAAGAAGTGAACAATGATTGTTTACTTTCTGATAAAAGAAAGCGGCAAGATATAGTGACGAGCAGTCAACTGGGTAAACAAAACATATAGCAAAACTGTTTTCTTGAAATGAAGGAAATCATGAAAATATATTTAAAAAATAATTAATCTCCAAATTTAAGGTTAATTCTTTTAAAATTAATCTTAATATTTAATTTTTTTTTTTACATTATAATGCGTACGCAAATTATAACATAACACACACACACACATATGTATGCACTGGTTCTCATAATTACACTCATGTCCATAAATTAAGGATAATTCAGATTCACACTGAAATCGAACTTTAATACAAAAATTTTACCTGTAGAAATACCACACACATCTTTAAGAATAATATGCAAATTATAGGAAGCCATCAGATGACGCCGATATGGCGTTACAATGATGAAAGTGTAAGAAGGGGGGTAGATAAGGAATGGGAGCAAAGAAGGAAAATTGTTCACAAGCGTTCTGTGTGTCGCTCAGTGCCACAACCGAATGGTTATGACACAGAGGACGCATGCAGATAATTTTTTACGTGGTAGAATTATCGGCCGACTAGAGTGTGGGCGTACTCAGATAGAAGTATCGGGGGAACCTAGAATTGCCCAAAGTGTCATCTCTAGGCTTTGGCAACGATTCCAAAATGATGGAAATGTCAGTCGACGTTACAGTACTGGTCGGCCCCGAGTTACAGTGCCGAATGACCACCGGTATTTGGCAGTAACTGCCAAAATAAGCAGATAAAACACAGCATCAGACATGTCTCGTCAGCTGTCTGCAGACACGACTGCCACAGTTTCAAGACAAACCGTGTATAGACGTTTGGGAGATATTGGTCTATATGCTCGCAGGCCTGTTAGATGTGTCCCACTCACGGCAATGCACTGTGCCAGCGGTTAACTTGAAGTAGAGAACATGCAATGTGGACAGCGCACAGTGAGCTTGTATGATGTTTTCCGACGAGTCCAGGTTTAGTTTGCAGTGTGTTTCCCGCCAGACTTTCATATGTAGAACGCCAGGTACCCGTTACCACCAAAACAACATCATTGAACGACACCGTCACTTTTGGGCAGGAATGCTTGTTTGGTGGGGGGGGATCATATTGGCAGAACAGACTTGCATGTTCAAATCGGAAGAACGATAGGCCAAAATTATCGGGACATCGTTCGGGGACAACATATACGTTTGTTTAGGGGTGCCAGGAGCCCAGAATTTATGTTTATGGATGAGAATGCGCGTCCTCACCGTACAAACGTTGTACACGGATGCCTACAATCTGAAGTTATCACCCGCATGGAATGGCCAGCATTCTCACCTGACTAGAATCCGATAGAGCATGTGTAGGACATGCTTTTCCGACGAGTTGTAGCCCGTCAATCACCTTCCACATGTGTACTGGTACTTCGAAGAGCATTGCTTACTGAGTAGAGTAACTTTCCCCAAGATTAGATCAATAATTTAATACTCAGCATTCCTAGGCGTTGTAAGGACTGTATTTCATCATCTGAGAGACATACAATGTATTAACCATCATACCAGCCGTGTAATGTTAAGTTTTGTAAGGGAGATATTTTTTATAATTGCTTCAAGGAGCAAAAATCGTAGTTTTTATAAATGGTAGCCTACATAAACCACTTTTTTTGCTCTTGATCTTTTGTTTAATAAATGGACTTTATGAATAAGCCACGTTTGTTTTGCTTCTGAACCTTTATTTGCCTCAGTTGAACATTCCTTACGATAGTGATAAGGTAAATCAGATCCTAATATATTACATAAATTAAATTTTAGTTTAGTGAATCATTTAAATATAATTATTAAAAGATTTAATCATAATTAGGTCATTTTTATTATATTAATAATTAACTTCTAGAAAAGAAAAAAATATATATATTAAAAGTGATACTGCTATCTGTCGTTAAAAAGCATAATTATTTTTCCACACATTCAATTGAACGATGATATATTAAAACATATTTCTATTTTTAAGGTTTAACAAATTCAAATGAACCTTAAAAATTTGTTTTGAAAAAGAATAATTATTTTTATTTTATTAAAGAATTCAGAATATTTCTATGCTAATATAAATTCAAATTAACAATAAAATAATTTTAAATGGAAGAGGTAATTTACTTTTAAGAAGTAATTTACTTTATAGTCACTTAGATATTTAATTTAACAGATTAACTTTTTAAGTAAATGGAAGATTAATTATTTTTAACATATGATAATATGTGATAATTTTATCTGAATATTGTTCAATGACTATTATTTATCTAAATAATTCTAAATTTACGAAAAAAAAAAAAAAAAGAAAAAAAAAAAAAAGTTTTTACTTTGAAATATGGAGGTTCTTTTCTGAATCTACACTTTAATCATGTATATTATATCATGTATTAAGCTTCAAAAATACTGAAATCATTACATTTATTATTACTATTCTTCAAACAGTTTGATATAGGGCAAATAAGACTGGGTTGTAATTTAAGGATTTATACAGAAGTTTTTAATACACTGTAATTATATTCACACTAAGACTATTACCAAAGGAAAACCAAATATAGTACATATTATAGCCATCGAATTAAAATTAAAAGTAAACTAAATATACAAAATTAAGTCACACCAATAATTGAACTCAATTAGTGTACTCAATAATTGAAATTGAAATTGAAATTGAGTACACTAAATTCTAATACACTCCTTCTCATATTTATAAGGACACTTTATATTTTGAAATAACTAATGTAAAAATAATTGTAAACAAGATTATACTAAGTGCACTTAATATATCTAGTATTCTAAAAACCAAAACTGTTATAATTTTTTTAATATAAAACAAAATTAATAAAAAATGATGCAAAATGTGTTTTTCTCCACGTTTTTAGATGTTCATAATTATAGGGACAATCCAGATTTTTTTCGTTTTATTTAACTTACTAGCGGATAAATTACAGTTGACATGCGAATTTGTTAACTACTGGGCTAGATTAATTCATATATAAGCCTTCAATTTTTCTTGGACGGACATTACTGATAATTCCTCGAAAAAAAGAACGTTCAAGTAGTGAAGTATGATAAATGTGTTTTTTAAGTGGAAGGATAATTTCAATCCGCCGAATTTCTAATGAAATTCGAAGGTCTAAAATTGCTGAAGGAAATGTGATCTAACGTTGAACTGCTGGCTCGATAGGAGAGAGATCTGATGCAAAATCAGAGTTGTTTTACAGAGATCGAAGACTCATAATTCCTCTTACTGTTCTACTCATAATGACTGCTGCTGAATTTGTTCGTAATTTTTAACGAAAGATTAGGGTCCACATTTATGCATGTTTAAAATAATTAATAATATGTTAAAATGAATAAAAAACCTGTAATAATCAATCAGCGTTTAATGGGGGAAAGAACGTCTGTGTTGAAGTTGAATAAAGACAATATTAAATGGTAAAATGTTGCATTTTCGGATGAAAAACATTTTATTCTTGATTAACCAAATGGTTTTAACGGTTACTGGCACGATCTGAAGATAGCGAAAGACAGAGCAGATTTTTTTTAAGGCAGATATGAATCGGGCATTTTAAAGGTGGATCTATGGTGCTCTGGGGAGCTGCTTCTACTGAAGGCAGAATGAATTTAGTAAATTTTTCTATTATTATGAACATCAAGAGAGTATCCGCAAATTTTAAACGTGGAATTATCAGATTTTTGTTAGATTTTGCGGGGTAATAATATTTTTTTCAACACGACTTACATTTTTGCTCTACTTTTAGAGCAATAGGAAATAGTTTGAAGAAATAAACTTCTGTATTATTGCCTTTCCCATGGCCTAAAAGTAGAAAAAACCTTAACTTATGATATTAGAAAAGTGCATGCAAGTGGAAAGCAATTTTAAATAGTTTAAATGTATTAAGAATATCATATATGCTATATGAAATGGTATTGAAACTGAATATTAAAAAAAAAAATGTATATATATATATATATATATATATATATATATATACATATATACCAGAGAGAATGTATGACTGTTTAACCCTAAAAAGAGACCCTATAAAATATTAATTTAAAGAATAATTGAAAACAATTACTAAAATTCGAGCTGTCCTTATAATTGTGAACACCTGAAAAATCATCTTTTTACCATATTTAAAGTTTTTTAAGATAGAAAAACGATAAAACTTTTTAAGTATAGTCTATTAATGAATTTAAAATTGATAAAAAATATATTTGTTTAAATAATAGTGTTCAGTGTTTAGTTAATATAGAAAAACGGGTGTCCTTATAATTATGCGAAGGAGTGTATTATACGAGAAAAACAATGATAAACAAATAAAAGTAAAACAAATATTGTAAATTTAATTATACTTCATTTATATATATGTGTGTGTGTGTGTGTATTTCAGCGACTTATCCAACCAAACAATCTGCTACACCGCTTATCCTCCACCTTTTTTACTTATTTTATATATTTTTTGGATCTATACATGTATATGCATATATATATATATATATATATATATATAGGAATACCAGTTGTCTGTGTGTTAAATTTCCTTAATATCTGACAATTCTTTCCTGGTGTTGCAAGTTTCACAAAGATGAGTGTATATAATGCAGTTGCCAACTTGTAGGTTTTTTTCTACCGGTAATTTCAAATGAAAATTTTTATAAATTTTTATGCAGTTTGTTATGATTAAATAATCAGAAAACAAACATACTAATTGGCAACTATGTGTAATATGTTCTCTTTGGACAATAATTTCTCTGCATTTAAACCTTTGTGTAAAGATAATGTGTTAAACGACCTCTATATCAAGTTTTAAAAATATGATATTCTTACAGCATGATTTTCACTGTGCAAATCTATTGAAATCTAAAATCACTACATAGTATATTTTTATGCACAGTTTATAAAAAAAGAAAAAAAAAAAAAGAGAGAGAAAAAGAGCCCTTAATTGTAAAATTTTTGTATAGAGAAGTTTTTGGTACTATCGATAGAAATTAATATATATATTTTGAATTTAGCTTACATAATCGTTTCCAAAAATAAACAAAAGCACATTTAACTGATAGCATCTTTTCTCACGTGATGTTTTCCATTTTGGATACCAACATTTAATTGTTTGATGCGATTCCTTAGGAGTTAAGCGTTTTAAATGTTAACCATATATATATTTTTTAATCATAACTATTGTTTTTATTCAAATGTATTTTAATTATTATACTTTAATGTTTATATTGTGTTAGGATTTTGTGAAATATATATTAAACACAATTGTGTGATTCTTTGATAATTTTCCTATGTTTTATGTATAAAGTATATTATTTGAAACTTATATTTTAAAAGAAAAAAAGTGGTATTTTACAAATATTGATAAAAAAATAATTTACAGATGCTTTATACATGATTGTATGATATTTTACCTTAATTATTTAAGTAGTTTTTACTTATTCTTGAAGAAGACCGAGTATGTTATATTTATCTAAGGTGTTATATTATCTGTGATGAACCCCCTTTCTTCACGGAATCTTAGAATTGGGGTCTCACGGACTTGACTGACAGCGGAGACACGGTGTCTGCATTAATGAAAGGATTTGGAGGCTGGCCTGCTCTTAGAGTGTTACCGACTCCATTGAATCCCGATTTCACTCTGTCGTTTGATGCTTCCGATGTCTAGCGAACACATGAAGGAGGGGGCGACATAGTGGCGCCTAGCTAACGGTCAAGCGACTGGCCGGCAAGAGTTCCTTAAGCTGCCTTCAAACTCTGGCAACTAAGTGCGGCTCTATTGATATTTCTTTGATGTGGTTTAGGAGATCGCCGCTCGCTGGAATCGAAGCTCACAAACCTCCTAGTGCAATAATTGCATGAGAAGGGGCCTCTTTTGTAAAAGAGTAATAAAAAGTAATGTCCTTCATTGTAAATGCGTGCAAAATTTCAAGGGTCACTTTCGGACAATGGATAATTTATGACTTTTGAAGCCCTTGTATGTTGCCAGAGTTTGAAGGAAGCTTAATTGTGGTCTGGAACCCTGAGAACCTATGAGGGCCTGAATGCATCAGGGATGTTGACCCCCCTTTCTGGAGGCCAGGAGCGGAAGAAAACAGGACAGGGGGAGGTTAGCTCTAGATCCGAGAGGAGACAGATGATCTTGTGGATCTGGAAAAGGCAGGAGCCTGAGATGAACTTTACGTTCAATTTTTTACTTTTTAATCAGACCTAATGTCTATTACGTTTTACTATATATTTTTGTAATGTAAATAGTGTACAGATGTTTATAATTAAAAGAGAAAATGCAATATAAGAGCTCAGTTTTATTCCTGCCTAATTAGTAGATTTTTACTTCTTAGCTGTTTATGTGATGCTACCACATATCATTAAAAAATATTTGTTTCATCAAATTTTTTTTATAATGCATTAGAGGTACGAGTTATCTGTGGAATTTTTAAATGATTTCTTTCTTTCTTTTTTTTTTTTTTTTTTTTTTAGTGAGACATTGCAAAAATTTTCTTACAAAAAAGTAATAAATTTTTGACAATAAATAAATAAATAAATAAATATTATTAAACTTGATTGCCACTTAAAAAAATGAAAAAACAGTTTCTCTATGTGATTTTGGTTATTAAATGGTAATGGCGTATTCCCCTTCTTCTTCTTCTTCTTCTTCTTCTTTTTTTTTTTTTTTTTTTTATCATTTTACTCTTAGTTTTTTCAGTATTTCGAACAAATATAATAATATAGAAACATTGTAAATCTTGAAAAGATTAAAAGCTACCCTATTAAAATGTGAATATGATAAATTTCAAAATAAAAATACAATAATACGTCAAATTTATTACCTTTGTCACTAAACTTTTGAAAGTATTAATCTTTTTGGAACTAATTAATAACGATTCAGCAAGCATATTTTAACGATGATCTAAGTACAATATAGAACAGTTTCTGTAATTGTTTCAAGAAAAGTGACACATTGCTTAAAAATTTCGGAAGTTAAAATTTAATCCCGAAGTTTATAATCCCTCTTTCCCAAAAATGATGTAAGAAATCTTGTTATGAAAGAAATCTAGTTTGAAATAATTCATAGATAAATGAAAAAAAAATAATAAAAACACGTTTTTATTTAAAAATTTTTAAAAAATCTTGCTATGAAAAGAGTCTCGTTATAAATCATTCATTAGAAAAAATAATAAGAAGAAGACACTTTTATTTCAAAATGAACTAAAAATTCCAATTTAGTGGATATGGATAATACACATATTTGCTCACCCCCCCCCCAACCTTAAAATAGAGATAGAAATCTTTTTGGCTCTATTTATGAATAAACCATTAAAAAAAAAACTACAAGTTTTATTTCAAAATGCACTAAAAACTCCAGTTCAGTAGATGTGGATACATGTGGGCAAAACGTCAACTGAAATAGATGAAAAAAAAAGTACGTTAAAAATCAAAAACAAATTTTGAACTGGAGTTGGAAGTCGAGGTTCTATGTTCTATTCCCACTCTCCCCCCCCCCCCCCTTCTCTAAGTCCGTTATTGTTAAGCATGTATTGTCGTCGGTGTTATACATGTATGTAATATTTCAACATAATCAAACGACAGGAAGTGGGTTAAAATTCTTAACAAATTTCAGATATGTGTTGGGGCCCTGAGACCCTAGGGGCGAACCCCTCAATCCGTTTTTACTTGGACATGTATTATCATCGGAGTAATACGTGTATGAAAAATTTCCGCTCAGTCGGATGGTAGTAAATGGGTGAAAATTCAGTTGTAGGATTTATCCACAAACATACACTGTAAAAAATGTGCCTTTTTGTTGCCAGAAATTCTCTGTAATTTGAGAAAATACGCGTAATTTACGAAAAAATTACGTTGTCAGAACGTATTTTCTCAAATTACAGAGAATTTCTGACAACAAAAAGGCAAATTTTTTGCAGTATATGTAAACAACACTCCACACATAACTAAATAACATTCCACATGTAAACAATGTACCAAGTTAAATAAAAGAGTGTTAAGAAAAATGAGAGTGTTGTCGCTGTAATAGGATGCTGAATTTATCTATTTTGTATTAACAAATATTTCTATAAAATTCTTGAGTTATTTATTCTATTTAATTTTTTTATTTAATTTTTAGTAATGAAATTTGCCAGTATGGAAAAATTCATTTATTCCGTATGCCATATGGTTTAATATCTGTTTTAATGAACATCACCAATCTGGGCCATTTTATAAATTATTTTTTAAATTCTCCTTTATTTCTACGTGGGAATACAATTTTTTTAAAAGATAGGTGGTGATATAATATTAATAAAAATAGTAATTATAGTTGATGTTATGCAACAAATGCCAAAGCGACAATAGTGTAGCTTTTTAGGACAAAGTAATGATGGTGATGATAATAAACTTTAAACTTCTTTTTTAAAGGCGTTAGATTTTAAGCCAAATGACACTTTCATATACAGCGAAATGCAAAATGGATGTTGGTTAAATGTCTCCGATACTTTTAAAATTTTAATATAAAATTAAGTAAGTGGCGTACGAGATTACGGTTTGTACAACATATTTCTTATGGTGAAAAGTTTGGTTTAAGTGTACATGTAATCCTTTTTTTCTTTTTCTTTTCTTTTTTTTTTTTTATTTCACTATTGCCATATCAATCTGAAGACTTAATCCTTCGTGCTTTCTTCTTATGAGTCCATGTGAAGGGCAGCGTATGTGGTTGACACTATGTAATGAAAACAAGAATGACGCATGTAATCGAGTTCTTCCACAATATTCGCGATCTCGTAGATTACAGAGCAAAATTCTGGCTAGAAAAAATACTATAGAAATTAGTTCATATTCTACAAAATTCGCTGGTAGAATTTTAATTGTTAAATCTCAACAAATAAACGAAAAAGAAAACAAAAATTAATTTTATGTATTGAACGCCAAACGCAAAAGAGCCAACCCTCTTTCATTAATGCCAAGGAGATAAAATAAATGAAGCAGCTCTCATTCGAAAAAAGCAAATCCAGAAAAATAGCTAAAACTAAATTAAAAAACTGGCGTACAATCAACAGAAAGATATTAAAACTTCTTCACACACCATAAATTTTAAGTCAGCACAACCGGTTTCGAAAGGACGTAGCCTTTCTTCATCAAGTGCAAACACGTGCTACTGCCTTGGAGGCAAAATCAAGACTGCTTTTGCTCTTTTGACTTTTTTGCTTGTTTTTGCCTCCAAGACAGTAGCACGTGTTTTCACCTGATGAAGAAAGGCTACGTTATTTCGAAACCGGTTGTGCTGACTTAAAATTTATGGTGTGTGAAGAAGTTTTAATATATTTCTATTTCCAGAAAAATAGCTTTGCACGGTGTGAAGTTTTTCATAGGTGAATGGAGTTTATCCATGTTAGGTCCCCATAAAGTCCCTTACAGGGAATAACTGTAGGGAAAACAGCGACCGTATAATGTTTTATTTGTATTATAAGGGGAAATTTTGTATTATATAGGGAAACGTTTATGTCCTATGGGGAAATTCACAATGACATGTAGAATCAGAAATCACATGTTGGGTATGATTTAGCCTCGAACCTAAAAAATGGATATTGTCCATTTCCACAAGGTTTAGTTAAATTTTTCTGAATTATCTAATCTTCGTTTGATTCTTGTCAGTTTTAAATAAATATGTAGTAAAAATGTTTTTTAAAGATTTACCAAATGAATTTACTTTAAGTTAAGCAGATTGTTAAATGGATATGGGAGGTTTTATCGCTTTATGCGAATATATTTTATAATGGTTTTCGCTAATTAAAGCACTCATTTGAAGATATTGCAAGCATGAGTTCATATTTAGTAATTTTTTACAGCTTTTATCCGGCGACTCCTCACCTAATATTTGTGGAATATACTATTATTGGTGAAATATTATAACAGTGAATTGGGGATTTGCCCTTGAAAGAGTTTCTTATAAGATTGACACACCTTGTAGTAGACTAAGTACAAAAGGTTTGCAGATTCCACAGAAAAAACATTGTCTGTTGAATTTATTTATTTATTTATTTATTTATTTTTAGCTCCATTTATTTGCAATTAAAATATAAATTACAAATTTTCTAGCCTCCTTATTCATAGATTGTTTCATATTGTATTAAAAAAAAAAAAAAAAAAAAAAAAAAAAAAAAACTCTCAGGAATTGAATCAAAAGATATAAATTTTAAAATTATTAAGATATTATTTATCTACTAAAAATGCTGCATTTAATAACTTTCGTATGACATAGACATTACTTCGAAAATTCTTTCTGGAAAAAAAAAAATAAAAATAAATAAATAAATAAATAAATAAATAAAGCTGTGGCATCATTCATAACTTTTTATTATTCAGTATAGTTTCATTAAGCGGAATATACTCT
The DNA here is from genome assembly GCA_963930645.1 of Salticus scenicus. NCBI lineage: Eukaryota > Metazoa > Arthropoda > Arachnida > Araneae > Salticidae > Salticus > Salticus scenicus. The sequence goes on along the minus strand of OZ005651.1, from coordinate 210,718,324 downwards.
CTCTTTTCTTAAAAAACAGTTTTAAATAAGTTTATATTTACCAACATCACATTATTTTTTATTAAATGAATGCGGAAATATTTTTTTAAATCTTTGTAAAGATACACTTAATAAGAATTCCGATGAAAAAATATGCCTTACAAGTTTTATGTGCATTAGTAAGATTACAGTTTTCGCAGAGATTTATATTTATTAAAGGACTTTCGTATGCTTCAAAAGTTTTTTCAAAGTAATTTAAATATATTAGCTTTCAAAACTATATTACAAGAAAATGTTACTAAAAAATCTTTTTCATACAAAGTAATTTATTTATTAAATTTATTTCTAATATTATTAGGTATTTTTTCCTTTATATATACATTTTTAATTTTGAAAGTTTTGAAGATACTTTGCTTATTTTTAAAAAACAATTTTTATAATTTATAATTGTTATTTTTGTTGATTATAAATGAATATATCAATGAATATATGAATAAATTTATTTCATTATATAAAAGAACTAGCAGGCTACGCACGCTTCGCTGGTCACTATATTTAAATGAAATTTCAAAAGAATAGAATCACTATTTTTTGTATCACTTTATAAATAAAAACTAAAAACAATTACATTGAAATCACTCTAAACCTCGCTTCGGGTATCCAATACCTACAGCAGCTCTTTTTTAACCCGCACTGTATCAGGTCCAGGTTCCCACTGTATGCAGAAAGGTCTTTCCCGGGCACTTACTTCAATTTGGGTATTTGTTGACGACAGATGGAACTGCTATTATTCAAGAACTACAGTTTTAAAGATGACTGTATCTAAGCAACATTAGTTTTTGAAACATGTATTTTAAAGCAATATTACAATTTGCAAATATTGTAATACTCTTTACACAATATTACATTTTTTTTCTACCAATTCAATAAATAAAAGAAAAGTAGATTTTCTGTAAAAGGAATTAAATAAATAAATAAAAAATAATAATTGTTATCAAATGTATATATTTTAACATATATGTGGTTCTGAATGTCTTTTATGCCATATGTACTAACTTAAGATTTCTAAAAATATTTTCTGATGACTAGAACATTAAAAACATCAGAGATTGCTCTAAAAGTGTCAATCACTGGTTCACTTACCCTATTACCATTTTCTTTTCAATAAGTGCGACAAATTGCAAAAATAAATAAATAAATAAAAATAAAAACATTTAATGGAGTTAATTAAATAAATGAAAAATAAAAAGTTGTTATAGTATAAAAATTTTGCACAAACATAAATGTTAAAAGGTTTTTTTTTCTTTTTAAATTTTAAATTTAATGTAATAGTTAATTTTTTCTACTGTTTAAGCATTTGATTTCACAAAATATAATAAATTAAAAAAAAAGGAAAACAAAAGAAAAAATTCGCCTTCTAATTAATGAATTAAAAAAAATAGTGTAATAGCCTTTGCTAAGATACGTATAGGATTGAAATGAAACAATAAATTTTGGAAAATGAAGCAAAAAAAAAAAGTTCAAAAAGTTCAAATCTGAAATTTGAAAAAATCTCGAGGAGGTGCAAATCTGATGGTTTCCATCTACCAAGTTTTGTTACTCTGCGATCAGCTGTCTATGCACCAGAGCGCAGACACTCAGATACACACACAGATACATAGACATATACTTCTGTTTTTTTTTTTTTTTTTTTTTTTTATATAGATGTTGATGTGTACAGAATATATATTTGTTTCTAAATTAAAAAAAAAAAAAAAAAAAAAAAAAGGGAAAGGTGATATGCACGTCATGTGTAATAACCGCTAAATGCGCCAGACTGTGTGACAATCATTAATTGGAAATTAGTGGCCAGAAAACAAAACGGAACGAATAAATAAAATAAATAAGTAAACAAGAATACGATAGTGGCCGAGTAAATAAATAATAATTTTAATAAAATATTTTGATGTTCTCAATTCTATTTTAATTAATCGCGCTGCTTCTCTGCTACCACATTCAAAGAGTTGAGTTTTGGTGGTCGTATATTGTCATTTTTTGCACATTAGAGCTCATTAGGTGAGGACACATGGCTTAAAGTGAATTCCGAACCACTACGAGTATCAATGCTTGAACCAGGATTCGTAGGTTCAAGCACGAAAGCTGTATTTCAGTGGTATGCACTTTTATATAACATACTGAAGAATAGTATAAAAAGTATTAATAACGCTGAAGGTGAGACAAAAATTTATGTTTGTGAAAATCTTTCTATTTCTTAAAGGAATGATGGGGAACAGCTTTACTATACGGCACCCATTGCTTATTGCCGTTGCCGATGTTTTGATCACGTAGTATGATGGTGTTTTGATTCGGTTTGTGAGTCGGTACTGCGAATCGTTTCACAACGTCGTGAATCGAATCAAAATGTCATGAAACAATCCCTTTCATTATTATGAAACATTTTTTTTTATGTTTCACTATGATTTCTGCTGTTTGTTCGCTTCGCGAGCATTAAAGCCAAAAAAACATCACTGGATGCCCCTAATTCGTGGAGCATGAAAATTCATGGAGCCGCGGTCACTATGTTTTCTGCTGTTTGTTCGCTTCGCGAGCATAAAAAAAAAAAAAAAAAAAAAAAAAAAAAAAAAAAACATCACTGGACGCCCCTAATTCGGGGAGCATGAATCAGTAAAAGCATGAAAATTCATGGAGCCGCGGTCACTATGTTTTCTGCTGTTTGCTCGCTTTGCGAGAATTAAAACCAAAAACAAACAACACTGGACACCCCTATTTCGAGGAGCATGAATCAGAAAATGCATGAAATATATACTGTAACGGTGAGTATTCCGATGGTAGATCACTACGCAAGCATTATAAATAAATAAATAATCACTGAATGCACCTAATTAAATCACAATGCATGAAAAAAATCTGTACTGAAGCAATGACTATTATGCCCTACCCTTTTTTTTCTTCGTAAATTTATTAAAAATTATATAAAAATACACTGAAAAAATTTTGTTTTAAACTTTGTAAAATCATTTAAAAATAGTAAAATCTAGAATTAATCTTATTTACATATACCGCGGCGGTTTAAAAAAAAGTAGAAGAGAAGATATAAACGATCTTCAACAATTGAAGATCCTTTTGTTACGTTTCGATACAACAGAAAAAAGTATCGATAGTCTGATTCGGGTCTCGAATCACCATCATATCACGTGATCAAAACATCGGCAACGGCAATAAGCAATGGGTGCCGTATAGCAAAGCTTAGCCAATGGTGGATGTTGAAGATCGGTCTTTGAAAGTACTGTCTTAGAATTGTGAAATTTTATTTTGCATGCGTTTTCATTGGGATGTATTAATATTAAATAAATTAAAAGTTATCTTATAAAATTATACCTTAAATATATCATCCTTTTCAAAAATATGCACTTAGAGCAAATATATTTTGGATGCGTCTCGCATCCATTTTCGGTGCATCAACGTGATACTGTCTTTTGCTCTGGTTGTTTCGCTAAATTATCATTTAAATCCAGAGAAAAACAAAAGACGAACATCGTCACTAGATTGAACTCCGTTAAGGAGAAAATGTCCAGTATCGACTTTAATACATATTAAATTATTCAAAAGGATTAAATTTACGTTATCTTAAAAAATATACTTTAACTATATTATCCTTTTCAAAAGTATGCACTTATAGCAAATATATTTTGGATGCGTCTCGCATCCATCTTCAGTGCATCAACGTGATACTGTGCCCAACGTGATGCCCAAAGCGAAAGAGAGTATCACGTTGATGCACCTAAGATGGATGTGAGACGCATCCGAAATATATTTGTTGTATATATATTTTTTGAAAAGGATGATATATTTGAGGTATAATTTTATAAGATAACGTAAACTTAATCCTTTTGAATAATTTAATATACATTAAAATTTTTTGAAAACTATTAAAATAAAACAAAATAAAATTTAAAATTTTATAATTTGAAAAATTTTAAATGCTTCACGCGATTGAATTTTTAAATTTTTCACTTGATTTTACATTATTATAGTTTATCTATATAATGTAAACAGTTTTGTGCATTAATCATTGGATTTAATATTAAGTTAATTTTTTTTAAAATATTTTTATGTTTGAATGTTAGAAATTTGCAGAAATTTCAGCAACAGAAGATAAAAATATTTTTAAAATATAAACTTATCAATCAATCCACAATCCAATATTGCAGTCAATCTAATTAATGCACAAAAATATTCAGAATATATTGCTAAATAATATTAAATATTATTGTTAAATCGAGTGAAAAATTTAAAATGGGTCGCATGGAGCATTTAAGAATTTTTTTTTTTTAATAATAGTTTTCAAGAAATTGTAATATAGTTAAAATTGATACATTTCAATGCACATGTATGCAAAATTTCATAACTTTGAGACAGTAATTTCAAATACCAATTTTCAACTGTCTACCACTCCCTTAATGGATTAAGTCACTGAGAGTCAAACTTTTTGAAGTTGGGTAGCATTTAAAATCACACAAATAAGTGTAGGCGTACAACATACAAATTTCTAAGAAATAGTTATAATTATAAAATTAAATATGTGAAAGGTATACTGTTATTTTCTCGTCAATATGAAGAATTTTTTTCTCCTTTTTTTATACTCAATTTTGTTAAAAATTGAAAATCCTAATTCACAAAATTAAGATATTGAAGATTCATTATATTTCCCATGAGGCTTCGAATTTCTTTTCTTACTGGCACTTAACTATTGTTTACTTCTGGAATGGGACTATTCAATATAACACCCCTGTTTGAGAAATAAATGTATTTTATTCGAATTTATTTGTTTTAGAATAAATATTTTACACATAACACCCACTTTCAAACCATTGGAAAAAAGTATTTTACACAATAACTGTAAATGACTGCTTTTTGTCAGGAAAACTGCTGTAAATTAACTATATTTATGTGTTTTTTTTTAAATATCTAATTTTTATGTATTTTAAAGTAACTATATTTATGTTTTGTTTATATCTGGACACATAGTTCTTTCGAATACCACAGATCACACCCGGAAGTCTTCAATGGCGCATAACTGCGCCCAAGCGCATTTTTTGAGATCCCCCGGGTAAAGAAAACGCATTTCTTAAAATGTCATTGTTTATTTTTGTTATCAGGGATGTCAAAATATAAAATAGTTAAAAATATTGAAAGAGTTTATACAACACAAATGTTGAAAAAAAAAAAAAAGGAAATTTTTACAGCAACATTACTAAGTTTTATGAACTTTTCGTTAAACTACACACATATGAGTGTACATTTTATACTTTACATGCAGAATGCACTTTTGAAAGCGTTACCAGTATAAAGTAGATATTGTATTTTCATAATATTTAACTTTGACCCATACATATAGTCAAACATATTTAGATATTAAGCCAGTCCATTTCCTTGATTCAAAAAACTTAAATTTATATTCATAAAATACAACTTCGTAAAGAATGCTTCGTATTTTCAATATAGTTTTACTACAGACAAATGTTGAAAATTGTTCAAAAAAAAAATTGTGTTGAAAATTCCTTTGAGGGTATAAAAACAATTTTCTGATAGCAGGCATATCCATCAAAATTTGGTATGCAAGAAAACAACACTGCATAAAATTTGTAGATTTCATTTATGGGTGAAATATGAGTAGTAATACAGACTGTAAAAATATGTTTTTTCAACTTTTATTGGTGAAGGAACTGAGTGATTGAGATAGCTGTAGAATGTTTTTATTTAAAAAGTATTTCTGTAAACACTTTAAAAAAGATTTGTTGATAAATGTTTTTTATCGACGATATTTTGAAACATATATAAGCAAGTGAAAATTATATGTGTAAAAATATCATGGAAATTCGACCATATCTGCTTATATTTTTAAATGCTATTTTCATAAAAAAAAAAAAAAAAAAAAAAAAAAAAAATCACATGACTGAATGTTTTACTTTGATTTACGTAGGCAATATACCATATTTGTAAATTTACATTCACTACTGCTAACTTTGAATTGTCTGTGTATGAATTTCATACTTAAAAGCATTAAGGACTTATTGACATTTTGCAATATCATTCCACCGAATTATACTGTTATTTTAATACTGATTATTACTACTGATTGATTATTCACGATTTTAACTTCATGCGCGATAACATAAAATCTTTTAGCAATTATGTTTTGAAACTAAAAAAAAAAAAAAAAAAAAAAAAAAAAAAATGTTGGTGTAGAAAAATTTAAAACTAATGAATGACACTTTGATTTTGATTCTAATTATATTCACGCTATATTAACTTATATTACAATATTACAGATTTTTAATATGGTTGTATTTACATAATCGTTAACCGTTTTCAACCAAGCATCCAAAGGGAATTTTCCAAGGCTGTATTATTTCAAACAAGAAAACATGTTGTAGTTCTTACAGTTAGGAATGTTAATTTTAAAACAGTAACCACTTTTGTGGATGGAAAAAGAGTCTTTGACAGGAAATAAATAAAAAAAAGAATTTTAAAAGGAGTAAATTGTCGATGAAATCATTAGTTTTACAAACTACAAAAAATTTTGTTTTGTTAAAAAGAAAAAAAAAAAAAAAAAAAAAAAAACACTTTTAAAAATACCAAGTTTAATGTGAGACGTAGGTTTTATTTCTGTAAATGGCTTTGAATAGAACAATAGTTGATGCATATATCGCATAATAAATAACAGTTTACTGTAAATTAAGAAAAACTCAACGTGTTTTCTTTAAAGGTTGTAGCATTGTCCATATCGATAAGAATATTATTCTATATCTGCAAAAAAAAAAAAAAAAAAAAACTACTTTATATAAAATCAGGAATGAAAGAATTCCGCTTTTTCTGCCACTAGTATTTCTATACAGAAATTTTTATCATTAATTTTTTAGCTATTTTCGTGATTTGATAGGTTAGAATTTTTTGTAGGAAAATACCGGTGGCAAAAAAATCGGAACTCTTTCATCCCTGTAGAATGGAATCTGATGTTTTTTGAGGAAAGCGCAAATATTCCTGATGAAAGCAGATAAATTATATTTTCTATACTGTTCGGAACAGTTGAGAAAAATACCTTAAATTATAAAAACAATTATAATTGTGTACCCTTAAAAAGGGCACAATGATGTTTTATTTTACAATGTTGAAGTGTTTATAGTGTGATTTATCTAGGTTAAAACTGAGTAATGCTCACACACACCTAAGTATCATACATAAAAAAAAAAAAAAAATCAATTTTTAGTGCATAAATCTTACAGCTTTACGTACTGAATGAAAACTAATTTGAAATTTTTATAGATATACAATTTAAATAGAGCCAATTGCACATATGTTTCTTTATTCTTAAAGTTTACACATTTTTGAATACTTTAATATTGCTTTAGACGTATAAAAATATTTTTTCAACAAAGAAGAATGAATATAAAATTATTGGGTGCAGTAAGAAGTTTTAAAGCAAATTTTGTGTGACGCACACTGCGAAATAGTACATGAATCGGTACACCGAGTTTGTGTCATGAGATATGAATTGGTTCATAGTTATAAAACCAATGCAGAAATTGAAAGAAGAGTGAAAGTGAGGTTAAAGTTTCGAAGGTGAAATAGATCATACAATAAGCTATGTATTCGTCACTGCATTCATTACAAATTTCACCAAAGAAAAGGCTCAGAAAAACTATGTTAATAAATCTTTTCTCTTCTCGGGGAAGATGTCGTTTTGAAAAGCGCACGCGAATTTTGGTTTCTGTGCTTTAACGGTGACGATTTTGACATTACCGATTGAGAACATAGAGGCGTAGACTGAACGATAAGCATGAAGATTTGAAACACTTTTCGATGAAGATGCATCTCAAACACAAAGTAAACTTTTCAAACAATTATATGTATCACAAACAACGATTTTTTAACATTTACATGCAATAGGAATGTTTCAGAATGCAGGAAGATGGGTGCAACATGATTGAAAGGAAAAACGATGAGTTTTTTTGAGGCGCATGAATATGTTAAACAGGCAACAAATATAATTATTCTTGAAGAACATTGTAACAGGAAATGAAAAAGGGATATGTAATGGTAATCTTAAGCGCAAGAAAACATTTGGTAAATCCTGATGAAACAACAATATCAATGCCGAAACGAGAAATTACTGCAAAAATATTTCTTTTACATCCGGTGTAATATGATGGTTGTATTTCTCTACGAAAGGTCGATAACTGATGTAATTGTAACTGATGAAAACTACAAGCAACAACTCCTAAGATTGAAACAGGAATGAAAACGTGTATTTACAACAAAAGTTTGCGCCCAGTGAAATTGCTCATTGATAACACAAAGTCTCATGTTGCAAAATTTGTCAAGGACACTTTAACAGCGCTTGACCGGACAGTTTTAAAAGTACCCAGCGTGTATTCCTGACACAGTCCTTTCGAACTACCATTTGTTTCAGACGATAAGAAGTACCTCGTCTTTTGTACACTTTTGGACATTGAATTAAGTACGAAAATGGTTAAACGATTTCATCGTAATAAAACAAATCATTCTGTACTCGTGACGTCCGTCAATTGCCCGACCGTTTAAGGAATGTGTTAGATAATGATGGATAATATTTTAATAAATAAAGATTTTCTCTGAAACATGCTTTAAAACTTATTACTACACCATATATATATATATATATAATATTATGAATGTGGAGATGTTCTTAATCGCAGAATGTACATAAAATCGAATACAAAGAATCACTTCGAATGTATAATATGTGTCTGTATTGCAATATTTCTGTTAAACAGTGAAAGTATATGAACCTTAAAAGAACTATCTTTGTTCTAATAATTTTTAGCAAAATTTATTAGTTTTTCTCTTACATGTTTCTCCACATTAAAAATTATTTAAAAATATTCAGCTCGTATGAAAGCTTTTCCTTTTTCTTTAAGGTGTTTCTGTTAGTAATCCGTTATCATAATGCGTTCCATCTTAAAATGGAAAATAAATGTGATATTGTAATCTTTTATAACGTATATTAGTTTTGCTCTGATTAGCGTAACATCATTAAAATGCATCTGCAACTGTTACTGCAAATCGTTATATTGCAACGAAATTTATTATAAATCCTTTTTTTTTTTTTTTTTTTCTAAAAAGAAGAAAAAAAAAAAAAAAAAAGGCTATAAATAATACCACAACCGTCAATTGCTCATGTGTTTTTTATTTTTAAATTTTACAATTTTTTTAACACTTTATTTGCTTTAGACATAGAAAAATATTTTTAAATAAAGAAAAATGAATATAATAAATATTATATACAATTAATAAATATAGATGTGTTCTATCTGACAATGTACATATAAATTCTAATTAAAAAATTCTCTTTGAGTATACAATGTGTATTTGTACTGCGATATTTTTTTAAACCCGTGAAAAGTATATAAACGTTAAAGGATACATTTTTCGGATGTGTAATGTTCAAATAAACTTTAGCAAGACGTATTAGTTTTTCTCTTTTTTGTTTCTCCACATTGAATATTAATTTACAAAATTCAGCTGGTATGGAAACTGTTCCGTATTCTTTAGAGTGTCTCCCTTAGTAATTCATTATCATAATGCGTTCCATTTTAAATGAAAAGTGAATGTGATATTGTAAAATTTTTTGACGTATATTAGTTTTGCTTTTTCTAGCGTAACACCATTAAAATGCATCTGTTGCAACTATTACTGATGCAATATTGTCTTGATTACTATTGCAACTATTACAGTCTGCAACTATTACTGATGCAATATAGTCTTGATTACTATTGCAACTATTACAGTTTGCAACTATTACTGATAATTGTCGTATTGCAACGGAATTTATTATGCATCCTTAAAATAAATTTATAAATAATACCCTAATCGTTTTAAATAGGAATACTATAGTAATCCTTCTGAATATATTTAACCGTCTGACGGCTGCTGACAGAAGTATCCGGTCACTGAGCTGTTTTTTTCGTTACAATACACTTCTGATTCAAAATTATATAATTATGGAAATTTAGCTCTTTTTTAAAGTTTGAAGATTTTAACCATGTACACAGATACACTATTAATATCAAGTTGAAATGTATATTCATTTATCTCATTAAAAATCAATGCAGTGAAGATAACATTACAATTTTACCCTTTTAAAAGACGGTCAGATGGTTAAATGCCGAAGCCCCGAAGCTAATTTGAGAATGTTTGCTAAAATTAAATAGAGAACAAGCATCCATGTCTGCAAACAAAAATAACAATAAACAGAAGCCAAAATATTTATTATTTTTTTTTTAACTTCCTTGGAAAATATTTAAAATATTGTTTTAAATTTACGATAATTTAAAACAGTATATTTGTTACACATGTGCTTTATTTATTCTGTAAGAATAATGTGTTCACCTGCATCGTCTAAAAATAATCTGCTAGTATTTTCTCTACGCAGAACTTCAAAATGAAAGTTTTCTGAATGTTTACATGAGGGTAACATATGTAAGTTATTTTAAGGTTGTTTAATAGTAACCTTAAAATGATTTCCAGTGTGTGTTTTTTTGCGCAAAAAGAAAGAATTTATCATTGCATAAAAATTTATTGGTAAATTTAAAGTTCTTAAAATTGCAAATTTTATTTATCGTCTATGGTATTTTTTTTTTTAGATAGTTATTTCCAATTAATTTAAATATATGCAATGATTTTCTAGATTTTCCTTTTTTTTCGACGACATTTTTCTTTCTTTCTTTCTTTATTTTTTTTTAAGAAGTATATAAGATTAAAAGTTATAATTAAATATACTTATAACTATCGTGAGTTTAAAAATGTCTCCTAAAAGGTAAAACCATATCGGATTAGCCTTTTGCAGTAATCTTATTTTTATCATACGCAACGATTCTTTTTCAGAAATGAGAATTTTGTTTTGAACAACACACTTATTTTGCTGTATTAAAAAAAAAATGAAAATAGATATTGTTTTTCCAATTTTCATCGAAATCAAGTATTCAGATAAGCTGGTATCCTGTTTTTTATCATACGGATTTTAATAAGTTAGAAGAAGCTTTTTATAACGCAATTAAAATTACTTGTTATATATACATATTAAATAAATATTACGAAAATAAATAAAATATTGCTAGTTGTTAACAGTTTTTAAAATTAATTTTAGACATCGCATTAATGCGTGAATTTTAATGTTAGGAATATTGTCTTTGTTATGAAAATTAACTTGCTTACTTGCTTAAAATAAAATTATTTCATTCCTTTTACACCTAATAAATGAAATGGGAATTCTAAATATACGTACGTCAATTAAATATAAATATATAGAATACTTTATATGTTTACTATTTTTAGTGTCTTGTTAAAAAATCCATTTCCGTTTTATGACACCGTACCTTCAATGTATGTTGAAAACACTGATTTCTTAGCAATGCCTTTTAACCACTGTAGAACAGGTCGTTCTTTTAAATAGCATTAAAAATCGGTATTTTTTTTTTTTTGCAACTCAAATTCTAGATTATTTTCACATAATATCTAACAGAAGGATGGATAGTAATTACACATTTTATTGACGCTAAAGATTTGGAGCTTTTTTGCGTATTATAGAATTTTACTTTTACGATTTTCTTAACTCACTTAAAAATGTATTGGAAATATTCTCCTAGAACTAATTACTATCATACTAGAATATTTACATGAATTAATATTTAAAATTTTAAAAATACTTGACATAAACGGAAATACAATTCCAGGAATTTCCAATTCTAGCAATTAATATGACGGAATATTTTAGTGTATCCCTGTAAAATTTAACGATAAATATACCACATTCTATAGAAAACTTTTCTTTCAGCATATGAATAACACATGTCAATTTCATTATGGTTTGCGCAATACAAAGTTATTAGAATATGATTAATAAAAATGCCTCTGATAAAGCAAAATGCATTGACCCATTTTTGCTGTTTATACTATTTCAAATAAGGCACATATTATAGAGAACGTCAATATCGTTGATCATTTTGAAGAAATTCTGAAAATATTTACAGACGCTAGAGGCAGACATACGTTATATTCATATGTACTACAGACAGATATAAAAATACAGACAGATAGATTACTTTGAATCATCATCAATCTTAAGAAAGTGTTATGGTTAGAAATTGTTAAAAACTCTAAATAATAATGGAAATATAATTCCAGCTATTTCCAGTTATAACCCTTAATGTATCTCAATATTTTGGTGTAACACTGCGTATCTTAATACTAATCATCTTATAATCTATCGAAAACATTTTTTGTACATATTAATAAAAATATATCAATTTAATTATAATCTGTGCAAAATAAAGGTATTAAAATCTGGTTTATAGAAATACCTTTCATAGAACGCAATGCATTGGAATTATTTTGGGTGTCCTGTACATAAACCAGTGGTGGTATGTACACTATTTTCAATACGGAGCGTCCCATAGGGAACTTTACAATGGCAAAGTATTACCCAAATATGTTCAGACTATACTGGGACAGTAATAATGTTAAATTTTGAGAAAGAAAAAAGAAAAAATAAATTTAGCAAAACTGGAGCATAAAAAAAAAAAAAAAAAAGGAAATGGAAATTTAATCAATATTTTTAATAGTTTTTATGAAATTTTAATATACTTAAAGGTATTATATTTTAACGTTATATGTATGTAACATTTCTTAATTTTAATATGGTAATTTATAAATCGTAAAGCATTCCGATACATAATAAGCTTATTCAGTACAGTGTTAAAAAAAAATCCCGTACGATTACGGGGTAAGCCCGGCAACAGAGGTTCTGGACAAAGCCCGTAAAAAAAAAGTTGTAAGGGCATAATGTTTTTTTACGGGCATGTAACATAATTTAAGCTCATTACATATTTAATTTACGGTCTAAACGTTTTTTTTACGGGCTTTGTCTGTATATTTTTATCTGGGAATATCTTATTTTATAGGTAACCAAATATCTGAGTCATGCAAAGCATAAGCAAATTAAAATTTAAGTAAATTATCTCTAAAAAAGAGTTAAGTTAAAACACTTGTCATTTGTCAAAAACACTTTAAAACACATAAAATTAAACTTTATTTAAAAGATTTTAAAACATTATCCAAAGCTTTTCACCTTAAAATACCAAAGCAAATACAAAATCCCTGATGATGCTTTGGTATTTCAAAGCGAAAAGCTTCGGATAATGTTTTTAAATCTTTTAAATAAAGTTTAATTTTGCGTGTTTTAAAGTGTTTCTAATCTAAATAAAATTTAAGTACGAAAATTGTGCTAAATTCAATTAAATTTGCTAAAGTAAAAATACATCTCTAAAGTTAATTCCCCCAAAATATTTTTTTAAAACAGCATATTTTAAGAATTTAGAATTTTATAAATATTGGATTTAGTTTCCCATTTAAAAATTAAGAAAAAAATATTGCAATAATGAAACTAAAAATATATTATGATATTATTAGTCCAGTCAATAAATACAATGTACCTTGCAAAAGGTGGGGTAGAAGATTTTGTTTTTTTAATTTGTACACATTAGTACTAATATGCAAAATACGAGTTATCCAACATGGTCGGCCCCGGGAGAATTTTTGTCGGCTAAAAAACCTCGAAAATTTACTAGTTTTTTGGCTTTTTCCGAAATATCTCAGAGATGGCTGAATTTAGCGATATTTTTCTATTGTAATGTTTAAAGAGGATTAAATTTCCTACAATTTTGTTCATTACAACTTTTTTGTAGAACTAATAGCAAGCGCGTAACAGCTTCTTGAAAATAAACAGTTTTCTCAACTTCGTAAAAAAAGCGCATTACTCCTTATAATAATGTACAGTAATTATTAGAATTAGAAGCTTTATTTACAGAAAGCTTAACAACTTTTAATGATATAGCTCTGATGTCTGTCGTCCTTGGGATTTTTAGATTTGGTGATCAAAAACGTAATATGGAAATACACATGCCAGATGTATATTTTTTACAATATATATTGTAACAAATACTCATTTATATTCTTCATTGTTCTCTTAACATATGCCTTGTTAAAATAATCGTGATTTTTGAAAAGAATTAAATATGTTATTCAGGTAAATTGGCGATCACCCTTTTATTTTTTCCCTTTCCCTTTTTACTAACTCCCCCCTTCCCCCCCCCCCTCTCCGGCCATGCACTGAGAATTCTGGCCTAACAACAGTAGTCATCATCAGACTCCAATAACTGCCGATGTATAGTATTCTACCGCTGTAACACATAATACACACACAAACACATACAAAGAAAAGAAATAAAATAAAAAAACATTTGTATATAAATGTAAATGAATAAATATTAGGGTGCTAATAAGCAAAAACTCAATGCATTGATACATAAATATTTTAATTCTACTATTTATTAAATTATAATACATTAATGATATCTAGATATAATACATAATGTTGTAAAAAACATGAATTACTGCTATATTAATATTGAGGATAATAACAATATACAATCTTAATTTTAAATGAACTTCATAAATAGGCAAACTTGTTTGAAGAACATTAGCAAATAATTACATTACAAAAGTAAATTGTAGAAATTTAACTTTATATATAAATTATAGGGACATCATTTAGTCTTGAATCAAATAAAGAAAAGTACATTATTGTATAATATACATGTTAATTTTCTTCGTGGTTGTTTTGAATGCCCAGGTTCTTAAATTTCAATAGTCATCAGAGGTAGAAGGAAGGTGTGTCATCCTCAAATTGTTCCTGTCCCTCTTGCAGTAATCACAAAAGCTCTTAGAATAGCTTATCTTCTTCAGTCTCGTCCAATGTTGAAATTAATACGACGTTTTCCTGTTGAGGATAAGAGTCCTTGTTACTATACTAGTTTCACTGAGTATTTTATAGCCAACATTTTGAAAGTAAACAACTGCTTTCTTGTTGGCAGTTTCGGCTATTAAAACACCTTCACCATATTTTTTGCAAAGGCATGATGTAACCGTTCTGATGCCAGGACGAAAATCACCCTCTATTTTATTCATCAAATACTTAATGAGACTGGCACTCCTCCAAGTAATAACAGGAAACTTGGCGTTTGGAATATTAAAACTCGAATAAACGACTACACTCGAATATACGACTCCAATATTTTTCTTTGGCGTTTCTGACGTAGTCGTTTATTCGAGTTTTAATACTCCTCCAAGTCGTTTTCAGGGTAGGAGTAAATTGATTCCATTGCCTCATCAGTGTTACTTGTAGGGTAGTATCCTCGTTTAGTCTCACTTTTAGGCCTCCAATGCAGTTTTTGCCAAGCATCTACAGCAACTAAACCTTTTGCATTCCTGATGCATTCAAATATTTTTCTTCTTCACTCATAACCACGATTTTCGGCACCATTTACAATTTTTTCTTTCACACACAGTTTCATAGCATGGTGGAAAAAATTTCTTTCATGCTCAGGAAGTCGTTCCTGTTTTTTAAAGAAATCTTCAAGTATCCCCTTCTCCACACAAAAAAACAATGATCTTTAAAACTGAAACCTTCAGTTCTTGATGAAAAATATGTTGCCGCACAGTTCGGACCAGCTCCATCACCAGTTGCATGACGCCGTACATATGCTACAATCATTCGCTCATTGGTGTATCATTTGTGACAGGCATTGTGAATTCTTACTTGTTGTAGGTTCTTCAAAACACACCGATGTTCTTCATTTTGACGTTTTGCATTGCACTTTTGCAGATTTTTTGTATACCTTTCTCCTTCAGAATCTTTATTTCACCTTTATTGAAACTGATTTCGTAAATAAAACAAACACTCCCGTTATTGTAATAGAAAACGCTCATGGGTTGAAACAGTATGTTCACACATTCGAACTGAACTGAATAACATAGGTAGATGCTCAGCCGAGGCAGCGTACTACAAGATGGGAAGAGATGGGAGGAAAGGAAGAGCTTTTTGTGTGAGGGTGGGGGGGGGGGGCATTTTTCTTTTTCTTTTTTTTTCTTTAACCTCCTTTGCTTCGAAGCAGATATCATTTCGTAAGGTCAGACAGCTGAATATGTCCTTTCCTTTTTTCCGTTTTCTAATAAACGTTCATGTAGCGACCCATTTCTTTGAGTTGTATTTTATTAGCTTGAGAAAAAATGCCGACTTTCAAGAGGCTGTACGCGCTTGCTATTAGTACTACAAAAAAGTTGCAATGAAGAAAATTGTAGTAAATTTAATCCTCTTTAAACTTAAAATAGTAAAATATCGCTAAATTCAGCCATTTCTGAGATATTTCAAGAAAAGCCAAAAAAGTAGTAAAATTTCGAGGTTTTTCAGCCGACAAAAATTCTCCCGGGGTCGACAATGTTGGATAAATCGTTTTTTTAATATTGACACTAATATGTACAAATTAAAAAAGAAAAATTTTCTACCCCACCTTTTGCTAGGTAAGCCCTTTTTTACATGCCTATTGACTGGACTATATTGAATGGTTTTGTAATTACTATTTGAGTTTTGTTCATTTATGAGGGTGGAGAATAATTGTTATTTGTAACAGATTAAAAGCCGTCTGTGGAAAATTTCTCTTTAAGTAAAAGGAATTGGAACAGTTTTACGACACATCTCACGATTTTTTGTTAATTGCAATGAGACTTTTTATCTCTTGAGATTGTAATGATTAACTTTTCAGACTGCGTGAAGAGGTTTAACAGTATAATTAATGTAATGGAGTAAAAAAAAAAAATACATGTATTACTTAAGTTTTAGTTCGTGTGTATAAACACGGCACATATAACAGATAAAAAGAAAAATGCAATACATTTCTTTCAGTGAACTAAAGACGCTTTAATATTATTAACAATTTTATGAGGCTAAAAAGGATTAATATATAACTTAGCTTAATATTAATTAGCTTTAGCTTAACTTAGTGCTTAGCTTTTTAACTTTAAAGTAATAAAAGTTAAATAATTAAACTCTAAAAAAAGGAATGAGTTTAAGGTTTAGTGTGTTTAATATCGCACTCAGGGTGTGGACCTCCAATTACAATTTGGATCCTCCGCGGGAGGCATAGATTCTCTGCTTACGCAATCCCCAGAGATATTAATTTTACGGAGAATGGAGAATATTGTAGACACGTCGGATTTTACGTGCACCAGCCACTGTTGATGTAAACGACGATTTTGGACCACCTCGAGTGCCGAACCCGTAAAAAAAAAAGTATGAATAAAAAGGGAAATGAAACTTACATAAAATACAATTAATTTAGCAATGAGAATTGCAATATTTAAGTAAGAAATTAGTTTAAATATTTTAAATACAATTGGTTAAAATTTTCACAGTGACTTCTATAGCATTTATCTTTTACAAAAATACATATATTTGTATAATTTAATAAAAAAAATGTCAAATGCATTACAAAAAATTTTTTAATTTAGAGAAGTTTTATTGCATACATCTATAAAATAATACTAATAAATAGTTGCAAACGCAGTGCCGGGTTTGCCAATGATTGCTTTGAAATTAATTTCTTATTCATTTTTTAGCAAATTAAATAAAACTAAATACTTCACGCATAAACCAGTGATTTAAATCAAGAACTGTCAATAACTATTTTGAAGGTTAAAATGGTATCATACAAACCCATTGTTGATATAAGATTTAACATATTTTTTATTTAATAATAATAATAATAATTATTATTATTATTATGTTTTATTTTTTGGTACATAAATTTAAATGATTACATCAGTTGTACTGCAATAATATCAAACCATAATTATTAATGCAGGTATCGCACACAGAAAAAAAAGTCCTTTTATATTACAAAACATTTCTGGCAGCAAAAGGTACCAGAAAATATCTGTATGCTACGGACCTACGGACAAAAAAAATATGAATAGATATTTTCCGTAACTGTACTAACAGATTTTTTCTGCAGTGCACATTAAAAAAAAAAAAAAAAAAAAAATCGACCAGATAGATTAGAACCAGAGCTATCCGTTCAGAAGGCAAAGATTTTACCTCAAAGCAATGGAATTACATCGTACTCTGTTAATTAGCGCTTCCGAAACCCGCTTCGATAACAAGTTTTACTCACATAAAATAGAATAAATATGTTCACAGCAGATAAAATCGGTAACAATGGTTACGGGCTTTACCTGTTAACATAAAGAATATGTTTATTAGTAGATTGAGATGTAATTTTATAGTATATTTTTTTAGTTTTAGAAAACAGAAATTTTCTGTATGAAAGTTACAGATGTTTTCTGTTTTAAACAGAATTTATTTTACAGTTCTATGGAACCGCTCATTTTTTTTTCAAATTCTTTTACCACTATAGTTATGTAAAAATTTTTTAATTAGTTAATCATGGAAAATTTCTTCTAGAAGTTAATTATAAAAAATTCTGGTAGAAGAATCAGAGAAAATTGACGGACCGTGGAAACCCTGTAATGTATCTTCTTTCTTCTTTTTTTTTCTTTTCTTTTTTTTTTTTAATATGTATACTGGCCGTGAAAGGGCAGTATTGAAAAAAAAAATATATATATACATATTCATTTAAAGCTTAATATTTATCATTATTTGTAATGGCTATTTATTCAAAAACATATACAATGATTGCCTTTTTCACAATTTTATTTAAAATAGTGTATGTGCTGAACGTGCTATTTAAACATTAATAATAATAATAAATTATTTATAATTTAATGTTAGAGTTTTAAAAAAAGTACCTTGAGTTAATAAACATAAATAAACTGTTCATAAGAAGTCAGATTATATTTCCACATAAACCAGAAAATCTAGATCCAAATCTTACTGACAGATGCTTTTGTCATAAAGAATCTGTATATTATCCCGTATGATTTGGAGGAGAGGAGGAGGGTTTTAAATTTTAGGCGGTAATGGAAAAATATGTTCAGTTTTTGCAATCTCTTCTTTCTCTTGATGAAATTCGACATTCACAATTTTTCGAAATGCAGGAATATAAATAAGATCTCAGCTAGCAAAACCCATTTACATAAAGAAAAGCAAAATCTTGGCACGATTACATAAAAAAACTATCTATTTTATGGAGTGGAAAATTGAATGAAAAAAAAAAATGCATAATGTATATAGTAAAAATGTATATAAATTTTTAGAAGCATATTTCATCAAAATTTAAGTACCTCTTACATAATATATATACGTATAAAGTAACAAAAGAAGTCGAATGAATAAACTAAACAGATGAAAAATTGCCACTATAAGCCACAAAAGCTCAAATAAATTATTAAATAACTATAATAAAATTAACTATTAATAATTTTTTAAAAGATGCCAAAAACTTGATCAGTGTAAATTTATCATAGATATGAAAACGAATATAATACGTATTATAATAAAATTCCAATAAATAAAAAAAAATTATATTGTAGATTAACAAGAAGAAGCTTTTTAAGAATAAAATCATGAGTGTTACACACGATCAATTACACAGTTCCACATCTTAAATTTTGATTTGATAATTTTGGTTGACCTTTACGGTTTTTTGGTGTGATGAAACCGATATAGAAGCCAGTTTTTCTTTATCACGTACAGAGATTTGTCAATACACGGCGTCTACTGACACAATTTCTTCCGCAACACTTACACCAATATAATTATATGGTAATCTTTATAATATGTTTCCATGGATATTTATCATTAACCATGGAAAAATACTAGAACCTACCAGAAATAAAGAAAATGTGTCGATAGACACCCTGTATTGGCAAGAATTTATTCATGATAGAGAAAAACTGGTTTCATTTTCGGTTTCACCATACCAAAAAACATATGTAAGTGTAATATTATCAAATCAATTTTTTTTCAACATTGTTTATTTTGAGCTGCGTTATTAACAAAATTAAACTACGAATAGGACTGAAATTTTTAATTAAAAGAAAAAAAATCGCTCATGCTGCAGAAATAACACTTCAGGGTCAACCACCTCTGCAATAATCTGTAAAAAGCAAGTTTTTATTCTAAAGCAAGCTATTTTAAGCTAATACTACAGAGGCGAATTACCTTGCAATGAAAAACATGAAACACACACACACACACACATATAAGGTTATATAAATTGTATAACATATGTAAAAATTCTGCATATTTTTCGTAATATAAATGTGGAAAAAGGATATTGTAATTTAAAATTTAGTGTATGAATACGGTTAAAATTCATTTTAAAAACCTATATCAAAATGAATATAGTAATTGTTTCAGCAATATTGAATATAAATGTGATAAAATTTTATACATGAACTGATGAATAATACAACATGAAACGTTTTAAGAAATTATATGGAAATAAAGAACGAAAAAAAAAACAAAGTGACAGAGTTTCATAAAATACGGTAGTTTTAAATTTTAAATTGTGTGATTTTAAATTGTGTCAAGGTGAGGGAAAACGAATTTATTCATGGAACTTTACAGAATTCAAAAAATAGCTACTTCTTCACTAATAAAGAATATTTAACAAACTTGAGAAATATTTTATCATAGACATAGATGTAACAGTCCTTGAAATGTGTAACAGTCAGTTCATTATAATACTGTTATTATTTATTTATTTATTTTACATCTTACTATTACGTTTTTGAGTTGCTATACCTTTCAGTATATTAGACAATGGTTAAAGAGTTAATGCAATATTAAACAGTAAACGTTTTGATAATTTTACTCTGGAACAGCCCAAAAGTGTCCTTTATTTTATAAACATATATTTGGAACATTCTCCTAAGAATAACAGGCTTTTTCTCCTTAAAAATTTTCACCTTTCGGAATTCAGTTGTATTTTTAATTTTGATCAGCAAGTTTTTATACTACATAGAAACTTAATTTACATATCACTTAATGTACGATGTAAGGGTATTGTTGACCGAGGTTATACTAGGATCAAGTGGAATCACGAAACACAAAACTATGAACACGTTTTTCTTTAAGTGATTCATTGTGAAATTATAAAAAAAAAAAAAAAAAAAAAAAAAAATTCATGTTTTATAAAAATCCGATTAGTTGCAGTTTATCCCTAACAATTTTTAGAAGTATAGATATAATAGCAACTGAGCAAACGTCAATGTCGAAGTATGCCAAATTTTGTTACATTTTCTCGGCTTGATCTCCATAAATTAATAAAATGGAGATTTTTTAAAGTTGAAAGTTCTTAAATTACGGCTTATTTTAATTTTTCTCCTAAACTCCTTTTTCATGTAGTTTTTTTAAAATTTTAAATACTTTTAAATTATAATTTTAAGAACAATAACACAAATCAGGAATTAGTAATTTTGAAAACAATTTTTTTCGGATTTATACATTTGTCTGATTATATTTTTCTTCTATTGAAATTAATTTTCAGCTGTTTGAAAACAGTTAATTATATTGGTTTTAGACTTTGATTTATTGGTTTTTGATCTATAATCATATTACAGTTCTTACTTTTGTTTTAGAGAATCATTATCCTTAGGCATTTTCCAAATAATTTTTCTTCAAAGAGATTTGTTATCTTATGACAAAAGTATGTTATGACCAAAAGAGAATACCTTGGGATATTTTCTATTACTTAGCCCGTTAGGGAAACGTATGATGTATTTCTTATAAAAAAATAACTAAGCTTCAAACATTTATATTTGAAGGAAAGATAATATATTGTTTTAGTTTCAGGCAATATACGGTAAAATTTGATTAAATTATAATTTTATTTTTATTTATTGGATTTCTTTTGCGATAGTTTTTATACAGAATAAATGGAAAGTTCTTATAATTTTTATGAATTTATTTTAAATAAAATGGATATTTCATGATTATTTTTTATACATTTTATACATTCTTTTGATTTAAAAAAAAGTTAATTAAAAAAAAAAATGTTCAAAATAAATATGTTCGAATTGTGAAAATTTTGGACATACACATTTGGTCTGACACATATTCTTGTCCGTAATTTTTTCCGTGCTCCCATGCGAAATTACACCTCTGACGATCATCGAAACGAGAGAACTATCTCTTCCGTGGAGGATCAAAATTGGGATGCTATGTCTCCGGACCACCCTAAGTGGTGAGTTCTAGAACGCCGCTAATTGCACATAATGTAGCACTAAGTCGAAATAAAAACCCGTTCACTCACTGACACAATTTCATATACATAGCCCAATTTTCAATACTTAGAAAAGTTGTAGTTTCTGAATGCCTCAATTCAAAACACATTTTATTGGAACCATTTATATTTCTTAATTTGTTAAAAAGTAACTATATTTATCTCTTAATTTCGGAATATATATATATATATATATATGGCTTCATCGCCTAGCAATTTAATTGGCAATCAGCTAAAATAAGTTAAAATTATTCAATTATTGATTTTAATTAATTTCGAAATATAACTTCTTGACCAAAGTCTAGAATTTAAAAAAAAGTATAATAACGTATAGTAACGTGGTAGCTAAAATAATAATAATAAAAAAGAAATTTATCAGCAGTGCATTTTGTGTAGTAGCAAGCTTAATTCGATGCAATAAGATTTTCTGATAATAATTCAAGATTTGACAAGTATTAGTCAGTCATTGTATGAGAATTCAGTTACATTAATATCTATTTTAAACTTAAACTTTCTGCTGCTGTTAATACAAACTACACTGAGAAAAAATTCTGTAACTGACATCTAGAATCTAAACTGTGGCTCTAGAAAAAAATAGTTCCATGTCATTTTTATAAGTTCTAGTCCCCTTGGAAAGCGAGTTCTAGAAGCTCCTATTTGAATTCTAGAGAGTTTGCATATATTCTCGAGGGCAAAGTTATTTAAAAATCTCTGTCAATAAATGAGATTACAAGAATCTTGGTTTATTACCAAATTCTAGAAAATCAAGCGAGAATTTCTCGCAATATAAATGATTCAGAATATTTAGAGTATTCAGAATATTGTTTCACCATCTAGAAATGTGTACGCTAGAAATTCTCGATAATTTTGTCTATTCAGTTTATTGGCGTGCCTTATGTCCATAGCTCGGAAATCTATATTTCTAGTTAAGGAATTTTGAAAATAGTCACTTATTCATTCTAGAGAAAGGTGGTATATATTTTTTCTCAGTGTAGTATCTCTGTAAAGTGAAGCAATAAGCAATATATAGTCGAACAGTACATTTTATGGATAGAAAGGATAATTTATCACCCCCCCCCCCCTTACGCAAAATATTTCCGATATGCTATGTAATTTTTTTTTTTTTGTATGAAAATTGGTAGTTATGAAATTTGGTATTTGTGAATTTCAGGGAAATAATACAAGACCGTCGTTTATTAAGAATACATATTGTTGCGTACTTGGGGGTCCGTAAATTGTCCGAGAATGAAAGGCGAAACTTGCAAAAATTCAGTGATGTATTCACAGAAAGTTCCAGAAAAATACAGGTCTATAAACCAAGTATCAGCTTCGATTCAACCAGTAAACACAGCTTAAACAACAGCCGTTAACAGCAAAACAACAGCACAAACTGTTTAACAATAACACATAAAGAAAGTCTCATCAAAAGAGGCTCAAAGCAAAGCAAGCATTTGACGAAACTGACACAGATCTGACACACACCGCCTTGGTGAAAAAATACTCCTTTTATACTTTTCTATCGAACACAGACTGTTCTGGAAAATTCTCGTATCTCATAATTAGATTAGAGCTTCCATATTTGGTATATCCCTAATAAGGATTTTCTCGCCAAGGTCGCTAAAAAATCGCCAAGGAGGGAAACAGTCGCCAAATTCATTTCTTCCCTTATTGGAGCTTTTTTAAGTGTTTTTAAGGGGAAATTAGGCTATTTTAACGCTGAAACGACTAGAAATGCACAAAGTTAACATTTTATTAACTTTACTAAACCTCTTTGAAAGAATTTATACAAAAATAACTGCAATTATTTACAATTCCTTAACACTTTATAAGATATACAAATAGAGATACAGCGGGAGGTTGATGGGGTGGCTGCCCCCCTCAGGAATGTATCTGATTATGGTAACATGTCGATCGAATCAATATATACGATTATATAATAAGGAATAAATAAAAATGACCTATTGAATAATGTCTGATGTAAATAGGACGTTGAGGCTCCTGATCTGCAGAGCCACTAGTAATACATTATTTATATTTGAATGTTTGAGTTTAAAAAAAAGTACCTTGAGTTAATAACATAAATAAACTGTTCATAAGAAGTCAGATTATATTTCCACATAAACCAGAAAATCTAGATCCAAATCTTACTGACAGATGCTTTTGTCATAAAGAATCTGTATATTATCACGTATGATTTGGAGGAGAGCAGGAGGGTTTTAAATTTTAGGCGGTAATGGAAAAATATGTTCAGTTTTTGCAATCTCTTCTTTCTCTTGATGAAATTCGACATTCACAATTTTTCGAAATGCAGGAATATAAATGAGGAGCAAACATTCAAACCGTGTTTTCTCCTTCGAATGCAATTTTTCAGGAAACACAAAAAACTGATAAATTAAAAAATAACCCTTCTTAGACCCTAATTATCATTTGTTTAGTTGTATTATTGGTTACTAGGAAGATCTGTAGGCCTACTTTACCTAATAAACTTAGAGTTAATTAGAAAAATGTATTTGAAATTTGGAGAAAGCATGTTTTGACCGAAACACAGAGGAGAAAGCATGTTTTGAATGTTTCCAATGTGGAGAAAGCATGTTTTGACCGAAACACAGAGGAGAAAACATGTTTTGAATGTTTCCAATGTGGACAAAGCATTTTTGGAATGAAAAAGTATGTAGCTCGAATATTGATGAAATAACATTTTAAATGTAGTTAACAGAACAGATTTTGTTATGTAATTATAAAGTTAAATTAAATATTTACGCGTGAAAACTCATCATGCAAATTGTAGGGAAGAACTAAAATTTTTAAGCCAATTTGAAATTTAAATTTTTAAACCAATATCTTCACTTAAGCAATTTCATGCTTCCTCTGTTTCTTCATATTCTACATGAAAGTTATTAGTAATGATATCTTTATACCATTTAAAAACAGGCTGATTTTTTCACTCTTCACCATACATCAATTGTAAAAGTTTGTCTATGTCATTCTGATGCCTTTAAGTTTGAGATGAATTCTCTTACCTTGTTTTTTTTTTTTTTTTTTTTTTTTTTTTTTAATTAATGCTTAAGTGGTTTTTTCTATCCCCTGCTCTCTTTTCCTCAATAGGTTCACCAGCATGTACCTTAGTAACAGTATTGGCTAGCATTGTACGACATATTTTAGTTATAGCCATGAAATTGTTTTTACACACAGAAATTCTCCTACCACTGCTACTAG
The DNA here is from genome assembly GCA_963930645.1 of Salticus scenicus. Lineage (NCBI taxonomy): Eukaryota > Metazoa > Arthropoda > Arachnida > Araneae > Salticidae > Salticus > Salticus scenicus. The sequence continues at coordinate 210,693,008 of OZ005651.1, read as the reverse complement.
TAATAAAATAAGAAGCAGAAAATGCATGCTGTAAGCCAGATGATTGCGATTTTTTTTTTTTTTTTTTTTTTTTTTTTTTTTGGGGGGGGGGGGGTTATTAGGTCTACGTCGAGTTACATTTTTTGTAACAACCAATGAGGCTATAATAGAATCTTGTCGCTGTTTGTCCGGAATTTCGTAAAGTCTACCCCGAAACTTCTTAACGTCATTAGGTCTAACATCAGTGCATGAAAAAGTATTTATTAAAGAATGTTTGCATGGAGCATAAATGTTGTTATCTAAAGGTGCTGAATATCGTTTCTTTTTCGCTGCTTTTCTTTTTCCACCAATTCTCTGTATTTTTCTAGTTCCATAATTAGAAGTACTCACTAATACTATTAATTCTTCCATTTGAAAATAATAATAATAATAATAATAAAGTACACGCCTCTAAAAGGAACAAAATTGAACTAACGAAAAAACAAACATAAAAAGCTGGTACATGTACGAGTCACGCGACCAGAAAGAGCAGTACTGACTTGGTTGGCTGGAGAAATCACAGTTTGACTGAAAACAGGCTCTGGAGGAAACACTGTTTGATTGAAACCCTAACTTTCTAAAGCATTTATAATGTGATAAAAATTATTTTGGTTTAAAATAATAGTATAATTTTGTGCTATTTAATGTTGAGTTCACAGAAAAATCACTAACTCAATTTTTTTTTTTTTTTTGGAGAAAACACGGTTTGAATGTTTGCTCCTCAAATAAGATCTCAGCTAGCAAAACCCATTTACATAAAGAAAAGCAAAATCTTGGCACGATTACATAAAAAAACTATCTATTTTACGGAGTGGAAAATTGAATGAAAAAAAAATGCATTATGTATATAGTAAAAATGTATATAAATTTTTAGAAGCATATTTCATCAAAATTTAAGTACCTCTTACATAATATATATATACATATAAAGTAACAAAAGAAGTCGAATGCAAAAACTAAACAGATGAAAAATTGCCACTATAAGCCACAAAAGCTCAAATAAATTATTAAATAACTATAATAAAATTAACTATTAATAATTTTTTAAAAGATGCCAAAAACTTGATCAGTGTAAATTTATCATAGATATGAAAACGAATATAATACGTATTATAATAAAATTCCAATAAATAAAAAAAAAATTATATTGTAGATTAACAAGAAGGAGTTTTCTAAGAATAAAATCATGAATGTTACACACGATCAATTACACAGTTCCACATCTTAAATTTTGATTTGATAATTTTGGTTGACCTTTATGTTTTTTGGTGTGCTGAAACCGATATAGAAGCCAGTTTTTCTTTATCACGTACAGAGATTTGTCAATACACGGCGTCTACTGACACAATTTCTTCCGCAACACTTACACCAATATAATTATATGGTAATCTTTATAATATGTTTCCATGGATATTTATCATTAACCATGGAAAAATACTAGAACCTACCAGAAATAAAGAAAATGTGTCGATAGACACCCTGTATTGGCAAGAATTTATTCATGATAGAGAAAAACTGGTTTCATTTTCGGTTTCACCATACCAAAAAACATATGTAAGTGTAATATTACCAAATCAATTTTTTTTTCAACATTGTTTATGTTGAGCTGCGTTATTAACAAAATTGAACTACGAATTACGACTGAAATTTTTAATTAAAGGAAAAAAAATCGCTCAAGCTGCAGAAATAATTCTTCAGGGTCAACCACCTCTGCAATAATCTGTAAAAAGCAAGTTTTTATTCTAAAGCAAGCTATTTTAAGCTAATACTACAGAGGCGAATTACCTTGCAATGGAAAACATGAAACACACACACACACATATATAAGGTTATATAAATTGTATAACATATGTAAAAATTCTGCATATTTTTGGTAATATAAATGTGGAAAAAGGATATTGTAATTTAAAATTTAGTGTATGGATACGGTTAAAATTCGTTTTAAAAACCTATATCAAAATGAATATAGTAATTGTTTCAGCAATATTGAATATAAATGTGATAACATTTTATACATGAACTGATGAATAATACAACATGAAACGTTTTAAGAAATTATATGGAAATAAAGTACGAAAAGAAAAACAAAGTTAAATTTTAAATTGTGTGAAGGTGAGGGAAAACGAATTTATTCATGGAACTTTGCAGAATTCAAAAAACAGCTACTTCTTCACTAATGAAGAATATTTTACAAACCTGAGAAATATTTTATCATAAACTTAGGTGTAACAGTCCTTGAAATGTGTAACAGTCAGTTCATTATAATATTGTTATTATTTATTTATTTATTTTACATCTTACTATTACGTTTTTGAGTTGCTATACCTTTTAGTATATTAGACAATGGTTAAAGACTTAATGCAATATTAAACAGTAAACATTTTGATAATTTTACTCTGGAACAGCCCAAAAGTGTCCCTTTTTTTTTTTTTTTTTTTTTAATAAACATATATTTGGAACATTTTCCTAAGAATAACAGGCTTTTTCTCCTTAAAAATTTTCACCTTTCGGAATTCAGTTGTATTTTTAATTTTGATCAACAAGTTTTTATACTACATAGAAACTTAATTTACATATCACTTAATGTACGATGTAAGGGTATAGTTGACCGAGGTTATACTAGGATCAAGTGGAATCACGAAACACAAAATTATGAACACGTTTTTCTTTAAGTGATTCATTGTGAAATTATAAAAAAAAAAAAAAAAAAAAAAAAAAAATCATGTTTTATAAAAATCCGATTAGTTGCAGTTTATCCCTAACAATTTTTAGAAGTATAGGTATAATAGCAACTGAGCAAACGTCAATGTCGAAGTATGCCAAACTTTGTTACATTTTCTCGGCTTGATCTCCATAAATTAATAAAATGGAGATTTTTTAAAGTTGAAAGTTACGGCTTATTTTAATTTTTCTCCTAAACTCCTTTTTCATGTAGTTTTTTTAAAATTTTAAATAATTTTAAATTATAATTTTAAGAACAATAACACAAATCAGGAATTATTAATTTTGAAAACAATTTTTTTCGGATTTATATATTTGTCTGATTATATTTTTCTCTATATTTTTCTTCTATTGAAATAAATTTTCAGCTGTTTGAAAACAGTTAATTATATTGGTTTTAGACTTTGATTTATTGGTTTTTGATCTATAATCATATTACAGTTCTTACTTTTGTTTTAGAGAATCATTATCCTTAGGCATTTTCCAAATAATTTCTCTTCAAAGAGATTTGTTATCTTATGACAAAAGTATGTTATGACCAAAAGAGAATACATTGGGATATTTTCTATTACTTAGCCCTTTAGGGAAACGTATGATGTATTTATTATAAAAAAAATAACTAAGCTTCAAACATTTATATTTAAAGGAAAGATAATATATTGTTTTATTTGCAGGCAATATACGGTAAAATTTGATTAAATTATAATTTTATTTTTATTTATTGGATTTCTTTTGCGATAGTTTTTATAGAGAATAAATGGAAAGTTCTTATAATTTTTATGAATTTATTTTAAATAAAATGGATATTTCATGATTATTTTTTATACATTTTATACATTCTTTTGATTTAAAAAAAAGTTAATTAAAAAAAAAATATTCAAAATAAATATGTTCGAATTGTGAAATACACAATTGGTCTGACACATATTCTTGTCCGTAATTTTTTCCGTGCTCCCATGCGAAATTACACCTCTGACGATCATCGAAACGAGAGAACTATCTCTTCAGTGGAGGATCAAAATTGGGATGCCATGTCTCCGGACCACCCTAAGTGGTGAGTTCTAGAACGCCGCTAATTGCACATAATGTAGCACTAAGTCGAAATAAAAACCCGTTCACTCACTGACACAATTTCATATACATAGCCCAATTTTCAATACTTAGAAAAGTTGTAGTTTCTCAATGCCTCAATTCAAAACACATTTTGTTGGAACCATTTATATTTCTTAATTTGTTAAAAAGTAACTATATTTATCTCTTAATTTCGGAATATATATATATATATATATATATATATATATATATATATATGGCTTCATCGCCTAGCAATTTAATTGGCAATCAGCTAAAATAAGTTAAAATTATTCAATTATTGATTTTAATTAATTTCGAAATATAACTTCTTGACCGAAGTCTAGAATTAAAAAAAAAAAAGTATATTAACGTATAGTAACGCGGTAACTAAAATAATAATAATAAAAAAGAAATTTATCAGCAGTGCATTTTGTGTAGTAGCAAGCTTAAATCGATGCAATAAGATTTTCTGATAATAATTCAAGATTTGTCAAGTATTAGTCAGTCATTGTATGAGAATTCAGTTACATTAATGTCTATTTTAAACTTAAACTTTTTGTTGCTGTTAATACAAACTACACTGAGAAAAAATTCTGTAACTGACATCTAGAATCTAAACTGTGGCTCTAGAAAAAATAGTTCCATGCCTTTCTTATAAGTTCTAGTCCCCTTGGAAAGCGAGTTCTAGAAGCCCCTATTAGAATTCTAGAGCGTTTGTATATATTCTCGAGGGCAAAGTTATTTAAAAATCTCTGTAAATAAATGAGACTACAATAGGCGAGTTTCTGCAACTATAATCTTGGTTTATTACAAAATTCTAGAAAATCAAGCGAGAATTTCTCGCAATACAAATGATTCAGAATATTTAGAATATTCAGAATATTGTTTCACCATCTAGAAATGGGTATACTAGAAATTCTCGATAATTTCGTCTATTCAGTTTATAGGCGTGCCTTATGCGCACAGCTCGGAAATCTATATTTCTAGTTAAGTTATTTTGAAAATAGCCACTTATTCATTCTAGAGAAAGGCGGTATATATTTTTTCTCAGTGTAGTATCTCTGTAAAGTGAAGCAATAAGCAATATATAGTCGAACAGTACATTTTATGGATAGAAAGGATAATTTATCACCCCCCCTTCTCTCCTTTTCCCTCTGTCTCTCACAAATATATACACACTATACATATATACAGTCGGTAACAAAAGTGTCCGAACACTAGCAAAAATTCCTATGTAAAAAAAGTACACTTCATACGGTTTTGTTAAACAAATCCTTGACGAATCCTGTTCTCAGTCAGTCTAAGAACATGATTCGATAAGGATTTATTTTACAAAACCGTATGAAGTGTACTTTTTTTACATAGGAATTTTTGCTAGTGTTCGGACACTTTTGTTACCGACTGTATATAATATGTATTTTTAGAAAAGGAAAAAAAAAAATCTGTCGTGTTTTTTACAAGGAATATATATTTTTGTTCTTTTACTTAGATTTGCTTTTTTTAATTTTTGTGTTACAAAAGAACATTTTAAAGTGTAATAAAAACTAACGGTATTGTACAATCGAGCTTATCAAAGACGAATTTATATATAATTTTTTTTCTCGTATATATGAGAAAAAGTACTTTTACAGAAAGCAATAAAATTCTGTAGAAGAAAAAATATATTACATATTTCTTCGTACACACTTTTAAATAAAAATGTTGTGATAAAAATTATTGTATGCTATTTTAAAATATGTTTACTTTAATAAATTTCTCTTCGAAGTTTTGCTCAGTTTCATGTTTTCAATTTAAAGTTATATATTTTACAAAAATTGCTAATTTAAGCCCCCTTCCCCCAAAAAAACAAATATATAAATATTATAAATATTACATATAGCTGCAGAGTTCTAACATTTTCTCAAATATTTATATTTAATATAAATATTAGAATTTTTAGAATAATTTATAAATATCAGAAAAGGACTGTTAACGTTTGTAGATATGCGTCATGTATTATCCTAGTCGTAGGTAGTATTGAAAAATTTCTTTTATTTATAATTTCAAATTTTCTCAAATGCATTTATAATTTTATTTATATCTAAGTATAAATCATTGGAGATATGATCAAAAACGAAAGAACTGCTGTCAATAGGACAGAATTACAAACCAGAAATAAACTGCATTAATCGTAAGACCGAAGTGAATATCGCTTAGTAACTAATATTGATTTATGTAATAAATATGCAGAGAATGTTATAAATTCTTTAAAACTTATTTCTAATAGTTACTCCATGTTTTATTTTGTGAGGTTGAGACGTTAGAACGTCACCACAGTTGTTTTAATTAAGCTGGATCCAGCAAGGTAGGAAGTGGGGACGGTTAAAATCACTCCGTCGCCAGTGACTCGGTGACGGTTAAGGTCGGGGTAGTTTTGTGTCGGCAGGGTGCTGCATTAAAAGACTTAGATTTTGAATATTAGTTAAATTAGAAGTGATTTTTAAAAGTACGGATTGAAATGTAGTGAAAGGAGGGTGTAGGAAGAAGTATAAAAATAGAGATGGTTTTAGTAGATGGTGTGGATGTTGGAGGATCGTATAGTGGATGTTATGAATCTTAGTTTGACAGATATTGAAAAGTAGAGTAGTGGAGATTTAGTGGCGTGAAGTTAAGTAGTGTTGAGTGTTGGTGAGTGTCTACTAGTTTTCGGAAAGTCCAAGCTGGGTCAGAAGGGAATCCTCTGTCCCATAGTGAAGCCGTAGTATTGGAGTACGAGTGCGACCGTCTCTACACCTTCGACTATCTGCTGTGGTGAGATATTTAAGATAATTGAATTGTTGATTTATATATTTTTGATTTAGTAATACGCTGACTGAGCTAAGATCTATTTTCCAGGCCGCCCTCCCATTAATCTGTTTCAATAAACTTTTATTGTTTGTTCAATTGAAGTCTCTGGTTTTCTTAGTAATCTAAGTATTTAAGTTAAGATGGAGTTTGCAGGAACGCAAACGCCACAATTTTCATCATTATTATAAAAATACACCCACATTTGATTGTTTTTCTTTTTTTTTTAATTATATTTTGATTACAATAATTCAAATGATTTTCTTCTTTAACCATCATCATTTTATAAATTACCATGTCTCTGAAAAGATTTGATTTAGTTTGTCGCTCTACGGTTTTCTTTTTTAACACCAGTGTTAATTATATTTGAACCTATGAGTTTAAGTGGATACCTAACAACTACGAAACATTCATGCCTTAACCGGGTTTTTAACCCGGCACAGGAAGGCTAGATCAGTAACAATTCATCCAGTTGATGACCGCCTTCTGAAAATGAAATGCCCATATTATGTAAATCTGGTTTGTATTAAAAAAGCCTAACTTTTCATTCAATTCGAAATATTTAGGTTCTAATCTAAATAAACAAAAAGAATTAAAAAATAATGTTAAATTTCGTTTATATACCTAAAAAAAAAAGCATTTTTGAACATTTTTAGCTTTATGTTTAGCCATTGAAAGGCCGTATATTCAATTCAAAAGATATATTTGATGCTCCATACTACTCAAAATGTGAATGTTTTATGATAATTTATTTTAGCATAAATTATAGAAGTAACTTTAGAAAAACCTTTAGAATACTATTTTGTTATATTTTACTTCTTCAAATCGTGCTTAATCTATTTCTGAAGATTGTTATTATTCTTTAATCGGGTACTCTTTCATCTGATGAATAAAATGCTTGGCGAAACAGAGTGCTCTGGCCAAATTCAATTTTTAAAATGATCGAGAGCAATGCTCGTATTTAACCCTTAGCATGTTTAACATTTAGAAATTAATCCAGGTACAGATGAGTAACCTTTAAAATATAAGAAGTAGGACAGATTGAAAACAAAACCGAAACCCATTTTATCGAAAACGGGTGCCTAGAAATAAATACGACTGGAGCATGTGAACCATTTTTCAAAAATATTACTTCTATAGGTATGATTTTTCTTCAGCCTGCGCAAGAAGGCAAATTATTGAAATTATAATTCTTTTTTTTATTTTTTTCACAATTTTATTGACAATACATATTTGTGTTAGTATTATTACAATAAAAATAGATTTGAAAAGTAATGTAGTTTTCTCCTTTTCCCCAGTTTAATATTTTCAGCTTGCGCACTTCGCTTAAATTTCATGACTTTACGACTTTTGAGTTATTTTCGAAAAGAAACTTCATTCTTTTTCAATTGTATTTTTAACAAATTAACAGTTGCATGCATGTTTTTTTTCAAATTTTACCAAAAAAAAAAACCTATTATAAGTTGATTGTTATATAAGTTTATGGGAAAAAAAAGAAAATAGTTATGTAGGTTTTTTATTTTATTTTATTTATTTATTTGAGAACTGAAGTGTTTAAAAAAATAAAACGTTTCACTATGCATTACAAACATAAGTAATATCATTTAATTGTTAAGAAAAAGTATGCATATATATATATGTACTTACTATTATCAAATAAATAAATAAATCAAAACTGTTTGAATTTTTGAAATAAATCTCCAAAAAAGTTCATTTTATTGTCACTTTTAATTTTCATGATTTTCTTTGGTTAATTGGTTGTAGGGTTTAATGCCGATTGCCTACACACGGTTAGGTAGGATGCCTTTCATGGGGTCTTTCTAAGGAGTCCTAGCCTGTATATACGCGAGTTTCGGAGAAAACCATGGAAAACTCCGAACGGCTAGGTCGATGAGCGCGACCTGGGATCAGTCCCGGCACTTCCCATCTACTAGTTTTGAGTACAGAATCTCTCGGCCACTGGTGGACCTGACGAATTTCTTATGATGCCTCAAAACAATTCATCAATCTAAATGTCACATTGAAACGCACGCGGATTTACTTTTTTCTTTCGTTGTTCTCTCTTTATATATATATATATATATATATATATATAATATATATATATCATTTAAATAGACCAAAGTATGCCATACAGCCTAAAGTAGAGCACTCACTACGGTTACTACTCTAATTTGGAGCTAAGTGTTTCGTGTTTGAGGCACGATGCATTTAAGGGTTAACATTATCCCAAATTTATTTTAGGAATATAAATTGTGGAAAAATAAATTGAAAAATGTTTGTAGGTCTTTCAAAATTCAGACCTCTTGCTGAAACCATCGAGAAACAAGTTATATTTTTCAAAAAAAATTATAGTCTCAAGATACAAATAATAAGTTTTCTTCGATTCACCCTACTAAAAAAAACAAGTAAATACAACATTTGGCATCACTTAATTCTTACGCAATCATTCTAAAGTACTAATTTCATTTCGAAGGAAGAATAAGTAACAGTCTTTGAATTGAAATATAAGAAGTAAACTAAGAATACATATTGTTAGACTAAATTGTAGAACTACCGTTTGCTTTTTACACATACCGAAATGAATATATATTTATCTATATCTATCTATCTATATATATATATATATATATATATATATATATAATTATTTATTTATTTAGTGTTTTTATTCGAATTCTTAAAAGATGTCATGGGCAGAAGCCAAGATATTATAACTGTTTTATGACAGTCTATGTTTAAAATAAATATTCTTTTAAAAAATGTATATCAGGTCTACAGGAAAATTCTGTTGTTTTGTCTTGAAAAAATAAAATGAAAATATAAGTTACTGTTTCATTTAAGGACTTCCACGCTACTTTATCGACTTATAAACAAGGCAACGCCCAACTATAGGACCTATCTGAGGGTTAAAACATTTGAAGTTTTCTTTTCTCGTACAATTTATTAATTGAAATTATGCCCTAAACATAATTTAATTTTGGACGAGACATATATTTTTTTACCTGTATGATTGAAGGTGATTTACCGTAAAAAAGTGACAACGCTTTTGTTATTATCTTCCTTATAGAAAATCTGTTTTCTTTTCATCCAGAACAAAAATACATCACCAAAAAACAAAATTGATGTAGTGAACCATTCGCATGCCACACTACGGATTTTTAACTATCTTATCATTTTCTTCTTCTTTTTTTTTCTTTCTTCTTTTACTCTTTTTCTTTCGCCAAGGATATAATTTCTTTTTACTTTGTGGAAACTGAGTCATCATATAGCATGTTAATTAGTAAATAATTAATAACCTGGGAATTTATAATTTTGATTTTTTTTTTTAATTTGATTTTGCGCCTATGTCATATCATAATATTCACTTTCCAAAGGGTTTATAATTATAAATATTTTTACCTCAAGGAAAAAAAAAAAAACCAAGTGGAGACACTTTGTGCTGGAATATTAAAAGAAAGTGTTCCCTCAAACACATCTAACTTTTTATTTAGTTATACAACCCCCATTTACCCCATCCACCCCTCCTTTTGAAATTGTTTCTGTACTGCGCTTCCCATTTCGCAATTGTAATAAAATGCTCGCCCTCTTCTGGGATGAAGCAAAACTACAACACTGTTGTTTGATTTTGTCTTAATGCAATTGCTTTTAGTGCACCAAACAGTGATTAAATTCCATATACTTAATTAAAATGAAAAGAATTGCTAAAAAAAAAAAAAAAAAAAAAAAAAAAGAAAAGAAAATGTCTACTGTTGTGTACCATAATACAATTCTGGAGGATCTAAAAATCCTGAATTAAGTTTCCATTTATTTCCAAACAAGAGTAAGATTTCTGTTGTTTGAGCTAATGGAAATAGTCTAAATACATTAGTCATCAGAAAAGCAGAATAGATTAGAGATTTGAGATTAGAAAAAGAGGAGTCTACTTATGAGATTGATTATTTGCACAAAATATTTCACACCTCAGGTAATAATATGTTTAATTTTGTTTTAATTTTAACCCCACAAGGCACCCAGTTCCATATGGGGAACACCGACTTTAATCGTTCCTATAGCTATAAAACTATTAGTAGCGACATCTCTTGACATCTTGATAAAAGCTACTGACATTTAGCAATGTAGTAATACGAATCTTTACCTAAAGATGTCGTTCGTGTTTTTGTTATAGTGCACTCAGCGTGAAATTTGAATGAAAGTGATACGTTAGTCGTTTGTCTGAATTCAAAAATAAAAAAAAAGAACAGTTATTGAACAGTTTTGACTCGAAAAAAAAATACTGTGTGTTATAACGAAGTGTATATTTTGCAGAGGAAAGCTGTTTTTTTTATATTACAATAGTAAACGTACTAGTAAATCATATTTTTATGTATATTCCACATACGGTACGTTAAGCTAAAAAGTTGATTTTTCCGTAAAATATGGTTTTATTTTTATTTTCATAAGTTTTCCCTATCTTCTGATCACTAATTACAACCTATATATTTTTGTCGCGTACTAAAAAAAAATTGAGCCTTGTAGGGTTAAAGCTTTGCAGACAGAGCTGGACGTTTCCTTTGCTAACAACAAAAGCAAAATATTAGTTTAGTTTTTCGTAGACATCATAATACAATTACTTGAAATACTTAAAGTATGATATCGTCTAATAAACTTCCTTTTTATTAATAATAAGTTAAGATTATTAATTTAATTTTTAGTATACATTCTTTGTTATAAATAAATATACAGGTGAAATTAAAACAATGGGGAATTAAATAACATGGTGCAATAATTTTACGTCGCATTCTGTTGTTATGTTTTATTTCATACATATTTTATTTCGTAATTTCTTTCATTGCATTAAAAATACTGTGATATATCTTAAAATACTTTCTAAAATTATGTTTCATACAGCATCGATGTTGACTTCATTCTCCTCTTTAGACTTTACACACTACATGGTTAAATGATTTGAAACCAATATTTGTTCAGTTTCTGAGAGACATCTGCTTCGAAATGATCTCGGAACAAATTTTAAAATTTTCAAGAGAGTCAGTCTTTTTCGTTCATAGCAGAAAATATACAATGCTATAATCTTACTAAATGCATGTAGACCGAATTGTTTCTCTAATACAAGCATAAGTAAAAGCGCCATCTATCGGTCATTACAAACGCGGTTTGTCCCCATTTCAACTATGTCACTTAAGTTTTGTATTGGGTTGTTCGGAAAGTAATTTCGTTTTTTCCTTTGAAAATGAAAGACGATTTTCTTATAATGTAAAATATTATAAAAATATTTTATTGAATTATATATTCTCTACTTTGGTCGGTTTCTTAGCAATCTCACAAGTTGTTATTTTGCAGTTTTCATAAATCAATATTTTATTTTGTTTTCATTAGCATAAATTGGTTTTCCAGAACGTAATGCATCTTCAACGTCAAAATTGCCGGAACAAAATTTGGTAAACCAGCTTTAGCACTGGCGTTCTTTAAATAAATTTTTTGTGTGCACATCGTATACTTTTTTCTTGTTTGAACAGTATTTTCGCCTTTTTGATAGCAAAAACAAAATATGCCGAAAATGTTCTTTATTTGATAGGGCGCCAATCCAAAGCTTATTGAGCAGAATAAAACGAACTTTTTCACAAGCAAGCCTTGCTATATCAGCTGTCACATTATATAATGGTAATGCAGCTTAATTGTGAAGATGGTTTAAAAAAAAAAAAAAACACAAGTCCTCTGCTGAGGAAAACGAAATTACTTTCCGAACAACCCAATATTTATACCGTGACAACCCGTCTGGGAATATGCTTACCTAGGAAGCTTAGGGGTTTTAATTTTCTTTTCTTTATTCTTTATACTTTTTATTTTTTTATCATGTTCTAATTCAATCTCCATCAGTACTGAGGAAGGAAGTTAGAAGTTCCGAAACATCCTTATGGTTTACAGTTTTTCTTTCATTTGGCAGGCCAGGTGGTTTGGTTGGTAGGGTGCTGCCTTCTGGATCCTCAATTCCTGGGTTCGAATCCCGGTACGGGTTGGTTGCTTGATTGGGTTTTACGTCGCACTAGTGCTGCGGAATGGGCAATTGACGATGGTCTAGAACTCACCCCTAGAGTTGGTCTGGAGACATGCCATCGCAATTTTGATCTTACACGGAGAAGATGGCTCCTCCGCTTCGGTAACACCCAGAGGTATAATTTCTCGGTGCGGGCATGGATGTTTGTGATGCCCTATGTCTACAAGATATCGTAAACTTGTTTCTGTGAATTGTAATATAGATTAATGGAGACAAAAGGCATTGTAACTATAGCTCTCAAACTGCTTTCTTTCATTTGTGTTTTTTAAAGCTTTCTTTAAAAATAAAATAAAATATATAAATAAATTATTCATAAAAAACGATAATTAAGATTCCGTCTTAAACAGAATTTAATTTTGCATGAAGAATATTGAGCGCATTGCGTATGTTTTCTTTTTGTAATCAGTTATAAATTACAGTCGAACCTTGTTAACGTAAATCTAAAGGGGGATAAAAAATTTGTTCACGTTATCAGTAGTTCATGCTATCAGTAACTAATCTTCATATGACTAAAATAATCTTCATTTTAGTTATAAGAAGATCATTTTAGTTATATGAAGATTATATATGGGGTTGTAAGTAATATGGGGATCGTGGAAATAGTTCATGTTAAAAGTAATTCACGTTAACAGTGTTCACGTTAACATGGTTCGACTGTATTTATTTTAACTTCATGCCAAAGAAAAAAAATTATTTACATTTGGTCTATTTTTTCTAAACGAGATAGGACTCCGCCCTACCAATAATGCTGAAAATGTTTATTTGATTTTTCTACGTCTTAATAAAAAAAAAAGTGCAACGATACAAAAAATTAATTTATTTATTTACTTTTTTAATTCGGAAGAAGAGAATTTTTTGTAGACCTAATTCGAAAACGAAGGATTCCTTTCAAATTTAGTGGTTTTAATTGCATAAGCATATAAAAATTTTATTACGCATACTTTGAAAATTTTTGATGTGAAATAAAAATAAAGTCGTAATTGTGGATGGAGATGTAAGGGAAAAAATACTTATAGTAATATAAATTTGGATTTAATTTTATTTTTAACTTATGTGCTCTGTTATGTAAATATTTTTATTTAACAATTTAAAAAATTACTTAATATTTAAAGATTTCCATACGATCTTAAGGGACTCTGTATACAGGGTTGACTATATTTAAATTTGGCCTATTCAGCGTTCTCTGTAACTAAAGTCCAGATTGAGTCAAAAATTTGTATATAAACAATTCAAAGGATGCGCTCAAAGATTCTGAAAAAAAAAAAAAAAAAAAAAAAGCTTTAAAAAATTCCATTAGGGGGTGAATAACAGTCAAAATGCTTGAAATGATATTCAATAAATAACTGTGGTCTATTTTAACATTTTCAGACTCTACGACATTTAAAACTGTTATTCTTACATTTTTCAAAGGTTTTTGTGGCAAAATTTTATGGATGACAGAGTGATTAGCCATTAATTTTCCACTCCTTAAACGGTTCGTTCTTCCGATCTTAATCCGTGGGATTTTTGGTTATGGAGCCATTTAAAGAGTTTGGTTTATCATTGAAATGTTGCAACTTTGCCTGACTTCAAGGACTGCATAACGCTATGTCTGGCGATGAGCTGCGATCAGCTGTTAAACACATTGTTCGTCGGCTGCAGATTTTACAACTTAATAATGAAGCGTATTTAAATTGACTCACTATTCCCAAACTTAATGATGAGGCCCATATTGAACAATACGCTTTACAGTCTGTAAAAAATAACAAAAATGGCTGTAATAATAAATAAAGATGCTTGTATTGAATTTTGTAGTTTGTGTGTATTTTGGTGTATGGCTCATCCTAGCGGAAATTTTATTTTATTTATTTATTTTGCAGAATCTTTGAGCAAAACCTTTGAATTGTCTATATATAAATTTGCTACTCAATGCACATTTTAGTTACAGCTACAGAGAGTGCTGAATAGGGTAAGTATAATTATGACCACCCTCTATAATGTAGGGAATCTAAAAAAATTTCTTGCCAAGAGATTCGATGAGTAATTATTAATTTTTAAAGTGTTTAACCCAATGGATACACCAAGGGAATATTTTTAGCGTGAATAACACTAAAACTTTACGGAATGAAATATGCGGAAAATTCTTGTTTGTGATTTTCCTGACTTACCTACAAATTTGAGACTAAATTATGTCGCTTTTTACATTTGGGTTAGGAGCAGATTTATAAATCAAATTTATAAAACCAGTGGTCAGGGGTCGATATTAAAGCTTTTATGTTTTATAGATTTTTCTGTAAAAATGAAGGGATGATTTTTATTCTATAACACATTTAAAAAGGATTTTCGTAAAATTTCTACTTACAATAAAAAATTAAAAAAACTTTTTTCAGATATTAATCGTACTTTAATATTTGAAAGTTATTGAGAAAAAAGAAGCTCAAAAATATTTTTTAAATTTAAAAATAGTTTATTTATTGAAAACATATATTAATGACATTTTTCTTTTCAACATATCGTTCTTCACAAAAGATTTAACGTAAAATTATTACCTATATTTGAAATTAAGAAACATTTTACATTTGAATAATTCACTGATGTAACTCTCTCTTTTTTCTTTTTCTCTTTATTTTGTTTTTCTTTCCTTATGGCTATTTTAAATTGCATTTTTTATTTGTGCAACAAAGCAAAAAACTCATGTCATGAACAAGTCAGTGAAACGTGAAATTTTTTCTAGGGTAAAAATATTTTTTGTTAAATGTCTGAAAAAAACCTCTTCGGCAAACTAATTTTTCGAAATGAAAAATAAAGATATCCTATTAGATATTTTCATTCAGTTTAAAAAATATTCGTTATCTAGATTCCACTTTTTATTTGAAATTCTGGATGTGTTTATATATATATATATAATATATACAAATGCATTTTAAAATCTTCTAAATATTTTTACCCAAATAAAACAGTGACTAAAAAAAATATTTTGTTAAAATATTTTTTTGTAAATGACATTTAAGACAAATAACGAGAACAAAATTGTTTCATAGATAAAAAATAAAAATAAAATAAAGTTAGAAAGGAGTAAAAAATATTACTAAATTAGAACTTTGAATTATTTGTTAAGTATTCAATTATATCACCTATTTACGTGCTGTAAAGATAATACTTTTACCTAATGGTTAAATTCTTGTTATGAATGTTTAAATAGCATATACTGCAAGTTACAAAAAATTAAGAAAGCTAATGCAACAAAAAATCGATTTTCACGAAGAAGTGTTTCACACGTTATAGTTTCGCTTTTATTCACTAAATTACATAAAAATTAACTATTATAATTTTGTGAAAAATATGAAGAATTAAAAGAATAAACTATATGGATATATAACTATATACTATAACGATATAAACTATATAGTCATTTCTGTGAATGATCATATATTTTTAACATTATAGAATTATTGTTCACATTAATATATGTGTTAATAAAAGTTAAGCAGAGGAGCCAGAGGCTAGTTGTAGCAGTTTTTAGAAAACTAAATATATTTGTAAATGTATTTACATTTTCTTGTTTATAATCAGTTTTTCTATTTTAAGTGCCGGACGGTCCTGGAATCGGACCAGTAGATATTTCGCTGTTCAAGTTTATCATCTCAGTATTGCTTATATTTAGTTTCGGCAGTGATTATAGCAGAATGGGCTTCTCAAGACCCAACGAACCATCATCATTAATTTAAGTTGAATTCGTTTTTACTGTTTTCTCTATATCAGAATTTGGGCAGTCGGTGATATGCCAAGATTTAAATCTAGAATCTTGAAAAATATCAACATTTATGATTATAGGCCACAAACCGCTTTCTTTGAATCTATTCACAATATTTACAAGGTTTGCTGCCAGTGGCAAACAATCTTTTGCCATTCCTGAAATATCATAAAGGGTCATGGTTCTACCTGAATTCTGGTTTATCTAGGCTGTCTGTGATCTGTTCAAGTAGTTTTTGAATGAACCGTAAACCCCCACATCCAACGGCTGCAAGCGGTGGGAGCAGAGAGGAGGAAACGACAAGATATTTTCATGACTGGCCTTCGCCTTGTTTAAAACTGAATATTTCAGATGTGAGCTGTGATTATCAAGCAGCAAAAAGACAGGGAGCATTTGTGTAGGGTGAACATGTTTTATTAAACGGCTTATGAATTTTAAAAATTATTTTTAAGTCATTCAATCTGAAGAATTTCTAGCTTCAATTGATTCATTTGGACCATTTCGGACAAATATATCTGTGAACCGGATCCTAGGAATCACAAACATCGTTGGAATACCCAGGGCATTTAAAGCACAAGAAAAAGTTACGAACGTTCCTATTTCGACGGAAGTAATAGCACCAACTTGCTTTTGACCACGTGCTGCTACGATTTTCTTCGGTTTTTGCGCGGGTGTAATTCCAGTCTCATCGATGTTCCAAATGCGAGAATCAGAAAAGTTACATTTTTATAAAAGTTCTTGATATTTTTGAAAAATATTATCGACGTTTGTTTTGATGAAGCTTACTGCTAGGTTGCGAGACTTAGGGACAGTCTTGAATTTTTTCCATGAAGTTAATAAATCAGTCCGGTTTAGACATTTTATTTTCGTTTCAAGAAGAAGGTATATTTTGGATGCCTATACTTACAGCGTTCTGATAAGCCAGCTTTCTTACTTACACTGTTAAAAATTTAGTGTTAGTTTGAACCAAAACTTGGTATTGAAGTAGTTGCAACCACCCGATGCTTTAACCTTTTATCAAGGTTTAGTAATTTTCTGTTGAACCAAATATTGGTTTGATATATATAAAAAAAAAAAAAAAAGAATTGAACATTTGACCGAGCCGGGGATCAAACTGAAGACTTTCCTGTATCAAGTCTAACACTCTGGCACTGTGTCACACTTTCTTGCCCGCTAATTTTGTGTTTCGCTCATTTTGAGGAAAGGGGCATAATTTTCTAAGATCTTATCTTGACTCATGGGAGAGTTGTTGCACAAACTCTGCACTTCACCCTATGTTTTCGACCACACTCTTTAATTTAAACTTCGTTTGGTTTCAAAAAGAATTTTACTGATTCATAATCCCTGGACTAGATAATAGATTATAATACATTTTTTTCTCTTCTTAAGAGGATATACTTCAATGAACTTTCCTATAGTAACATCTGGTTAGTGATCAACTAAATAAGGAACTTTTTTTCTCCTTATAATGAATGTTGATTTTTAATGATATAATCACATCGATCTCATTTCATAGATTTTATTTTCATTCTCCGGCTTACAGCCGGTGATTTTAAGCGCGCTTGTAGCGCCACCTTCTGAATACAAAAGGAATTACAGTTGCATGTACGCGAAATACCTCCCTTGTGAGTGGATGTATAGTAGCTCGAAATTTTGTTGCAACTGAATTCAATCGCAAGAATTCGAAAACGAAAAAGTAAGATTGAACCATATTATGGTATTACTTATAACTTTACACCATATAGTGGTTCAAGTTTGAAATGAATTTTTTGACAGTGTACACTGTAAAAATTGTGTCCTAATTGCTGCCAGAAATTCTCTGTAATTTGAGAAAATACGTTCTGACAACGTAATTTTTTCGTAAATTACGCGTATTTTCTCAAATTATAGAGAATTTCTGGCAGCAATTAGGGCATATTTTTTACAGTGTAGTGGAAGCAAACCGAATTAAATGTCTACACATTTCAACAAATATGAAGCTATTTTCTCTTCTTCACCTGGTGTGAATGCTAACCTCGGTTTAACATATCAAACAGAAAGCGGCAAATTTATTTTTTTCTTTTTAATGTATGTGTGCAGAGATACGTGAGAAAGGTCGAATAATTTAGCTGCTTTTCTAATACCTGTAACTTTTACGAAGATTTCAGCTGTAGCCAATTCGTATATGTGTTGATCCTTTGAAACTCTTTCAGACTTTATTTTTATAGTTCCTAATTCCAAAACAAGAAAAATAAATTTATAGAATAATGCATAGACTAAATATTTTGCTTGTTAACATTTAAAGTAGAAAGTCTAATTAAATGAATCAAAACACAAGGGGCAAGTTGTAACATGGTAAACTTGTCCCTAAATTTTATTTAAATTTCCCAATTGTAGGATTTTGGGCATTTTTGTTCATTTATAAAAAATTAAACAATTTATACATCAAATTAAACATGCATTTTATAGCTTAATACATAGACAAAATAAATAGCTATGAACATTTCTTAAAAATATAATTTAGCATACCTTTAATCAAAATTTGCGGAATACTTTTCCCCCTAACTTGCTATGACGTAGCACATGTACACAAACTCTCTTTAACCGTTTCTACGTAGCACTGATAGTGATTACGTAATAATGAGCGTCATAAGAATCATGTTTCTCGAAATATCTAATAAAAAATTCTACAAACTACAGCATAAATCACACGTTATTTGTATTTCTTACCCCTATTACAAATACCCCTAAATCCCCTACTCGCCTTTTTCATATATATATATATATGAAAATTAGTTTCAATTTTAATGAAGTTCATGAAAAAAAAAATGCAATATTTAGAATTATAAAACACTCTTTATAAACGTATGCTATATATTTGTATTTACGAATTTTAAGCTCGCTAACAATATATAATAATAATAATAATAGTTATCGAAGTTAGCGATATATTTTGTTCAGGTTGACGGGAGAAAAAACAATGAAGTGTACCGTTCAGATTTGTAAAAGGTTTTTTATAAAAGCATATGTATTTGCAATCACGAAGATTGAGTACACAATCGTAAAAAGAAACGTAAGTAAATAAAATTGTCGCGATAACTGTTTTTGAAGATTCTGAAAGGAAAAAGAAAATTAAAGGAATTATTTAGTGTTCCAAAGTTTCTTTATAACAGCATAAAATTTATTTTAGTTTAAGTTGTAATACCTAGATGAAGAATTATCCTTAATATTAATACTTTAATTACAATATTGAAAATTTGTAGTATAATTCAATTTAGCATGCACAAAAATGTTTGTCTCTGTGCGTATCTCAAAATCTGTAGAAGACAGATTTTGATAGTTTCGTTCTCAAACTTTATTTCTTTTCCTACAAATAAAAAAAAAGTTATTTATAATTGTTTAGATTCTTGTTTTTTTTTTTTTTTATTTATTTACATTTTTTAAAAATAAGAATTAATACAATGAACTTTTGGGTCCTTCTCTCTTTTACTAAAACTAAAAGTTACTCTCTTTTACAAAATATTTAATTTTCGAGTAGATGTAATTTCCAACCGAATTACTTCATTTTTTGAAGCTAATGCTAAGATGTTATGTTTAGTGAAATTCCTAAAATTTTACAAAAAAAAAAAAAAAAAAAAAAAAAAAAATCAATTACAATATTATTTTGTTAACTACAGATTATTTAATTACACACCAACACGAAAATTTTTCTCTTTAACACGTGGAAGTTTAAAAGAAGAAAGAAAATACGTCAGCTGTTTACATAAAACACGAGTTTGCAGATATCAACGCAAATTAGCCAAAAAAGTCACATTTTATTCATTTTTAAATATATATATGTAATCAAAAATTCGAAATGGAAAATCGGGCGTTGGAATTTGTTATGACTAAAGAGAACTTCATGGCAAATTTTGTATCTCTCCGATGAGAACACGTTTAAACATCGCGTGACAGACAAATTACTGATATAGTTCCTCCCCCCACCCTCTTTTTTTTTTCTTTTAATAATTATAGATATCCCGATATGTTGGCAAGTCTCATTATATATGGATGCATGGAATTAATTTCTTGTTATTTTATTATTTTTCTTTACCTTCTTAAAAATAAATACCATTTGTTTGGTAAAATGTAAAATTTTATTTGTAACACTGTAGATTTTCAAAATTTATATTTACAAATCTTTTCATACTAATTCAAGACATTTTAAGGAATAGAAAAAAAACTAATTATTTATCTATAATACATATTTATAAAATTATTTTTACTTGCAATCTTTATACTTTTGAAATGTATTTTATTAAGTTAATTTAATATACCGAAAAATTGTTAAAAAGAAAAAAATGGTTAAGATGTACGTCATAGAAAGGAATTATCTACGCCAAACTCAATAGAAATAAAGCCTTACGATATATTTTTAAAAATAACTAAACATCAAAAGTAATAAAAATTTCATTTGCGACACAATACTTTCGACTGGATTTACTTCTTATTTATTAGCAATACAATTTTTAATAAATATTTTTAAATTTAGTAATACTTCAGAAAAAAAAAGAAGATTTTTTTCCCCTTTCTTAAATAAAACGAATAATTTATTGTCTAAAAAATGAGGCAGAAAATGTTACTTTCCAATAACATTTTCTTTATTGTAATAGAAAATTTTTCTGTTCTGAAAACTGAAACAGGAAAAAAAAAAAAAAAAAAAAAAAAAAAAAGATAGGACTTTTATTTTCGGAATAGGATTATTTCATGACACATGTTTTCTGTGCAAATAAATTAAACGTAATATGAAGTAGAAAAGTTAAATATATGTGTTTGTTACTTTTATTTATATCGTTTGAATTAGGAACAGAAGACAATCTGTAAATAAGAAAATACTTTTAAAATACATTTAATTTATTTAGAAGATTTGTTTCACATAGAGTTTAAAATGACGTATCATGAAATAGCTGAAAATACTTTTAATTTATTTATTAAACTTGATAGTTCGGCATTTTACTTTATTTTATTTTATTCTTTTTTTGGGGGGGTGGAGGGGGGGATATTATTTAGAAAATAAAATATGTATTTTATTTTTTATAACTTCTCAGATGCATGGGGAATTTTACATAAACAAACACATAATTTTTATTTAATTAGTTTAACAAGAGAAAACTTGAGATTAACAATAAGAGAAATTTGATTAGTTTAATAATAGGGAAAACCACATGAGAATCTTTCATAAACATGTTGCAAATGCTTTTAAATTGTATTTATAATTATCTTCCAGTACAGTGATTTTGAGTTTTTTTCTTGAAAATAAATATTTAAGTGATAAAATCTTAATTATAAATTTGTTAGGACATATTCCCCTGTTGAATTAACCAACGACAGAAATATGTAATTATATTTAAATAAAGATAATATTCAATGTTTATCTTTAAAAAACTTAAAAATAAGTTTTTATTTCCCAGCACATAGTTGTAAAATAAACGTCATTGAAAAAAGCTTAAAACAAAGGAATAAGAATGAAATGTTTGCATATTTGTTACGTTTCCAGTATCAAAAATGCTTATGTTTTGTAATTTGGGCATTTCGATTCTTGAACAGAAATGTGTAACGTACTACTCCCTGAGAAATTTATTATTCCATAAATTAAAAATTTGAAAATTTGCATTGGGGATTACATGTAAGCAAGATATTATGTCTTACACACTGGTATTTTTAAATATTTTTGAATTTAAAAATGTTTGATGGAGTAAAGTTATCTAAAACAATTATTTAAACTTATGACTTCTACTATATAAACTGATAATTATTTCAATGAAGTTAAGTTTAAATTCGATGTCTATATATAAACAAGTATTTTATGTTTGAATTTCTGCTAAAAGATAATAATAATCTGAAATTAATTCTAGCTGATGGGCAACAAACATTGCTTTGCAATAACGATATAGTTTGTTTTGAAAGGACTTTTACACCTAACTGATAATTTAGCTTACTGCATAATAATGCTATTTTATTTGAAATTCATTCTTTTATAGTTGATAGTTTAAATATTAATTCATGTCAAAGTTTTTGTTCATCATTAAACACAGCATACACTAACAATTTTAAGAATAATTAGCTATTTTTGAATTTACTCTGCCTTAAAGGTTAAAAGCATTTAGTTAAAGCTATTTCAAAAGCAATTAATCTAAGGAAATTTATTATAATGTTCATGAAGCTATTTTTAAAAATAATGACTTTTGAGAGACGGTATTCAAATTGTAATATAGAATAGTTCAAATTATTTCAATTTATTGTCGTGACTTTTCATTTTTCTATACTAAGATCACAAAATGTTGCAATACTTTGTGGGAGTAGATCTATTTAATTGGAAAATTATTATGAAGATAATTATCTCCAAAATGCAGATTATTTACATTTCTATTTTTTTTCTGCTTGATCTGAGTTTTATTGGTACATTAAATGTCATTTTCTTCTTAAAAATATGTACTTTTTTTATTCTTAGGATTTTATTGAATGCGTTTAGTGGTTAAATAAAGTTGTTTTAAAGACTTCAGATATAGTTTTCAAGAACGTGAACGACAACTAAATGATACTTTTTGCTAGTTTACAATGTTTTAAATCTTTATAATAATAATAATTATTAATATTATTTACAATATTTAGTTATTTATTGGGGCGAATTAAAGATTTCAAATAGTGCTTTAGATGACCTATTAGATAGTTGTAATATCTAGAGATATAGTAGTCATAATACATAGATAATTGACCATTTCTATTAATTTAATACCTTCCAATACCATCATATTATTTTCATTAATATTCTTTGTATTTAATGTAAAATTTCTAAATACACATCTCAACTATTTTAAATTTCTATAAATACATGCCTTTGATTTTTATTTAAATATATATATACATATATATATATATATATATATATATATATATATATATATATGCTTAGTTATGTTTTTGAATTTCTCGAGTATTATGATCGTCATAAGTTAAAAATTTAGTTTTTATTTATTCGCATTCATATCTGTAATATCTGCCAAAAATTTTCAGCTCAACTATCTATCAGAGAAGTGTATATAAAATAATAAAATATAGTTGTATGTATTGTGGATTAATATTTGATAATAACTATATGCCCTTCAAAACAAATACCATTAATAGCTGTTAATAGCTGTTATAGAATACTTCCGATACGTCTTAAGATCATTACATTGTGAAACTCTTTATTCGAATTATATCTAGATTTTACAGTATATTAAAGTAATAAAATAAACAATTAAACGCATCATTCAGAATTGTGTTCACTGCTTCTAATAGAATCATTGGACTTTACACTCACTTTCGAAACAATTTTTTAATAAATTATACTTCTTTTCTTTTTTGTATTCATTCAAATAGTCTGTATATAGTCAAACAGTATTATATTTTAGACATTATATATACTAAAGTGTTGCATGATTTATTCTAAAAATGTGATAACGAATATTTCAGTTTTGACATATAAATTTTCTTATACAAATATAAAAAGAAAAGCTGTTTTTACTTGAAATATCAGATATTGCTTCAAAGAGTTTTTCGAAGGCCACGATTCATTTCCTCTTTTCGCGAGTACTAGTTATTTTTTATGGAATTGAAGTGACTGAGTAAGCTAAAATCATTTTCTACTGTTGTCTATAAATTGCGTAAAATATAGAGAATGAATAGAATGGATACAATCGTTCTTTTGATTCACAATCTTATTTTTCATTGTAATCTACTTCAAAGAATTTCTGATTAAAACCAGTTCTTTGTTTTAAAGTTAAAATAAAGTATCTAATAAATTGAGAAATTTTTTATCCTCGAAGTTTATAACAAGAAAATTAGAAGCAAGAAAACATTTTCTGCAATTTCATAACATAAATAATCTAACTATAAATTGAAAAAAAAAAAATCTATATAAATATGAGTACGTAAAAGTATATACATGAGTACGAAAAATTTTAAGTATGAAAAATAGCAATATTACATTTATTATTAGTTTTTTTTAACAAAATTTACATGTCCATTCTAAATTGATTAAAAATTCTACATTTATGTACGGTATAAGAATTGTATATCATTGGTTATTCGATAAGTGTTTGATTACCTATTTTTGGATATTAGTGTGCACGTTTACTGCATATTTTTTTTTTTGAAAAATACTTAGCTATTTCCAAAAATGGCTATTAGATACGCAGTTCATAAAACTATCTAATATATATATATATATATATACAGAATTTTTTATTTTCGAGAAATTTTCGGTTTGAAGCAACTAAGTATTAATCTGATTAATTCCAAGTAATAATTAATTTAATAATTAAATTACTTGATACGTAAACACTGTTGATTTTTTTTTTTTTTTTTTTTTTTTTTTTTGAGAAAA
The DNA here is from genome assembly GCA_963930645.1 of Salticus scenicus. Taxonomy (NCBI): domain Eukaryota; kingdom Metazoa; phylum Arthropoda; class Arachnida; order Araneae; family Salticidae; genus Salticus; species Salticus scenicus. The sequence goes on along the minus strand of OZ005651.1, from coordinate 210,668,198 downwards.
CACGGTTTGAATGTTTGCTCCTCATATATTAATTTATGGTGTTTGTTTACGCAGTTCTCATTCTCCAATGCTTCTTACCTCAATATTTTGAAACTCGATTCTATTGACCATATTAATAAAAACAGCTTTATATTCGTTTCAGCATCGTCTGATATTTTACGCCAATTGACATCGACTGAAGTGATTTGCGTGCGCACAGTAATTTATTTTCATCCTGTAGTTCTGCATTAGTGTTAATCATAAATTTGTTGCGTATACGTCAATGCTTTTATTATTTAAGAATGAGTGACAACATAATTCACGCCTTAAAAATACTCAAAAGAAAATTTACGCAAAGAGATTATCACATGGAATGTGTGATTCCACAATATTCAAATAGGAGTTTCTACACATTTAGGTAAATTAAAAATTTAACAGTACATAGAGCTACATTAATAGAAAAATATTCTATTATTAGGGTTTTTGCAGCAATTTTTCCTCTACATTTTTATTTTTGTGTTTCTTTAAAAAGTATTTCCTCTAGGTGGCACTTTACATGAATGGTTTGAAGTTATTCTGAAATCAGCTATTTGTATTTTGTATTCAATATTTTTATGCTTTAATTTTGAAAACAAATGTTTTAAATACGAACCAAAAGTAAATCTTTGTAGGAATTCGCGAAACACTATTTCGTTACGTAAAATACAAGTAAGGTAAACCTAGGAGAGATTGCGCATATAGAATTTCCGAGGGAAGGAGTCGAGTGCGAGCAGAGCGATTCCAAGTAGTACTACGACATCAATAGTGGAGTATGTAATTAAATGTTCAAGTTGATTCTTTAAAGCGTCTAAGATTAAGAATTGCTATTTTGTTTTGTTTTCCAGATTAAGTGCTTGAATTTTCACAGCTGTTTCCCAAAATTTCTATAGAAAGGCAAAATTACAAAACATTTTAAAACTAAGCTGTTTCTCATAAGGCACTAACCTAGACTGACTGTGCAAACATCGGCGGTTCTTTTTAAAAACAGTTATATTTAAACTAAGACCTGCGCAATCTCTCTTACCAAAATAGGAGAGTTTAAACTTCCGCTACTTAGGAGAGATCGCGCGTTTTTCGTATTAAATTGCTAGAAGAGATTATGGAATTTATTAAGTAAAGCAACATTCAAGTTTCATATGAATATTTGGAGTTTATAAAGGTTTGGTGTTTAAGTTCTATTCAGTAAGTTACAGTTTTAGAAATTTGGAGAAAAGTGTGGAATGGAAATCTCGGTTATGTATTGAAGGAATAGTCTTGTTTTGAAGATGAACTTAGTTTGAGGATTTCATTGTCTGCGAGGTTTTTCAAAATTGTTGAATAGGAAAGGATTTTGTAAGTAGTAAAATGTGAAGTTATGCAAATTGATAATAGTATTTAAGAAAATGCAAATTAAAAGTCGAAGTCGATGAGAGATTGCTAGATTTCTGAGAGGTGACTTTATCTGCTTCAGTAAGTACTAATCAAGGTATTTTAATTTTACTATTTATTGTACATATAAAGCATATGCATGAATTAATTTTGAAAAAAAAAATTAAAAAAACATAATTTTTGAAACTAAATGTATTTAACGAATTCCTAAAAAAATTATTATGGACATATCTCCTTTTCAATATGTTAATAATAAATTTGTAAATAAAGCAATTTTTTTAAAAATAAATATTTTTGTTTATCTATTAACAATTAAACTTTTAATAAATTAATTTTGCTAATAAATGATTTTTATATTTTTTTCTATATCAATTTAATAAAGTATAGTATTTGTAAAACTTTTCGAAATAAAAATCCTTAGTGATCATGTGGGACAGAACACTGAGAATGGGTGCACTGAATGTCCTGAACTGTACCCCTCCCCCCCCCCCCCCCAAAAAAAAAAAAAAAAAAAAAAAAAAAAAAAAAAAAAAACCTCCCTATAGTGTCTGTATTAAATGTGTTATTTGTTGTAAGTGGTTGCATGAAAATTGCAACATTTACGACAATAAGGGAATCGATTGTTGACGAAGACAACATCGAAAATATTGAAACTGTATCTTTAAATTATATAATTCTTCTTAAAATTCTGTCATTTTTTTTCCTGATTCTTTAATCATTAGCTGAATTATTCACCTCTAATGTAAATATATTTGTTTGCTAAAACCCTACAATGATGTAATTTAAGTGCAATTATTATTGTTCACAATTTAATTGCAGTTATAATTAAGTGCAATCTCTCCTACCCATTTGCGAAATCTCTCCTACCCTACAAGGAGAGCAAAATAGTTATGTTGGTTTTGTTGCAACTATTCGAATGAAACTGCTACCGTTTGAAAGCCAGTGATATGCTGTTATTGTCTGCGCAAGCTTCACTCTTGTTTTGGGTTTTAACCATGTGTAGGGAACAAGTGTGACTTAATTTTTGAATGTCCTTTGTAGTTTTGTGATGTCTTGGTGTATCCAAATTGTGATATTTCGAATTTGCTGTTAAAGAGCCAGGACATTACTTCTAGACAAAAAAAAAAAAAAAAAAAAAAAAAAAAAAAGAACTCATAACTTATCTTATAGGTGATCTTTCTGTATCTCAAGTGCACATGAAGAGCTAAAATTTGCATATGAAGAGCTTTATTTTGAGCGAAAGCTACATTTTGTCAATTAACTCTTTAAAAATGTAGAAACTGTGTTAATTAATAAATATGTGTAAAAATAAAAAAATGGAATGTTTTCAGAGCTCTGATGTGTCCTAAATTTAAAATGTTTGAGCTTATGATTTAAAAATGTATGTTTTTGAAGTTATTTTCACACTAAAATTTATTATTTCTAGGGTTTTTTTTAACCTAAAATGCTTGTAGCAGAATAAACAGGATCATTGAATTTGCAAAAGATTTAATTATATAAGAATATCCTTCTTTTATTTGACAGATTATTCGATATAATTTTAATTAAAGTTTAGTAATTAATACGTACATGATGAATGTTATTACCTTTCAGCTGACAGATTTTTTTTTTTTTTTTTTTTTTTTTTTTTGTTAAAAAAAAAAAAAAAAAGTCATCAAAATTTAACTTATCATTATTCCTTACGATATTTAAATATCTTCAAACATCTCTGTAGAGAAATAGAGAAATTTTTTTAGAGTCATAACCTTTCACTTTCACAAACATTATTCCAATAAATAAAACATACAGTTTGTATTTTTTAAAAACATAGTTTATCATTAACAACTAATACATTTAATATCAGTACTTAACTGAGTTAATAAAAAAACAATATTTATTTAATATATATTTTGTTCCTTTTATGCTTGAACAAAAGCAAAGCATTCATTCGTTTCTTTTTAGTTAGCGAAAAAGCTAAATAATCAGTTAATTAAATTAGAACACTTCTGTTTTTTAATTGTTTATTACTCTCTTTATTCATGCCATTAATAATGAAAATGAAAAATCGAATAAGGCTTTGTGCCTTTGCGAATTGAAAGTACTCTTTAAATTTCTTTAATGCCTTGAGCATTCTAAGAAAAACATTGATTACGAGATGATTAAATTAACTTAAGTGTCATATGAATTTAAATGACGTAAAGTCTTGTTCAACATTTCGTCAATACTTTTAAAGACAATATTTATACAGTGAAGTTGAGTCAGACATTTTCTTTGATAAATCATAACACATATAAGTATATTTCCATAAAAATTTAAGAATAGGTTGAATTTTTTTTCTTAAAATTTAAATGGTAACTAATAAGGATGCTTTGTTCGATTGTTTTTCAAATATCCCAAGATAAATAAAAAAATAATAACAATTTTTGGGATGAAAACGTAACAAATATTTAACACCACTATTTACAATTAATAATTTTCCTTTTATTACATAAAATTACTGTAAAAGATTATTATATAAAAATAGTGGTGTCAAATCTGCTCTAAATTTCCACTCTTTAAATTTGTATTTATACTCTCTAAATAAAATAGAGATTATTTAACTTTCCCAGAAACAAATTTAAATAAAATAACTGTTTTAAGTTTATCACAACGTGTAAATCAGCTGTAAAAAATAAATTTATGAGAAACTTTAAAATTTGTTATTGTATATATTTATTCAGTGAATTTTGCTTAGGGTTTAGGCTTTAACTTCATTTTTAAACACGATAAGTTTTTTTTAAAAAAGACATTTATTTAAACTTAGATTTTTTAAATTACTAAACCTTACAAATCAAAATCAGAAACTAAACATATTTATCAATTCATTGCGAGCACCTAAAAGCCAACTAAGATAGATGATTATATATTAATGTTAGTAAAGTATTTTCACATGGACGCTTGAATTTTTCTTGGGTAAAATCTCAATTTGTATATCATAATATACTGACAGTTTAATATCGTGATAATACGATATATAATGGTATACATATTAAAATCTATAAAATAAAAATAACAATATTTTGACTAACTCTGCGTAAATTTTAGCATAAAAACTATTAGAGCTTTAAGATATAAAATGAAATATAATACATGTAATAAATAAAACTGACTTTGATTTTAGAAAACTCCATAAAGTACGTGTAAAGAAGTCGGCTTCCAAACCTTATAATGGTATAAATATTAAAATCTACAAAATAAAAAGATAGATATTTTGACTAAGTATAAGTAAATTTTAACATGAAAACTATTAGAGCTTTAAGCTATGAAATAAAATACAATACATGTAATAAATAAAACTGACTTTGATTTTTGAAAACTCCATAAAGTACGTGTAAAGCAGTTGGCTACCAAACCTTAAAATGGTATGAATATTAAAATCTACAAAATAAAAAGAGCGATATTTTGACTAATTCTACGTAAATTTTAACATGAAAACTATTAGAGCTTTAAGATATAAAAAAAATATAATATATGTAATAAATAAAACTAACTTTGATTTTTAAAAACTCCATAAAGTACGTTGAAAGCAGTCGGCTCCCAAACCTTCTAAAAATGTGATATATTGAGTTAAATAAGTTGGCTTATAAAAAATGTGTTAAGTACTTAGCGAAAAACAAACTTGATTGAATTGCCAGCTGTCGCGAAGGATCTTGCTCTGTTGATAATGTTACTAATTTACTTTTTTTTAAATAATTTTTATTTCATTTCACAGCACCTTTTCGCGTGGGAGTTTCATCCGGTGGTAATTATATAATGTTTTTAAAAATGAGTTTATATTTGAACAAACGTTTCCGGAGGGAGGGTGTGGTGCTTTCTCTCGAATACATTCTAGCTTCAGACTCTCAAACTTAAAGAAAAGCGCAAATAAAATTAGTGTGTTAAATAATAATTTATATAAAAATTTTAACTATGCATGTTGATAGAATATCTAGCTTACATAGAACTGTTAAAATTAAGAATTTGAATATGATATTAGTAAGCAAATAAAACATAAAATGAGATTGTTCCTTTGCAAAGCAAGATAAAATATATCCAGATAATACAAGCCTTAAGAAATAAAAAGTGAAAATTGCATGTTATAATTCTTGCGTTTAGCTCTTGCATGATTTAATTAAAAAAAATTGTTATTATTTAAATAGACATAACTAAAAAATTATAAAGAGGTATCGAAAATCATGGTGGATGGTGAAGGAATGATACTTCAATTACTAAAATATTGAAATTGTCCTTCTGACATTGAAAAAGTGATGTTTCATTTATATTATTAGAAAAGTATCAAAAAGGCGATTATGGAGTGGTTTAAAAACTTCAAAAATATTTTTTATATTTAAAAACTTTGAGGAAATATTCTTAGTTCGTATGTAATAACACAAATTTTAATTTTGATTTAAAAACTATTTAGGATGAAAATCAAGTTTTAAACCGTAGATATTGGCTGAACTTCTAGAATAAACTAAAATTTAAAATGAGATTTAAAAATTTTATGTAAGTTTGCATATAATGGGATACCATAGTCGAATATATATATATATATATATATATATATATATATGCATTGTTTATATATTGATTGCGGTGCTGATGTTGGTAACAAGGTTAATGCCTAGGTCTGTCTATGCGAGGGTCGTAGGTCTGGGTGTGTGCCTACTCAGCTTAAAAAAAAAAAAAAAAAAATCAGAAAAACTTTAAAGAAGAAAAATCTGCACAAACTGAAGATAATCTGAAGGTATTTGGAACAATAAAAAGTTTAAGGGAAAAAAAATGTACTTGCTTCCAAACTGCAAATTTTTTGCTTTTAAACTGCAGTTATTCTGCAGATTTTATAATTTTTGTTCCAAATACCTTCAGATTATCTGCAGATTTTTCTGAAGATTTCTTTAACTGGGTACAATGGGGATATTTATAATGAGTTTCGTCCATATTCCTGCCAGTTTTGGAGAAAACCTTAGATAGCCTCGAATAGCTGTCGTACTAAGCAGGAGCTAGGTTTCGAATCCGGCCCTTTTCGTCTACCAGCTTCGAGAGAAGAACCTTTTAAGCCCTCTTTGGGCATGATTTAAAAAATGAATTATTGATATCATTAAGAAAATACCGATTTAGTATATGTGATCATAATCGAATAAAATTCAGGTTAAATTGGAGATTTCTTCATATTCATTACTGTCATAAAATCATATGTATAATTTTACGTAATTCAAGTTTTTAATTTCAAAATAATTGCCATATAAAAGAGAAAAATATAAAAAAACATATATTAAACGACATTTTCCAAATAAATAAATTAATTAAATTAAAATAAAATAAAATAAAAAATGAATAAACTTAAGAAAAAGTACGTAAAATTAAAGTAAAGCAACAACAACAACAACAACAGCAAAAAAAGACGTTTTGGGCTGAATTTAAAAAAAATCATTTGTCCAAAACTGCAGACTTCAAATTGAAAAACAAATATAACTATTTTGATTGATTATTCAGACTAAAAAAGAGTATTTCGATGACACGGTGTATGCTTCATTGAGATGTTTTGATTGGGTCTTTTTATATAACGTGTCTTCGCGGAGGGCATTCCACCTGCCCAGCTTCAGTCAGTCGTCATGAATCTCAACACCAACACCTACGCGTTTTTATATATGGTTCCCTAAGAAATTACTTTCGCGGTAGTTTATACAGTTAGTAGCAAGAATAATAACATTGTAAGGCGCCATACTAATCTCGCAGAAATTAGGAGTTCTGTGAAGAATTAATGTTCGAGGTCGATTTCATGGCCGGATCCAGGAAGTTAGGATGTGTATTGGAAAGTTGGACAACGTCTACTTTGGTGAAGGAATTGTCTTGTTCGAAATGTATTTCAAGACGTTAGTTTAAATATTTAAGGATATGCGAGATTTCTTGAAAAATGTTGAATTGGAGCAGATTTTGGTTAAGATTTGAAATGTGAAAGTATGCTAAATGGTTTTACACTGATTAAGAGAAGACATATCTAAACTCGAAGTCAGGATGAGATTGCAGAAGTTGAGAAGTTTCTGCCTGTATCCAAGTGTAAACACTAGTAAAAGTAGTATACGCATTTAATCATCATTGCTAGACAAAATGTTTTAAGTTAATTTGGAAATACAAATTTATTTCATACCGTGTAGTTCCGTCCCGCTGCTTTAAATTCAATAAAGCCATATTTGAATTTTTGTTCGAGTTCTGTCTCTGCTTTGTTTATTTAAGTTATTTACAACTGGGAAATGAAAAGGCTGGAGTATGTAGGAAACGAACAACTTCGCAACGTTTTAAAATTTTGGTACGTGATCATTGTTTAAAGAATAACATACTAGAACTAGTTCAGATTTTAGGTGACCCACATTATAATCTCAGCAATTTTCTGAAATACTCCAAATTTCAATCCTGTTTTTCCTTAGTTAATCTCATTAAATTTCCCATCCTTTAAAAAAATATTAAAAAAATGTTAAACATTCATTTTTTAAACAACAGTCTCTTAAATTTTACCTTAAACTGATTATTATAGAAGTGATTGGCTGGAAACAAACAAGAAATGTATTTATAAATCTATGTATTTTAGAAAGTCATTAATCCCAATTACTTTTTGAAAAAACAGATTATTTGTACTTTATAGCATATACGTTTTTACAATTACGAATAAGTATTAGACGTTATTTATGAATTATTTTCAATATATCATTACTTAACAAAAATAATATTTAATAATACACACTATAGTTATTAGTAATAGTTATAGTTATTAGTCTATATTTATTATAAAATAATAAATATAGTTAAAATAATGGAAATATTTTTCAGAAAACTCTATTATGAAAAAAGTATTGCACGATTAAATGTTTATTTTTTTGCAATTTTCTGGAGCATGAAGCAAATGAAGTACGCGGCTCACGTTACATTCTGTTTTACTAAAAGATCGAATTTTTATTAAGGTTATATATATTCAACTTTCTTTATATAAATGTATACTTCAATCGTTCGTATCGTAAAGACAATGTTAGTAAATAAAGGAATTGCAGCTAATTGGGTATGATAGTATTTTGTCCCTCTTAGCTTAACTGCAGATATCCTGAGAACCATATTATCATGAATAGAGATAGCATTCGCTAGAGAAAACTTAAATATGCTTTACCAATATTTATCGCTAGTAATAAAATTTTATTAGTCCATTTCCCTCATATTTCTGCGTTAGTGTTGCTACGTCATTACTAGAAATCACTTCATCGTGAGACTGCAGTTTTCACTCACAATATCGGAATACTGTATTATATTTCCGATATCGTTATTAGGATTTGCATTTCATCTATGTTACATCGATTTCACTTAAGGATATAATAACCTTTCCTAATACTAACTTGCGACTAAACATAAAAATAAAATAAAACTGCTTTTGAATTAATTTAAATGCTTTACTATTTTACTATTAATTTACTATTTACTATTACAGCATGAGTAATATGCAAAGCCTTTAATTTTAGAAATGAAAACAGAATCATGTATAATATTATAAATTAACATCATAGTTAAATAAATCCTTCAAAAGACGATTATTTAATGTTCTTTGCTTCTGTTAAATTAAAATTTAATACAAAATTTAATTTATTCTCTAGTATAATCCTTCATAATTACATGAGAAGATTTTTGGTGGGATTTAATATAAGTAATTTAAAGATATCGAAAAAGGGGCATTACTGTCCATAACGTTTTCTATAACGTAATTATAATATACTTTAAATATGTAACGTAATTATCAAATACATTAAAACGGTGATGATTAATATACAGGGTGTTCCATAAATAACGCCCAAACTCTGCACAACCAGATTCCTCGTTGGAAGTGCAAAAAAATGCCCACCGAACTGTACCTGTAAGATCCATAGTTTACGAGAAAAATACCAGAAATAAAGTATGACATCACAGCGGGTGCAAGAAAAAATACCGTACTGGACACATCAACAGCAGTATTTGCATACCTTCGATATGCACGGCGGGCACTTTGAACATCTGCCTTTATAAATATTTGCAAATACTGCTGTTGATGTGCCAGATAAATTATTTTTCCCTTGCACCAGTTGTGACGTCATACTTTGTTTTTCGTATTTTTCTCGTAAACTATGGATCGTACAAGTACAGTTCTTTAAGCATTTCTTATGTACTCCCAACGAGGAGTCTGGCTGTGCATAGTCTGGGTGCTACTTATAGGACACCCTGTATTTTAAAACAACGTAGCTTCATAACTAAAATTACATTTGTAGCACAAATATCCCAGCTAAAAAAAAAAAAAAAAAAAAATCTTCAGATAAGCTTAAAAAAAAAAATAATAATAATAAAATAAAAAAGATACACAAAACTGCAGATTTTCTGAAGGCATTTGGAACAATAAAATTTAAGGAAAAAAAAAAAAAAAATACTTGCCTCCAAACCGCAAATGTTTTGCATTTAAACTGCAGTTATGTTGCATATTTTATGATTTTTGTTCCAAATACCTCCAGATTATCTTCAGATTCTTCTGCAGATTTTTTTTTTTTTTTTTTGGGAGGGGTTGGGGATGGGGGGGATGTATGCATTACAAAAAAAAAAAAAAAAAAAAAATTCTGGAACTGATCGATTTGTTTTGGGAATGAAAAGTTTTAACGTACAACACGATTCGTTTCAGATCTGAAACGAAACCAAACTTTTTTTTAATAAAAGATGTTTTTTGCGAAATCGTTCGCTAGCTAAAAAGTAAGATTCATTGCAGATTTGAAACAAATCATGTTGTAAATTAAAATTTTCGTTCCCAAAACAAATAATCCGTTTCTGAAATTTTTTATAGTATAAAAATATTTGAAGAATAGAAACAATGCTTTAAAAATATAACTATGAGAGAAAACTTTATTTTAAATTTACTGTATATTAGTGCTGGGCGATGTTGACATTTCTTAAATCGATATATCGTTCATATAAAATACCGATATAAGGATATATCGATTTAATGCAGTGTTACCAAAAGTAGCCAAAACGTTCTCTAGACTCCTCAAAACGTGTAAATCCATTGAAAGCCAGAAGTTAAAAATTTTTACAAGTATTTTCTTATAATGAATACAAACACCAAAATCAACAACAGACCATAGAAAAATTATTTTAGTTTAACCGAATTAAATTTTTTTCTTGTAATTATTATCTTAATCACAGACATTTATTTTTTTTTTACTAAAATAAGGCCTTTGAAAAAATCAGACTTCTGATAAAGATATAATGTTTATACTAATTATTATAAAATTATTTATTATTTTCCACAGTTCAAAATTTACACATCGCAACACAGTATAATTAATATAGCGCATTTTTCTTTTACCACAAGTTATAGAATTTCACATTGACTCGTGACGTGACTTTTGTGAGTAATGTTCAGAACATTTAAAAACACCCCAATTTATTATTATTATTATTTTAACTAATTAATAAATTCAGAACTTTATTATTTCTTATTACTTTTTAATCCATTAAAATTTTTATATTCCCCACTTACATACGAATTAATTGCAAAATGGCAATCAGCAGAAAATTGCTAATTAATAGAACTTCACACATGATGTTAAATTTCTATGGTGCCTTGTATCCCCTAATAAATATAATTCTTAATTAAAATATTCTAAAATACAATTTCTTAAAAAAAATTACGAGATTTTCTTTTTATTTAAGATTTAAAATTTTTACTTATTTTAGATTAAATTACATCAAGTACTACAAAATACAAAAAAGATTTAAATAACTATAACTTAGTATAGAAAAATAAAATTGATAGAAAGAACAACAATTTAGTGCATTGGAAGGGGGGAAAAAAGCATCAACTTTCACCGCATTTAAAATTATTTTTAAATACCCATACTATATGCTGTTAATAACTGACTTCGAAATAAATAAAAATTAGATATTTAAACATTAGAATAATCATATCTAACTTAGATAACGCCATTGTTTAAATTAATTTATTTTTGACAATATGACACTGTCATATTCTGTACTGAAATTAATGAATTTAATGAAAAAATATTAATTATATAAAATATTCATAAAGAATAGTTAGTTCACTTATCTAATAAACAGAAACTGGGGTAATTATAGGAACTGGAACTATAACAAAAAATAGCAGAATAAAATACTAATATTGATAAAATAAATCTCCAATAATCCAACGAATTTTGAATGAATGAATAAATCTCATTTAAACTAGTCAAACTTAACGTCTTAACCGGAAAACTTTGTCTCAGAATCGGTTTTCATTTTGCTAGTGCGCACGCGTTCAATGCGCCTGCGTAACACTAAATCGAAACGGCACTTCAATCTTCATGATTTAGCTGTCTATGACTGCGCATGCTTTAGACTAAACCGGAATCTTTTTGAATGAATATCTGGCTTTATTCCAACTATATTCAATAGGGATTTTCATAATTTAGCTGTCTATGACTGCGCATGCTTTAGACTAAACCGGAATTCCTTTGAATGAATAATGAAGGCATTATTCCAACTTTATTCATTCAGTTTAGCCTGGAATCATACGTTCGCGTGTTCGGATGTTTCTGCATCGATATTTTACGGAAGATGAAATATTTAAATCGAATAAACGATATTAGCGTTAAATCGATATTTTAATTTACATCGATATAAAGCCCAGTCCTACTGTATATAAATTTTTTCTTCTAAGAAAAGCGTTGTGTTGATGAAGTGGCATATCAATAAAAAACAACAGTTTTTCTTTTGCATTAATAAGCTAAAATTGATTTTTTTAAAAAAAGAAAAATATCAGCTATATTTTAAATATTGTAAAAGCAATTTTCAAAACTGCACATTTTGTAACGTTGAGATTTTCTTAGCTGTAGCATGTTGAAAGGAAACATGATACTTATGTTTGTGACAATTTATGATATTTATATAAACTGAATCTTAATTAGAAAAGTCTGGAAAAAGATAATGATTGATTTAAAATTTTTTTCATTAACCCTTTAATGGGCAATTTAATTACGCTTATTTATATGGAAATCCACCTGAGTTTACGAGCAAAATTAGAAGAAAATATATAAATGATTTTTTCCAATATGTTTAAAAAATTAAATTGTGTTAAAAACTTCCAGGATAATGTTATGAAGGAAGATTAAATGAGAACAAAATGTTCAATCGCCCATGAATGTGGGAAGGAAAGCATTCAAAAAATACATTTTTATTGTTTTTGATTGTGAAAAAAACATTTATTTTATTTTATTAATAATGCTAAAATTATAAAATTATCTCGCAAACAACATTTGTGAAAATATTTTATTTTGAAATCTTTTTGCCATTTTTTTCTTTCTCTGAAACTTAAATAAATACAGAAGAGACAGAGTTTTTTAAATTAATAAATCTCTTTTCAAAATTTGAAATGTTTTAAAAAATATTTTTATATAAGTTTTCAATGTTTTACATTTTATTTAAAACAACTTTGATGTAATGTAAAATAAAAATAGAGAAAAACACACTTTTCGTCGAAGTACGCATAAAGGTTTTTTTACGAAACAAATCATACACAAAATATTTAAAAAATATTTTATTTCACTTTAACAAAAATTTTAATTTAACAAAATAACAGAACGGCATTTTTTTAAGCTTTAATAACTGGAAGTTTGTTAGGAATGACCATTCTTTTAAATATTTTCTTAATCGTGTTTTTGAACAAACTTTTAAAGTAAAGCTTTTAAAAAAATGGTGTGTAAAGAAAAAGTGTTTTTTTGCAGTAATAAAATTATACTGCATTTCATAATAGAATATTTGACGTAAAGCTTGTAAATTTTATTTTATTAATATTGATTGTTCTTTGGAATTGAATAACAAATCTGCGGGTTTTCTTTTATTTGTTTTAGGTAACATACCATTTTATCTTATAAAGTGATCCTGTGGGATAAATTTGTATCTTTGGAAATAAATTTCCTATTGATTTACTGCTCTAATAGTTTCTGAGTTTACACAAAAAATCTTTGATTAAGTATTTAACGCTTTTATTTAAGTATTTATTCATTTGTAAAGCTTGAAAAAAAAAAAATACATTAATTAAATAATAAGGGATAGTCTATCCAATAGATCTTCTATTACATATATACATACGTAGCTCTGTAGTACACGTACATATATACAGGGTGTAAAATAATTAATGGTAATAAATTTAGGAGTGACAAAACATGGCACTGTAAAGAAACGCAAAAGCATTGTTGGTAATTATGTAATTACGGATCATTCTCGATCAGTCCTTTTTACAGTTAGAAATGTAAGAAAGCTAAATACAGAAGCAAGAAGTATTGAATCAAATTTTTCATTTGAACTCTTTTTAAAAAAAGTAGGGAGAAGATTTGAATTCCCACAGGAATCTATTTAGCTATTACTTGTTGTGAAGTAAGTGTATATGCAAGTAGTGTGGGGTTAAGCTGGTAAAATAACCATACAAAAAATAATTACATTTGCTTGATTTAAATAAGTTTCAAGGGAAATATATGCAACGTACCAAAACAAACAAACAAAAGTCTCCGAATACTAGCAAAAATTCCTATGTAAAAAAAGTACATTTAATACAGTTTGTTAAATAAATCCTTGTCTAATCCTGTTCTTAGTCAGTCTAAAAACAGGATTCGACAAGGATTTATTTAACAAAACTGTATTAAGGGTAAATTTTTTATATAGGAATTTTTGCTAGTGTTCAGAAACTTTTGTTACCGACTGTATTTTCTAATCTCTCATAAGCACTCCTAGGCACTGTATACGTTATATTTAAATAGCTTGGACTTGAAAACTACTTACCAACTGCACCTTAAGTTACCTTTACAAAAATACTCGACATACAGCTGAGAAACCAGAACTTCCACTGCTTTTCACCTACTACTTTCAACTATATGCCGAAACCAATCTCAATGAACCGACATCACTGCACAACTTTGAGCGTATGAGGCCTCACAACTTTATCTGTATTTTTTCATTCTTAATTTAATCGCCAATATCTTCAGAATCGTATTATCATGAACGGGGAGAGCATTTACTGGAAAAACTTAAATACACTTCACCAATATTTAACCCCAGTAATAAAATTGTATTAACCCATTTCCTTCATCCGTTTGTTAGTCCATATTGTATGTAATTTCACCATACAATATGGTGATGGAAAGCAGACGGAGAGCCACGTGGTGAAAACGGAGAACATGGTAATCACGAATAGGAAAGAATCGTTATTGTTGAAAACATTACATCTAAAATGATTGACCACCAGTTGTATTACAAGTCTTATATCGTGGATGGAATAACTCGCGTACATATTAGAAAATTTCAAACATTTTCATCACAAAGTCTTCTAATGACGCTAAGGATATCTAGTAAAAACAACACTTTATCTTTCCTTTAAAAACATATTCTATGCTGGATTTATTAGAAGTTCTGGATGACCAAGCAACTGACCGACAACAATCAACGTCAAACGGACACAATCCACCTCTTCGGACAGGCTATATCCAGGTAATTATGTACATTTCTGGGAAAACTGACGATTCTTTGTGATGTTATCACGTAAAGGCTTTTATTAAATCAAAAAGCATAGCAACGGAAAGTAAAGTGCTTTTGTCCATGAAGGGGGTATGGTAAAAGATAGTGACTGATTAAGTGGTCATCGATAGTTCCGACCATATATTTAAAAAAACGCTTTCATTGCAGCATCGCAAATCTTTAAAATCCTGAAATAATGTGGCACATAAGTGTTGTGCATAATAAATGCTGTTACATGTAAACAGAACCTTTCCTGCAGACAGGATATATACCGAAAACTATGGCTGCATATTTTTATGTTGTAGGAACAAACGTAAAACTCTTAGGCATTCTAGAAATTTGTTTCATTTAAGTCCTACATACTTTAGAGTGGGAAGGTGCATAAAATTTTAACACACAATAGGCATCATACTACCAGATGATTGATATGTTGATCACGAGGGTGCTTCGTTAAGGCTTGTCATTTTTTGCATCAAGGATTGTTTCAACCATATTTATGATATTTACGTTCTTTGATTGACCCGTGTATTGACAAATGAGAGATCGCATACCCATGAGATTGCCCTGCAAATGTGTAAACGTTCTCCGATAGTGTACAGTTCTATTTAGAAATCGCTCATGCTTCTATGGCATTACCTTTGTCAGCCTCGTGCACAAAGTAGTCATTAGTCTGCTTTGTATATGAAATTGCTGCATCTCTACCAAACAATATTTTCTTATCATGTTGTCAGCGACCCTTTTAGCTATAAAAATAATTTCTTAGAAATTCTGGAATAAATTGTAGAAGATTATTCGCAAAAAATTTTAGGATACACACTAAATTTTACTTTATATTTTAAGCGTTAGATGTCCTGCTCAGAATGTATTAACCTGCCGCTCAGACAAGAAATGATGCTCATCTGAAAATCGTTTGATCTCTGCTGAAGAACTGCAACTAAAAGCTGGGTTCTGTAAAATGTTACGCCTTATCCACTGCAGGAAAGACACGTTCTCATGGCCCATTACTAAATTTTTCACTTCACATTCTACTGCAAAAGCTGTTTGTTTTGGTGGGTTCTCCATTGTAATTTAGAACTATTAGTTTTGTTACACCCTGTATATGCAAACACAGAGATAGATGGATAGATAAATAGAAATGTACGCTTCGAAAAAGTAAATTTATAGCTGCCGAAGTTTTCGGAAACACTGCGCTATTTAGATAGTAACATTCGATAGAAATTTTTAAAAGATCATAATTTCCTTTTCTTTTTTTATTGAAGGAGTGCTCTCTAAAAAACACTTTTGACCTTATTTAATCAATATATATATATATAATCTGGTCAAAAAATAAATAACTCTCTCTTGGTGACAAATTTTTCTCATCCTGTGTTTAATAAACTTCATATCCACAATTTACTTAATGATCCATCCAATCCTTTTCCCATCAAAAACTTCATCATTCAAAAAACTTTTAAATACAATATTACTTTAGGCAGAAAAATATTTAACTACAATAAATTAGCTAAATTTCTTACATCTTTTGATCAGCCTCCATGCTATTGTTCTGATTCCAAATATAAATCTTTTTTCAATCCATCTCATGGTCATATTATTACTGGAGATATCAATATTGTGGAAAATCTTACTTTAAGATCTTTGATGAAATATGGCACTAAATTTCGTATGCCTTCAAAATTCAAATTTATTGATATCATTACTCAATTTAATTTAGACTTGGATCTCTTTATATACAAAATTGCTATTGATTATAATAAACCAGTGGAATATTTTAATGAGTGGAAATTTAAGCTACTTGAGAAATTTAAACTTGATTTAGTTTATAATATGCACCATCTTTCTAATATCAAGTACTATAATTTCAAAGAAATTAATTCAGCAATTCTCGACCTACAGTCTAAATTTATTATTACTTATGTTGACAAGGCGGCTAATAACTATGCAATTATTTGCAAAAAGTATTATAAACAACTTCTTTTTGATACAATGGATACTAGTAATATTTTTGTTAAGATTAATGACAGTATCGAAATTAAAAACAGGCATATATTTAATTATTACAAGTTGATAAAAACTAAAAATAATAACTATAATTATCCTTATTTAGTTGTAATTCCGAAATTTCATAAAGATCCAATTAAATTTCGTACTGTTACTGTTGCCTGTAATGCCTACACTTCTAATGCTAATATTATATTATTAAATATCCTTAAAAAATTACATAGTTATATTGTTTCTAACAAGTGTAATTTTTTTCTAAAAAATAGTTTTCAACTCAAAAATAAAATTAAAAATCTTACTGATATTACTGGTATAAAAACTTTTGATTTCAATGATCTTTTTAATAATATAGTTATTAAAGATATGTTTGATATTATAAATAAACTTTTTGTAGAAAATCAGCAGTATTTAAATCTAAATGTTAACATTACTCCTTCAACCTTTAAAACTCTGACTAGGTTTATACTTTTCCATAACTATATTTTATTTAATAATTATTTATATAAACAACATTTAGGATTGCCACAAGGTGGCATTGCTTCTAGTATATTAGCTGATCTATACTTATATTATTATGAGCGTGATATTGAGTGTACTAACTTTAAATTACTACGATACATAGATGATATAATTATATTATACTTGGATAAACATCACACCAATCTAAAATTACCTGTTAATTATCCTGAAAATCTGTCTCTTAGTAGTACTGATTTGGAATCTAATGTCATTAGTTTCTTAGATTTAAAAATTATTCTTAATTGTAATGGCAAATTAGAATTTGACTTATATGATAAAAAGAAAGATTTCCCCTTTAAGGTAAATTTTTTTACTAATTTTCAAACATGTTTACATAAATCTGTATTTGTCAATATTCTTCTTAATTTTAATCTACGTATCAAAAATTTAGTGTCTGATAAACATCAAAAAGTACAATTTCGATTTTTTAAAAAATTAGCATTAATTAATGGCTATCCCAAACACTTGATTCAAAAATTCTTTTAATCATTTATTTATTTATTTTATTATTGTAAATATTATTATTTATTATTTATTTATAATTTTTATTACTATTATTCACATTAAAATAATTATGAATAATTCATTTTATTTTATTTTACTATTATTTTCATCTCAATACTCTAGATGGCAGCACTATCCAAGCTAAAATAATTATGAATAATAATCTGCTTTTTTTAGGATCTGAATACGTATGAATCCTTAATTTACCTGAATAACACTGCGCATCCTTTATTACTCAATGGTCACTGCAATTTTGACCTGATTAACTGTGTGTTTAACTGAGTTCTGATTGTTAAATTTTACATGTGCATTGTATCTTAGTTTTTCTGGATTGAATTTTTCTGGTTTTTTCACATGGGTATCTTGTATTTGAATCAGTTTCAAATATATTTTATTAAGTAATTTTGTATGTTTATTTCAATCTCCAATAAATATGTCTTAGGATTATTTCAGGTAATATTGTGATTTTGATCTTCTTTTTTTATGGATTTTCAATGGATGTTTCGGGCCTGTGAACAAAGAAATTCTTAGCTTTTGCTTTCTTTGTGACAGAAAAACATCCATTTCTTAGCATATTTGCATTCTACCAGGCCCTTGAAAACGTTGGAATGCAAATCATGCTTTTTTCTCATCTCCAAAATTCATTTCGATTTATCTTTAATTCTTTTCTGATTTGATATGAGTGGTCTGCGATTATGATCTGAATAATTGTTTTAATGCTGAGGTTGAATCATCTTTGAATTTCATAAAATTTTGCACTGATATTATTATATTTTATTATTGTATTACTATATTTATTTCATTTCTAAGGTAATGCTGCATATAGCGCTTTATTTGGAAATGAAGCTTTTCATTAATATTAATATTATTTTTAATTCACTATGTGTTTGCACAATTTTTGCTATTACTTAAGCAATTTTTACTTTTCAAAAAATTTCAAAATACATCATTTTATAGCTGCTATCTGCGCATTTTATGTTGTATTATTATTATTATTATTTTATAACAATATTTCAATTCTTATTCGATGTATTATAATTCATTCAGTGTTTTGCAATTTAATGATCATTTTGAACTACTTTTATCATTTATTTAGTAAGTTTCTTGGTATTATTATTATTATTTTTATTTTAAGCTTTCATTACACTTTTATCTTCTGTTATGCTGCATATTCATTTTACTTATGAATCTTTGATCTAATGGTTTTACTAGTAATATTGTTTGATTTACCACATTATTATTTATTAGTCTGTCTTTTTTTTTTTGGGGGGGGGGGGGGTCTAATTTAAATAACTTATTTTTGTATATATTTTTGTATATATCATTGATGAATTTTCATCATGGCTATGGCTACTTATTGTAAATATTAATATATTTTCCAAATTTTTCTACTCATGGCTGTTTCTGTATTTATACTAAATTGTGCTCCATTAATTTTAATCAAGAATTTCAAATGTATTATTTATTTTAATCAAGATTTTCAAAAGAATTATTTATTTATTTATAGATATAAATATTTATCAATTTTTAAGAATTTATCAGGCTTTAGTTTTATGCAAGCTTAGTTAAATTTTTAATACTATTTATAATTATTGTCTCAATTCATTATATTTCTAATATTTATCTTCTTTATTCATTACATGGTTGTTCTTAGTAAATACTTAGCGCCTGGCAAAAAAGGCAAATCTTATGGTTTGTCTTGTGCTCGGTACAGAGTAATGTATAGGGATTACTCTGGATCGTCATCCTGCTACCTATATCATCCTCCTCTTCGTAATTTATTTTTTAAAAAATGCAATTCTACAAGGTGTCTTACTTGCCCTCTTGCTGATGCTTCTCATTTTAGAGATAGCTCCTCTCATGTTACATTTTGTAAGGCTTTTAATATCATTTACTCAATCAAATGCAATTTATGCAATATGATTTATATTGGACAAACTAGCAATCCATTACACAAGCGGATTAACTTACATCGTTCTGATATTAAAAAATCACGACAATTTACTACTAATTTTGAATATATGCACTTCCATCAACATGACTTTAATAATATTACTGTGAAAATTCTTAATTTTAAGAAGAATTTGAATGAACGTCTTTTACTTGAATCACAATATATTAAATCTCTGAATACACTTTATCCCTTTGGTTTAAATTCTAATGTTTATAATAAACAACATATTGTTTATTCCAAGGTTTCAAAAATTGAATTTTACAGTAATATTTATAAAACATTAAATCACTCTTTATTTAAAAAGACTACTAGAACTTCTAGGGGTTCTTCTAGGTCGTCTTCCCCACTTCTAGACATTTCATCTCTATTACAAAATCTCAAATCCTTAGAACGTATTTTTCTAAAGTCTTATAATTGGAAAGATATACGTAATTTTATATTTGGGATAAAAAAGAAGTATCTTCTTAAATATTTTAAAGTCTTCCATTCTCATTCTTTTGATTCACACTTCAGTGATGTATTTTTTGATATTTTACACTACAGGGCTGAGTGTTTTAATATTAAACTTGACTTAAAATCTGGTCAAAAAATAAATAACTCTCTCTTGGTGACAAATTTTTCTCATCCTGTGTTTAATAAACTTCATATCCACAATTTACTTAATGATCCATCCAATCCTTTTCCCATCAAAAACTTCATCATTCAAAAAACTTTTAAATACAATATTACTTTAGGCAGAAAAATATTTAACTACAATAAATTAGCTAAATTTCTTACATCTTTTGATCAGCCTCCATGCTATTGTTCTGATTCCAAATATAAATCTTTTTTCAATCCATCTCATGGTCATATTATTACTGGAGATATCAATATTGTGGAAAATCTTACTTTAAGATCTTTGATGAAATATGGCACTAAATTTCGTATGCCTTCAAAATTCAAATTTATTGATATCATTACTCAATTTAATTTAGACTTGGATCTCTTTATATACAAAATTGCTATTGATTATAATAAACCAGTGGAATATTTTAATGAGTGGAAATTTAAGCTACTTGAGAAATTTAAACTTGATTTAGTTTATAATATGCACCATCTTTCTAATATCAAGTACTATAATTTCAAAGAAATTAATTCAGCAATTCTCGACCTACAGTCTAAATTTATTATTACTTATGTTGACAAGGCGGCTAATAACTATGCAATTATTTGCAAAAAGTATTATAAACAACTTCTTTTTGATACAATGGATACTAGTAATATTTTTGTTAAGATTAATGACAGTATCGAAATTAAAAACAGGCATATATTTAATTATTACAAGTTGATAAAAACTAAAAATAATAACTATAATTATCCTTATTTAGTTGTAATTCCGAAATTTCATAAAGATCCAATTAAATTTCGTACTGTTACTGTTGCCTGTAATGCCTACACTTCTAATGCTAATATTATATTATTAAATATCCTTAAAAAATTACATAGTTATATTGTTTCTAACAAGTGTAATTTTTTTCTAAAAAATAGTTTTCAACTCAAAAATAAAATTAAAAATCTTACTGATATTACTGGTATAAAAACTTTTGATTTCAATGATCTTTTTAATAATATAGTTATTAAAGATATGTTTGATATTATAAATAAACTTTTTGTAGAAAATCAGCAGTATTTAAATCTAAATGTTAACATTACTCCTTCAACCTTTAAAACTCTGACTAGGTTTATACTTTTCCATAACTATATTTTATTTAATAATTATTTATATAAACAACATTTAGGATTGCCACAAGGTGGCATTGCTTCTAGTATATTAGCTGATCTATACTTATATTATTATGAGCGTGATATTGAGTGTACTAACTTTAAATTACTACGATACATAGATGATATAATTATATTATACTTGGATAAACATCACACCAATCTAAAATTACCTGTTAATTATCCTGAAAATCTGTCTCTTAGTAGTACTGATTTGGAATCTAATGTCATTAGTTTCTTAGATTTAAAAATTATTCTTAATTGTAATGGCAAATTAGAATTTGACTTATATGATAAAAAGAAAGATTTCCCCTTTAAGGTAAATTTTTTTACTAATTTTCAAACATGTTTACATAAATCTGTATTTGTCAATATTCTTCTTAATTTTAATCTACGTATCAAAAATTTAGTGTCTGATAAACATCAAAAAGTACAATTTCGATTTTTTAAAAAATTAGCATTAATTAATGGCTATCCCAAACACTTGATTCAAAAATTCTTTTAATCATTTATTTATTTATTTTATTATTGTAAATATTATTATTTATTATTTATTTATAATTTTTATTACTATTATTCACATTAAAATAATTATGAATAATTCATTTTATTTTATTTTACTATTATTTTCATCTCAATACTCTAGATGGCAGCACTATCCAAGCTAAAATAATTATGAATAATAATCTGCTTTTTTTAGGATCTGAATACGTATGAATCCTTAATTTACCTGAATAACACTGCGCATCCTTTATTACTCAATGGTCACTGCAATTTTGACCTGATTAACTGTGTGTTTAACTGAGTTCTGATTGTTAAATTTTACATGTGCATTGTATCTTAGTTTTTCTGGATTGAATTTTTCTGGTTTTTTCACATGGGTATCTTGTATTTGAATCAGTTTCAAATATATTTTATTAAGTAATTTTGTATGTTTATTTCAATCTCCAATAAATATGTCTTAGGATTATTTCAGGTAATATTGTGATTTTGATCTTCTTTTTTTATGGATTTTCAATGGATGTTTCGGGCCTGTGAACAAAGAAATTCTTAGCTTTTGCTTTCTTTGTGACAGAAAAACATCCATTTCTTAGCATATTTGCATTCTACCAGGCCCTTGAAAACGTTGGAATGCAAATCATGCTTTTTTCTCATCTCCAAAATTCATTTCGATTTATCTTTAATTCTTTTCTGATTTGATATGAGTGGTCTGCGATTATGATCTGAATAATTGTTTTAATGCTGAGGTTGAATCATCTTTGAATTTCATAAAATTTTGCACTGATATTATTATATTTTATTATTGTATTACTATATATATATATATATATATATATATATATTAACGTTTTAATAACACACTCACTAAACTTCAGTTTATATCACTGAATGATATAAAGCTCTTTTTCCCTAAGAAATTTAGAGTATTTGATTTGTTTCGTACTCTAACTAGATTTTAATGAAATATATAAACTTGAAAACAATTTTTAAACTTAATAAAGAGAAATTCATATGGATTAGAAGCACAAAAATAACGAATTTTATTTGATAGTTTTTATTTGAACAAAAAGTAAATTACTCGTCATATAATTAATATTACATAGCGATTATCATGACTGTATAAACTCATTTTCTTTGCTATTTATTAAAAAATTATGTATACTTTTATATGCTGTGTTAGTCTTTAAAAAATAAAGTAAAGCATTCAGAGCTAAAACATGGCGTTTTAAGTATAAAGAATTGATGATAAATCGAAATTTCTCAGAGCTACTGAGTTCAGTAAGCTACAAAGTTGAGTCATGTTTGAATTAAACAAAACAAAACAAAAATAAATAAATAAATAAAATGAAGAATAATATATATTAAAAAAAAGTTTGCAAAAGCTTAGCGTATATGTATGAGTGACTGCACTGTTAAAATAAGATTCTTTATTTCACCAAAAAAAATGGTTCTACTTAAATTCAATCAATATTTTAGTGCAATATTTTACTATTTTAGTGGTGCCAATTCAATTGTAAGTACCCCTGAAGTGGTGAAGCTTAGCACTAGAATATTGGGTGCAGCTAAAAATCCCTATTCAACACCACTATTTGATAAAAAGTTGAACTATTATTTCTGACAGTTTGTTTTAAATGCATTACTTAAATGATATCAGAGAATTTAAGAAGAATTAGCAAAATATTGAATCGATATAGCGTGTTAGCCACTTTATATTCAGGAACATACGACATAAGGCTCATTTTAGCAAAATCTTTTCGATTTTGCAGATATGTAGACAGCGTAAATAATAAATATATGTAAAATTAAGTAAAAATTAAGAATTACTAGCCTCAAGTTTAATAAAGTAACACTTTCAAAACTTTATCCGACCGTCATAAAAAAAAAAAAAAAAAAAAAAAAAAAAACGCTAAAAAAGCCTTATACGGCCATCCTATGTAAAATGTTTGCGTTTCTCTGAACAATATCTGTGCATTATTCTGCATACATGTATGCATACAACTATCTGAAATGTAATAAATTATAAAAGCTGATTTATACGACGGATTTGTGCTATTTAGAAGGAAATTGTATTACATTTTCAAACTGATGACGACAATTTTTTTTAATGAAAATTATGCGTGAAAAAATCCTCTTACATGTGTATGTGAAAACTACCCAAGTAGCACAGGAACGTTCTGTGAACGTCTAATAACGGTTTCAATAGTTCAAACACCGTGTTTCGTGTCAAAAGAACGTTCTAAAACACGTTCAGAAATAGTATTATTTAGAACGTTCTGAAAATGTTCTATTTGTACCATCTATAAAACGTACAATTCTAGTTCTATATAGAACGTTCAAGTGTGACACCGTCATAACACGTTCTGTAACAGTGTAATTATAACGAATATGACAAAATGACTTTTTAGTACTATTGCTTGGGAAACTAGGTTAATCTTCAAAATTTTTGACTTCAGCTTTTGATTTTTTTACACGTTTTGTGGCGTGAGGAATCCGGAAGTCAAAAGGTTGGTATGGTATCTGTTAATGTGTATCGGCACCTATTAGTGTGATAGCCCGTTAGTTCATGTACACGATATCTCAAGAACAAATGATTGCAGAGAGATCGGACCAGTTTTAAAATATCACTTATGATATTGATAAGAATCTTATTGAGAGATTTGCAACATTCTAATTTAAAAACTTCGTAAGTTATTCGAAATTTATAATTTTTAGCATGATAGAGAATAGAGCATTTTTTACATTTTCAGTTTAACGTTTTGTTAGCACGTCAGTAAAGAATGCTTCCCAATAATCAGTAGCGGTGAGGTGAAAAAAAATTACAAAATTTTAAACTCATGGAAAAATTTTGTGGATATTGTATTTCAGGAATCAATGTATGGAATTCGACCAAACTTGTTACAATATTAGATCTTGCCCTAAATTGGAGTTTATTTGAATTTCATTTGGGATATATCGCCCGATAGATTACGGTGCTATGCAATGAAACCCTCCATTTATGGGACGGCTATATCTCAGCTTCTATAGTGTACAAATGTATTAAACATGATATATTGGCATATATCATCATAACCTCTGCTAATACAATTTGGATGTATACATTGTCCAACAGGTGGCGTTGCTAATCTGCAATTTAATCATTTTAACGGAAAGGCAATATTTTAACTCTTGTGATTTAACAATAAATTTTGTGATGCACTGAAGTTATAAGTGAAATCGATTTTATGTAAAGCTTTACTGGTCCATTTTGGATGCACATCGGCCAACAGATGGCGTGGCTATGTTGCAATTTAATCTCATAACGGAAACGAAAAATCTCAACTTCTGTGATTTATAAATATTGTAAATTTGGTAAGTGAAATTAATATTACGTAAAACTCTACAGATTGCCTTTGGGTGCATATCGGACGACAGGTGGCACTGCCACGTTCCAATATTTTCCATTCACAGAAAGGCTATCTATCAGCTTCTGTAATATATATACTCACCAAACCTTCTGCGTGACATACATTTGATATATATTATTGATTCAATTTGGCTGTATAACGAGTAATAGTCAAACAGTTTTTTTTTTATTATTATCATTCATAGGACATTGTTTTTTCCCCTAGGAATAAGTATACATCATCCCTGGGGGATGGGGGAAGGGTGGATAAAAATTTTCACTATAATTATCTTTCAAAAGAATTCGATATCACCTTTAAAACGAATAATCGAAACATCGTTTTCTGATGATTTAAAACAAATTTACCGTTTTTTTTTTTTTTTTTTTTTTTTTTCATTTGTAATAATAATAATAATAAACCCTTAGAAAAATACATTTTCTAAGATCTTCTATACAGCATAAAAATGATTGTCTTCTGTCATGAAAATCTATGCATTCCCCAGACCCAAAGTTTAGATACAAAAAGCTAATCACGGATGTTATTGAATAAGTAATATAGTGCTTTACGCGAGTTTCAAAGAAAATCACGGGAAAACTCCGAAAACCTAAGTCGACGAGCGTGACCAGGAATCGAAGCCAACACTTCCCGTCTGTAAGGTTCGAGAGTAGAACCTCGCGGTCTCTAATACTCATCGGGAAGTTACAGAATGAGTTTTTTTCTTCTTTTCTTTAAGCATAATTTTAAACTTTTATTATATTTTATTTATGATTCTATTTAAGTTTAAATGTTACTGATAAATTATCAATATTGATAATGTTGTTAAATCGTTACTCTGTTTGATTGTTCTTATTTTATTTTATTTATTTTCACTGAATATTTTATTCAATACTAAAATATACACTAAAACAAAATATGCTTTTCCGTTTAATTCGAGATTTTAAAATGGAAAAATAAAGTGATCTCATAAGTTTTTCAAATACTTTATAAAAATTTAAATAATTGTTTAACTCAGCTCCATTTTTCCTTAAAATATTGACCATATGTTTTCTACAGCTATAAATGCTTAATAAATTTATGTTTCAAACGTTGAACTTTGAAACATGATTATTCCGGATGTATAAGAAGGGAAGAGCAGATGAAACTGACATCTGTGGATTGCATTTATTTAATTCTCGCTGACCGTGCAAATTCAATGGTCTTGGGAATGTCGTGCCGTTATGTGAAGCGGTAATTTTAAAACGTGTAATGTAATCTGTTTTGTTCAGTTTTCGCGTTATAATGACTTGGATAAGCTTTAGAAAAGGTAAAAATGTAATATTTTTAACCTGTAATATTCTCTATTTTCTATTTATTAAAGTCTTATTTTAATATCAATTAAACAATCATTTTCATATCTGCGTAAGTTCTTAAGCCAAACATTTGATACTTGTAAGTAGCGTTGTATCGCAGAAAAAACTGCTCCTGTTACAGAAAACCGCTTAGAAATTATGGATTCATTTTATTAATTCAGTCTTCTGAGATGGAAATTGTTAAAATGACTATTTTTGGTTATTATGCTTCTGAATGAAGTAACATAAAGAATTTAAAAAATGAGAGCTAATTTTAAGTGAATGCCCTTCCAGACTGGTCATTATGTATTTTAAAATGCTAGTTGGAAGGGTGTTTTCTTGGAGAAATTCTTATGAAGAAAATGAGGAAGGTATGTAATTCTTTTTTTTTCTTTTCTTTTTAAATTCTGAAGTATTTATTTAATGTTTATATGATAATATATATACAATCTAGGTTATGCAAATTGCATATTTTTAAAATAATATCCTAAGTTTCACCGACTTACAATTTTAAATATCTCTTTACTGTTATTTATTAAATAAAATATATGAAATTGTTTAACTGCATAATAAAACAAAGATTCAATTCAATTTTATTCCACATCTTTATAAAAAAAGATATTCTGCTGAAAAAAAAGGACGATTTACTATATTATTTATTAATACTAATAATATTTACATTTATCAATTATTTAATATGCCATGATAGCATAATTACATCAAATGAGGTAAAAATTGCGTTGACTCAATTTAAAGAAATTTAAACATTTAAAAAATACCAATTACATTGCCATGTGGAATAAATTTAAATACCTGCAAACATCATTTTTGTAAACTGCTGCTGTAAACTGAAAATATGTATGCACACATGCACTGAAATTTAAAAATATGAAGTATGTTAAATATTTTAGAAAAATATTATGATTAAATATATATATATATGTATTTAAGTATTTGGACATTTTTAAAATTTCCTCCTTCTAACTAATTTTTAATTTTTTGTTTCAATTTCTTATTATTATAAATTAACAATATATTCTAAACTCAATTATATATTATTTTAGCGGTGTATTGGTACATTCATTTTTGAAATTATTTTTTATGTTGAAATATTAAAACTTTCTATAAACTTCAGCATTCAAATATATTTATAAACTATCCATGGACTTACAAAGTAGTACCCAGAAATGTTTAGAATATACAGGGTGCAAAGTCGAGAGCAGGCCTTTATTTGCGCAACAATTGGTCTCAAACGTCCTCCAATAAGAAAATGTATTTAAAAAAAAAAAAATGTAAGAATTCATTATATGACATGTTTAAATTTAAAAAATCAATTTACTAAAAATCACAAAAACTGATAATTTTTATACAATTTTCATGACACTAATAGTGAAAGTTGAGTTCTAACCTAAAAAACATAACACAAAAAGTTTCACTTTTGTGCACCCAAAATTGTCTGAGATAGTTAGTTTCAAAATTTAGGATTATTTCGCATTTTCTCGGGCTTTATTAAAAAGTCAATGAAAAATTCTTTAATAAACCCAGGGAAAATGCAAACAAAGTCCAATTAGAATTTTTAAACCGATCCCTTATTGAAGGCCGAAATATGCTAGAAAATCCAAACTTTAAATATCATGTTCCATTTTGGGAGAATAGAAATGAAACTGTTTGTTAGGATGAGTGTCAGTTTTCTAAATATGATTATAGGGATCTGGGACTATGTAAAAATTTAGTTTTTGCAATTTTGAAAAAATAGATATTTTAAATTTAAACATGTTACACCACAAATGCTCATATTCTTTAAAACATTTTGTAACTGAAACTATATATTTGCGACCAATAGTTGCGGAGATAAAGGTATTCTCGTCACAATGCTTTGCACCCTGTATTTAAAAAAAACAAAAACATATATATATATATAAATATATATATATATATATATATATATATATGTATATATATATATATATATATATATATATATATATATATATATATATATATATATATGTATGTATAAATGAATTTTTAATCTTAGTTAAAGCCAAGCAACAGATATAAGATCCCTGAAACCACATAGGTCAATGAGAAGGAAATTACAACAAATTTAAATAACCTGGGGAGACTGATTGTGATTTATTGAAACATTTATATTTTATTTATTGATTTTTATTTTATTTAACTTCAGTCTAATCTTAAATTTATTCCTATATTGTTAGTTGCAATTTTAATAATTTTGCCGGTGCGTAAAAACCACATGAAACTCAAATCAAAAGATACAAACAAGCAACGAGGAAATAAAAAATTAAGACAGCATTTTAAACATTTTTTGTAGGAAAAGCTTAGAATGGTAGAAAAAAAAAAAACTTGTCAAGGGTGACCCTTTTCGTCGTTGAGCTCCAATGTACGATTTCGTTCGTTAGCAGCTATAATAGCAAATTGCTAGCGGGCACCCTATCGTACAAGAATTTAATTGAAGTTAGAAATGAAGAATAAATTGGAATAAATTATTTACTTCAAGAAATCAGAGAATCAAACAGAAAACAACCATGAAAAACAAACATTAATCATAGGATGACGCATTCGGAATCCCAAGGATTAAAACAAGCAAAATAAATCAAGAGTTTAGTTGTACATAGCAGATGAAGAATAATGATACAACACAGCAACAGGGATATAAATTACTTTTTTTTTTTAATTCAAATAATGTTTGAGAAATTTTAACATACTTACTATTCCTTTAATTTCAACGTATATGCATGAAAAATTCCATATTTTATGACAGTAATTCCCAAAAAGTGTCATAACGTGTCTATATCCCTTAAAAAATTCCTTAAATTTTTGCATTTTTAAAAAATTTCTTTTTTCCCCTAATCTGAAGATAATGACGTTATAGTATTAATTACGAAACTTTGAATAAACACCATAAAATGAAAGAACTGGCAACTGCTACAAACAAAGCACGGCTTCTACAAACAAAGCGGCAACGCATTCAACACACTCAACGTGCTTGTTTGCAGCTCTCGTGCCTACAATGTTCGCCTGGTGAAGGGTTGTGTCTTCTTTTGACCCGAAACAGTTGGTGCGAGTTCTTGCATTTTATGGTGTTTATTCAAAGTTTTGTAATTAATACTACAACTTTATTATCTTCAGATTAGGGGGAAAAAAGAAATTTTTAAAAAATGCAAAAATTTAAGAAATTTTTTAAGGTATAAAGAGACGTTAAGACACTTTTTGGGGAAAACTGTCATAGAATATAGAATTTTTGATGCATATACGTTGAAATTAAAGGAATAGTAAGTATGTTAAAATTTCTCAAACATTATTTGAATTGGGAAAAAAAAGTAATTCATATCCCTGTTCATGTGTTGTATCATTATTCGTCATCAGCTATGTAATTTTTACTTCTAAACGCTCGTACTGAGGTGATTTTTTATAATGACGTCATAATTTTTTTTTTTTTTTTTTTTTAACTACACTATTTTTGAACGTTTACAGTACGTTTTCTGGAACGTTCTGAAAATGTGTATAACGTTTTGAAAACGTTCTAAAAACGTTTAGAACGTTCTGAGACCGTATACATAGAACGTTCTCAGAACGCTTCTATAACACCGATGGTGATAGTTACACGTTCATTGAACGTTCTCTGAACCGTACTATTGTACGTCTTCAAGATGGACAGATAGACGTCTATAACACGTTCAAAGTGAACGTTCTTAGAACGTGTTTGCAGAACAATTTTTGAACGTTCAGAGAACGTTTCGGTGCTGCTTGGGAAAAGGTAAAAAGAAAAAAAAACTCATAGGGTAATGTAAAAAGATAAATTATTAAGTTTAATTCTTAGCCTTTAATAAATAAGTGATAAAAAAAGAATCAAGAAGAAATAGTAAGAAGAGATATACTTTATATAGGGTTATTTATCTTTAACTTCTTTAAAAAATTTATTAATTTTAAATTAAAATTATTTAAAATTTTGACTACACATATAGAAAAATTTACTTTACTGCCGTTTTCTAGGTTTTGTAATAGTAATAATAATACTAAAAATATGAAAAAGTTTCTTAAAGAGTAACAATCTTAAAGCTTGCAAAAAAATATTTTAAAATGTTCGATTTTCTGTAAATAATATTGAATATGCAATTTCGAAGAAAGAAAGATTCTGAGGAAAAAAAAAAAAAAAAACGCTAATGATATGGAATGCAAATACCCAATTATTTTTGAAAGCTCATTATCCTGTGCATCATTTGCTGTCAAAGAAAGATTCCATGTTGCCATTATTCTGACTTTTTAGAAAACTCATAAACCCATTTATTAAATGTGATATCAAATATGATATAATATACGAAAAAAATGAAAACTTATAATTGAAAGGTAAATTCAGCTTATAAATATTTTTAGAAGGTTGCATTTTTGAAAACAAATAATGTACACAAATGTTGCATTAAAATTCGTTAATATTTTTGACACTTTATTTGGAAGCTTTGAGTCCTATAGTTACACTGACTTTCGTCTCGATTGATCCACATTACAGAAATTCACAGAAACAAGTACACAATATTTTGTAGACATAGGACATCACAAACATCCATGCCCGCACCGGGATTCGAGCGCGGGGGCCTGAGGATCCAGAAGGCAGCACCTTACCGACCGAACCACCAGGCCGGCCTTAAAATTCATTAAAATAATTGTAAATATGATTTGTAATGATTCATGGTTTGTCATGATTTGTAAACAAACAATACAAAAGCTACCATTTTAATGTGTTTAACATTATTAGCTATTTTTCATGTCAAATATTTTAAAATGTTCAATAAGATATTTTGAGATTTGAAATTCTTGAAATAATAATAAATAAATAAATAAATAAATAAAGTCAGATTAAAGTAATAAATGAAAAACTTTCTACGTAAACACCATTAACTGCAAAAAAATTCTCAACAGTTGTTTTGTGTCGAAATACACTCATGTCCATAAGTTAAGGATAATGCTAGCTGCGGCAAATAAAGGTTCAGATGCAAAACAAACATATCTTATTCACAAAGTCTATTTATTAAACAAAAGATCAAGAACAAAAAAGGTGGTTTATGTAGGATACCATTTATAAAAACTAAAAATTTTGCTCCCTGAAGCAATTACAAAATATATCTCCCTTACAAAAACTTAACATTACATGGTTGGTATGATGGTTAATACATTGTATGTCTCTCAGATGATGAAATACAGTCCTTACAACGCCAGGAATGCTGAGTATTAAATTATCGATCTGATCTTGGGGAAGATTACTGCACTCAATAAGCAATGTTCTTCGAAGTTCCGATACACATGTAGGAGGTGGTTGACGGACTAGAACTCGTCGGAAAAGCATGTCCTACACATGCTCCATCGGATTCTAGCCAAGTGAGAAGGCTGACCATTCCATGCGGATGATAGCTTCAGATTGTAGGCATCCGTGTACAATGTTTGCATGGTGAGGAGCGCATTGTCATCCCTAAACACAAATTCTGGGCCCATGGCACCCCTAAACAAACGTACGTGTTGTTTCTAAATGATTTCCCGGTAAATTTGGCCTGTCATGGTTCCGATTTGAACATGCAGATCTGTCTTGGTGCCCAATATGATCCCCTTCCCTCCCCCAAACGAGCACACCTGCCCCAGAGTAACGTGTCGTTCAGTGATGTTGTTTTGGTGGTAACGGGTACCTGACGTTCTACATATGAAAGTCTGGTGGGAATCACACTGAAAGTTAAACCTGGACTCGTCGGAAAACATCACAGAAGCCCACTGTGCCGCTGTCAACATTGCATGTTCTCTACTCCAAGTTAACCACTGGCAACAATGCATTGCCGCGAGCGAAACACATATAACAGGCCTGCGAGCATATAGACCAATATCTCCCAAACGTCTATACACGTTTTGCCTTGAAATTGTGGTACCCGTGGCTGCAGACAGTTGACGAGACAGGTCTAATGCTGTGCTTTTTCTGCTTATTTTGGCAGTTACTCCCAAAAACTGGTGGTCATTCGGCATTGTAACTCGGGGCCGACCAATACTATAACGTCGACTGGCATTTCCATCATTTTGGAATCGATGCCAAAATCTAGAGATGACACTTTGGGCGATTTCAAGTTTTCCCGATACTTCTATCTGTGTACGTCCACATTCTTGTCGGCAGATAATTCTACCACGTAAAAAGATATCTGCACGCGTCCTCTGTGTCATAACTATTCGGTTGTGGCACTAAGCGGCATACAGAACGCTCGTGAACAATTTTCCTTCTTTGCTCCCATTCCTTATCTACCCCCTTCTTACACTTTCGTCATTGTAACATCATATCGGCGTCATCTGATGGCTTCCTATAATTTGCATATTATTCTTAAAGATGTGTGTGGTATTTCTACAGGTGAAATTTTTGCATTAAAGTTCGATTTCCGTGTGATTCTGAGTTATCCTTAATTTATGGACATGAGTGTGATAGCGCAAATCTAGCGAAAAAATAAGCACTTGGGCATAAAAAAATTGGGAACACAGCTTTGTTTGCTGCGCTCGTGTATGCATAATTTCTAAGTCATAGGTGCCACGTCTCCTGTTTTACAAGCGACACTTAATACCGGAAAATTTCCATAATTGATTTCAGCTTATTTCATCGTCGAAAATATATGTGATATATTCCTTAAAAAAATTGTGGATTGAAAAATTAGATTAAAAAATTAGAAATGTTGGCAGCTATGCTATAATTTTTTGACATTTAATATTTAATATTTATATAAGAAAATATGTCGAAATATCCAGCCTATTGGGAAAAAAAACATTAAGGCGAGTACTTAATTTTAAAACGGTTGCGTGCTTAGTGTTTAGAGAATTTACAAATTTAGGAAACCTTTCAGTAAAAATTATGCATCTTAACGTAAGAAAGATACAATTTCCATGCATCTCACGTAAAATAACGTGACCCCCCCCCAATAATAATAATAATAATAAAAAAACACAAATACTTAAATATATATATATATATATATAAGGGTTATTTCTTGAATAAATTAATCTAAGCAATCAGCATTGATAACTGTGGTGTGAAAATAATCGAAAAATTTGCAAATACAAATTTTAAATATTTTCGAAAAGCGGTCATAAACTATAGAGAGCATTTTAAGTTGCTTCGAGATCTTCAAAACTAATTGTTTATAATTGATTTTCAAATGGAAATAATTTATAGGAAATCTGAAATTTATTTTTCATGCGACTTCAGCAGACATTATAAACAAATAGTTTTGATAACTATGAAATGAATTTCCTAGTTTCAAGTAATTTAGGATTTTCTAAGTGTTAAACGTTTAAATCAAATTAGATTGTAGTATATAATTTAGCTGTTTTTTGTAAAGGCTGATGAACTAGTGCATACCTGCCAACGTCCTAATTGATATTGTTAGTACTATCGTTAGTAACTTTTTTTTTTCACACCATTTTGTTTAGCGTGCTTTTCTTCTTATTTCATCGTAAGTGCATTTGAAGAGAATTACTCTAAAGATTAAGTGATGTGGAAAAAAGGGGCGGGTACTAATAATACTCCGGATTAGGTTGGCAGCTATGCTAGTATAATTTACAATAGAAGGAATGGGAAGCAGCAATATTTTTTCCCATTATTTTGTTATAGCTATTTGTAAATTTGTTACTATGAATGCTACATCTTTAAATATCTTTAGTTAGTTAATAAATGAATATTATACTCATAAGGATATTGTTGAGCCTAAATAATAAATTTTTAAGAAAAGTGAAAAAAAAAAAAAAAAAAAAAAAAACTCTAGGAATATTTTCAAATAAATACTACTACGGATTATTCTTATAAACAAGAATATATATTTTTTTTAATTGAAATAAATTAAAACCGTTTGTACTTTAAGAAAAAATTACAATAAGTGGGATTATCAACATACCAATAATCTCTTAAGTGGATTACATTGCATTTGTATTTATTTCATTTGTGTTCCATATATAAGTCTAAATTTTTTTATCGTGTGCAACATGTATCAAAGAAATATGCTGTGCCTTTCAGAAGTATTATGTGTCCTTCAGAATCAAGGAAGGCAAAAATGAGACGGGAGAGCAAGCCACTTTCTCTGATTTTGGGGGGTGATATAAATTGCCTTTAATTATATATTTTACGTAAAATTGCAGCAACTATGTCAGAAATGTTTGTAATTTTTTTAAAATCATAAATGTATGAGCATCTTCATCTCCATCCCATCGAAAAAAATTGTTCAGAAACCAATATATAAGTTTCATTTCTCCCTTCAAACTACCGGGGTAACTTTTTTTTTCTTTGCCGGCGCACGCGTAGAGCCAAAAATTATGTTTTAACGTGTATTTAGATTTTACCCCTAATAAATACTTTTTAAAATAAAAAATAATAATTTAACCCTATTTATTATGAATTGGTAAGCAAAATATACGTATTTATTTAAATTCGTTACGCCTATTTAATTTAAATATACTTACCTTCTTGTTTAAATAATAATAATAATGAAAAATGTAACACGAGTCGGTATTCGACGAAAAAAGAAGATAAAGTACAAAATTATTGAACTTTCATTTGCCTAAAATAAAAATTAGTCAAAGAATAAAAGAAAATATGAGAAATATGAGATAATAAAGCAAGATAAATTGGATGTGCTAAAAAATATGTTTTTATTTGGATGTTTCTTTCTTTGAAGAGAATGAAGGCAATTTTTTGTTGCTATTTATAAAACACGTAATTTATCTTTTTTTTTTTTTTACATAGATACAGTACACCTTTATGGAAGAGAGAAATTGATGAAAATAATTCTTTTTATCGCATCTCGCATTTTTTCGTCTTTTATATTTTAGATAATTAGAAACTGAAATTATTTTCTAGGCTTATCATAAGTACTACGTTTTTATCACAAAAAATAATTTTGCAAATGTAAGTTAAGTGCAACAAATTAAATACAGAAATATATCCATATCTTATTTGTGTTATTAAAAAGACAACAACAAAAGATACAATATGTATGTTAGCCAAAAGTGTCTTTTCAAAGCCTTTAATTAATTGAAAATTACATTATAGGACAGTGAAACCGCATATAAGAAAAACTAAAATAGAAAAGTGCAATGTCATTATGTTTTTTTTATTTCATATGCTGTTAGGACCAGTTACGGCAGTGTAAATCTAATTTTGCATCTTCGAAAAATCTGTGCTCGTTGCACATACGTGAAAAACTATAAAATTCTCGGACATTTCAGTTGTTGTCTATATATCTTTATGAACGATGATGATTATGAACGATGATCTCCACGTCCAAGTTTATACGTTATTGGGATTCCATGGTACATTTATTTTATTTATTTTCTTTCATTATAGAAATCATATTTTACACAAAATTATCCGTCTTTTTTTTTTTTTTACCATAACTTATTTGATGAGTTTTAATTTTCTATAACTTCTGTTGATAAAAAATGCAGTAATATAATTACCTGACCTGATTTTTAATGCAAGTTTATGTTGCATGATAATACCACTTTATTTCATACGAAATTCATAAATACTTTTTCTCTTTATCCACCATCCAATTAACTTATTGTACAATTTTCAACTTAAGTGTTTATTTATTTTATCTCAAAATGCATAGTTATTGCATTCATATAATTGATTGCCCTCAATTATATTTAATAAATTATTAAATATTAGAGTCCGAAAATTTCATTTTATTCATGAAGACGTTTTTACAGGTAATATGATTAGAAAAATATTACATCTTTGCAAAAAACAAAGAAAAATGATTTATTTTTATTCAGTTACTAATTTTGAAATTATTTTTATTTTGAAATTAATTTTTCCATTATTAAAATGACTTCTATATGATTTAAATGATTTTTTAATTATTTTTTTATAACTGCGATATCAGCTGCACTATATTCTTGATGGGGTGGGAAAGATTCTAACAAATTTACTAGGCATTTTAAGCCTAATAAAGTTTTGTTTCTGAACATTGTACATGTTTGATTTTACATTTAACAGTAACTTTTTTTAAAATTTCGATCATAGTTCTAAGAATGAAATAGAATTATATCTCATGCATTTTATTTTATGTATTGTATTATGTCCATTACTTTACTGTACTTAAATCGTTACTTATACGAGCGACAGGTAAAACAGCTGTTGTTGCAATGACAAATACCTTCATATGTATCTACGATTGAAGTAAGTAGAAATTAATGTAAATATTATCAAACTTATCATTATAGAGCATTTAAAAACATTTTTGAAGTAAATGGAATTTAAGGATCTTTGATTACTTAAAGTATCGGCAAAAGTAAAATTATATAAATGTTAAATGTAAACCATTATATGCATTTCAGTAAAATATTGAGATGTTTCGAATTGTTTCGAATACGCTTAAAGTTCAGTATTTCGAGTGCTTCAAACCTATATTCGATACGTGACCATAATGCCCCTAAATCTCTCAAACAAAACAAAATAAAATATACTACAAGATATACATTCTTGAACAGATATTTGAAACTGTAGTAGAAATACATTTCAAAATTCTTCTTTATTGTGACAACATATAACATCTGAGACTTTCTAAATGTACGTATTATTTATCAAATTGTATACTTTAAAATAATCAGTGACAAAAAAATAAAAATAAAAATAAAAATAAACGTGTTTAAATATTTTGTTCGACCCTGAATAAATATTTTAAACCATAATTAACAAATTTCTTTCAAATATTCTTAAAAATAAATCACCTTTATTTGAATACTTTCTTAAAATGTTTTACTTTTGAAAGCGTTTTATCGTCCGGAGAGCTAAACTATTTTGTGTTTATATAAAATTTTCTTTTCTTTCTAATTACATTATTTTATACATTATGCTTTAACTATCAAAAGAAAAATAAGGAACACGTCTATTTGTTATTCACGTATTATCTTTTATTTGAATGCAATTCAATTATATTAAAATAGCATGTCTGAAATTCAATTAAAAATTAGTTTTAAAAGTATAGCTACTCGATAATTAATTCTATTGTACCCATAGAAACACCAATAAAAAGTTTAACTATTAAGAAATTTAAATGGTTTTATTTATTAAATTTAGATAACGTTTAAAATTATGTTTATTATTTACCAAAAATTCAAGTAATAAAGGTACGTGCTGGAGTTTTTTTTTTTTTTTTTTTTTTTTTTTTTTTTTAATAGATAGAAAATTCTCCAATTAGACTATTCAGTAAAATTCAATTACAACTAACCTTTAATTTTAGCTGGGATATAAAAACCATGTTTTTATTTGAAAAAAAGTAATTAACTTAATTACTCTCTTAAATAATCAATACTCTTTCAATGATTTAGAAGCATAACTAATTTTTGTAAATAAACTGTAATAAATATAACCATAAATATTGCATTCTTTTCTTTGCAAAAATTTTATACTAATTTTTTTTAAGATTTATGTATTAATCATAAATATAACAACAAAATATGTAGGCAGTAATTAAACAAATAATTAGGCCTTTAAAGTGTGATTAAACTAGTCAAAGGAAACAAATTTCACTCAACATTGCGAGGCTCGACGCGAATTAGCGCTGTTTTGGACTGGATAAAACGACTTTGTTCTCATACTGTGTTATTCAACTGATACAGCAATAACCAAATGCTAACAAATTAATATGAATCTTATATACGCAGCTGTAAGAGCAAAGTATAAACAATAGGATTTTCCGAAGGCCTTTTTTCATCCAGGATGGCAGAATGTTTTATTGCTTGAACAAGCAAATCGTGGAAATGAGCTCGTTCACCGCCCGAATATATGACGTGTGACAAAAAATGAGTGTGTAAATGGTAAAAAGAATTGTAAAAATCCTCGCTGTAATTAACGACCAACTTGAACGAGGGAATAAGTAGTAAGTATTGTGTATGATGTGAATCGTCTGAAGTAAGGTAATAATCTTCAATCTTTAAATGTTTCAGTACTTAATCAGTTTTTTCCAACGTGTAACGCTTGCACACCTGGTTCCTACCAGACATACTGTTGCGAAAACTCGAAGCACCAGTATTGGTTAAGAATGGGCTACATTCATATGTGACGAGATATTTAATATGCACCATCTTCATGTGCTCGCAGTAAATTTGCATGTTACTAGCAGTGTTGCCAGATCTGGCGGATTTTTACTTCCTTATACTTTGTATAAGGAAGTATAGTAATCCCGATTTGCGAAATGGATTTTGTATTTCACATTGCTCGAAAACGAATGATCTCTGAATGTTGCCAATTTATACGTGTAACTGTCATGATGTCTAGTTGTACACATGCAAGTGTCTTCTTAACACGAGCTCTCGTTTTAGAGATATAAGCGACTTTACACGATTTTTCGTGACGTCTGTATGTGTGTGTATGTCGCATAACTCAAAAACAGTTGGAAATAGAAAGTTGCGAATTGGTATATAGGTTTGTTATAACATCTAGTTGTGCACCTCCCTTTTTGGACTTTGTATGATTTTCCGTTTTGGAGATATTTAGGAAAATTAGGTTCCTAATGACCAAAAATACATAGGTTTTGGCCATAATGTATCAAAAAACGGTAATAACTCAAAAACGGTTTGGGCAAATCTTGCAATTTAACTGACTTCCCAACTAGCTAGACATTTGAAACTTTCAGAAAAGCTCAGACCACGTTGACAATGCATTTTTTAAATATTTTTAGCCAACTGTTTCCGATACGTGCTGCCTTCAGCAGCGTTTATGTGATTCAACAGAAAATTTATTTAACTAACTTTCCGACTAGCTAGACATTTGAAACTTTCAAAATAGATTAGAACACGGTGAAAATGCATTTTTTCAATACTTTTAGCCAACAGCTTAGGATCCCTGCTGCCTTCGTCAGCGTTACCAGTACAAATTTTGTAATCGGTTTTTAACTAACTTTCAGAAAAGCTCAGAACACGGTGATAATTCATTTTTAAAAATATTTTTAGCCAAGTGTTTCAGGTCCAATGTCAATAATTTTTAACATTATGTATATTTCTAAAAGTGTATAAGGAAGTCATGTGGTGCCCGCATCAGATTTTTTATTCAATAATTACCAATAATTTTGAGAAATGATATTTGGTATACATAATAGACTATCAATCTTCGAAGTGATTATACAAAACTTACAATTAAAAATTATTGGTGATTATTGAATAGAAAATCCGGCAGGTCTAGCAACACTGACTACTAGTTGAAATGTCGCAAGCAAAGGTTCATTCTGAATGTGTAACTGAGAATTACTGAAGGGAAATCAATTAGCCTGCATTATTTACCTGTCCACCTAGACGGAATGAGGTATCCTTCTTCATTAAACAGGAGGTTAGGCGAAAGTGGGCAAAATAAAACAATTAATCTTTGAATTTAAATATACAAGCCAATTATACATTGAAAGTCCAGTCAATAACCTTCCCCATACTTTTAAGAAGCAATCTTCGAAATTTTTAAAGTGACGATATACGTACATTTTTTTATTATTGTTTATTTTCTCTACTTCTAGTAAATCCGGATGCCATCTAAATTCAAAGAAAAAATAAGTTATTACAATAACTTAAATATAATGATGAAAAAATTAAAAATGAAAAAAAAAAAAAAAAAAAAAAAAGAATATCATAATAAATAACATAAAAAGATAGGGTTTGCATGAATATACAAGATAAATTTAATTTTCAAAAACGAAATCCCTATTACAAATGCCAATTTGTTCCTCTCAATTGGAACAATTTTCTTTCGTCCTATCCTTTACATTTAGAGCACTACCTCTCATTATCCATCGAATTAGCAAATAAGTCTATGCAAAAATGGAGGCATATATTTTAACATCCTTTTCTTGCGATAAATAGCTAGATTTAGCTAGACGTAAGTTTAAAACTTTTGGATTAATCTTCTGTTGTTTCCTCTTTTCAACTTCTTCAGTTATTGTTTCTTTAAATTTTCTTTTCTCGATATAAAAGCTAGTTTTCTTATAGCTATTTTCAACCTTCTGTTATTTCCTTCCTTTTGGACTTTTCCTTTTTTTATCAGTTTCTGTTTTTCCACCATTTTTATTTTTTCAATTTCTTTATTCTATTTCTAAAGTATAACCTGAGGACATTAAAATTTCTGTCTTTCACTGATTCCTTCCACTTCATCAGGCATCCATTATTCAGAAGAAATTCTAAATAGTTGACATTCTTCCGAATCTGAAAGCTGGTGCTAAATAGCTCGGCGTGAGACGTTGAGCTATCTAGCATGCTATAATTCTTCAAAAATCAAAGACAGAATTACACATAACATGATGCTTCTTCAGAAATTGAGAGTTTGGTCTCCGTATTAGCTGGTGAGGCTTCAGAAGTCGAGGATTCGAGGTCTTGCATCATCCGATGCTCGTTAGAATTCAAGGACTAGTTTTGCCTAGCAGTTGATTCATACGAGCATACATGTATTAAAGAATTATGTATCTATGAAAAGGATCTATCCAAGAAAGGAAACCCTTTTATATCCTTTTGAATTACAGCGCGAATCTACTTAAGTTGTATTTATTTTATTTTTGAATTAAAGAGCGTAAAACTATATTATTATTATTATTATTATTTTTTTAACTGTAATTTTTTTTTTCATAGTTAGTAAAGGATAATGCAGCAAAACAAAGTAGAATGTAATTTTGCCCTTTCCGGTTTTACCCATCAGTACATGTTGAAACTTATAACGCCATTTTCACATGTAGAACAAGAAGTGGTATTTTATTCTTGTATTAAAATATGGTACAAAATACAGTGAATATATTTATTTTGTTATATTCAATATATTAACAAGCATGCTAGAAGTAAAATTATAATTTTGTGACCCTAAAATCAGAAAAAAATTAACGAAAAATTTCAAAATTTATTCACGGTTTAACAACGTGACTGACATAGTTGAAATAAAGCTTCAATTTTTTGTATAACCTTTCTGGTTATTTGTTGACGTCATTTTAGCAAACTAGCAGCACGTATCATGCAAAATTCAGAGGGTTCGGTTTGATTCGCCAGTAACGATTTTACCCTACTCTCCCCTACTAAGAAACATATTAATAAAACTTTAAGGAATTATGTGGTTTTATTATGACGGAGCGACATCATATTTCCGTAAAATTATGCAGAACTATCTAAAAACATTACAATTTCGAACAAACGTGTTTGTAGCAGTAAGCCCATACATTTACTATCCCTTATTTTCCAATCTGTCTTGCCTGGTTTGTATTTCCTAGAATGAATCTTTTAAAAAAGTTGTTTATGTTTAATAATGCTTTTTAGACATCTGAGAAAAATTTTGTGTCAGTATTGCAGCCGGTGATTTCTCATTTGGGTTTCCGTTGTAAAATTTTCTATAATAAAAATTATTTGCCTTTACTGTATCTGTCATTTCCCCATCCGGCTTGTCACTACCAATTCAATTCCCCATAGTGTAGTAAAAAATGTTTGTTTCATTGGATTTACCATTTTTTGTAATTCTAAACAGCAAATTATTTACACCGCAATATAGCAGCAGAATTTTACATACTATATCTCTCTTATACTGTATATATATGTGTATAATATTCATATCTGTAATCACATATATGTAAGAGCTAATTATATTTTTTTAAATTGTGCGTAGTGCTTAAAAAAATGTAGGTACATTCCTGCTCAAAAATTTAGCAAGATTTGTAAACGATCAGTTTTTTTCAATTAAAAAAAACTTATCTCGCGATGAAATGTTTTCAAAGATTGGGTATTTAAAGAACTGGATCCTTCTCATATTTTTCAATGAAGATTGGTTAAAAAAAATATTTAGGGGACCGGTAACAAATTGAGCAAAATCAATAATGTTTGTGATCACCCTGTACCGTTAAGTGAACGAAATGAACTGTAACTCTAGGATATGTTAATATAGAGCCAGTTCAAATTGTGGATGAAGCATATTAAATAACGAATCTATAAGCATTTATCCCCCCCCCCCTCACACAAAATAAATAAGCCTGTTTTTTATTTATAATATACAGAGTTTTCAACGAAAATTATTTCCACTTTCAGATAAGTAGAAAAAACACTTTTAAAACAATATAATGTAATCGAAATACAAATATTTTAAATATCTCAATAAATATGAACAT
This sequence comes from Salticus scenicus, assembly GCA_963930645.1. Classification (NCBI taxonomy): domain Eukaryota; kingdom Metazoa; phylum Arthropoda; class Arachnida; order Araneae; family Salticidae; genus Salticus; species Salticus scenicus. The sequence goes on along the minus strand of OZ005651.1, from coordinate 210,625,150 downwards.
TTTTATGAAAAACGTTTTCGCTGCGCATGTGCGAAAGATAGAAAGAAAATTTATTGCATAGATTGAAAGCTATATATATTGGGTAACTTTAACATCTCTTAAAGTTATAGATCATTTCGTTCAATTCGTTACAGGGTGATCACAATACTTATTAATTTTGCTCAATTTGTTACCGGCCCCTTAAATGTTGTCTTAAACCGGGGCCCGAAATTTCAACTCAAATTACACTCGCCGAAAAAAAGTTTTACTCGCCACAAAATAGGGTTGTCATTTTTTTTCCGTCATTTTTTACCTGTTTTTGTTTTTCCCTAACTATTTGAAAGGCAAATAAATAATAAGACTTCTTCACACACCATAAATTTTAAGCCAGCACAACCGGTTTCGAAAGGACGTAGCCTTCCTTCATCAGGTGCAAAAAGACACGTGCTACTGCCTTGGAGGCAAAAGCAAGACTGAAAACAGGGCAAAATCCAGAGGGGGAGGAGCAACACAAACAACCAATAGGAAGCATCATGCAGGACCAATCAGAGAGGAACACACATGCACACACAAAAACAAAAGGAGGGAGGGAAGGAATAAACAATTAATTTTATTTTATTTTTTTAATGATTTATTTATTTATTTTTTTTAAATTAATATTATACTAATAAGTAAATTTAATAAATTTAATTATTTTATTATTATTATTATTCATTTATTCATAAAAATTATTTAATTCTTCACACACCATAAATTTTAAGCCAGCACAACCGGTTTCGAAAAGACATAGCCTTCCTTCATCAGGTGCAAAAAGGTGTTTTTTGCACCTGGTGAAGGAAGGCTACGTCCTTTCGAAACCGGTTGTGCTGGCTTAAAATTTATGGTGTGTGAAGAAATCTTATTTTCTATTTATCGTTTGTACACCAGTTTTGCATTTCGTTTTGGTATTTGAAAGGCTTTTATAAATAAGTCTAAAATTATATATATTAAAAGTGTGTCGTATAGCATCATGTTTCATAATCATCTATAATTAAAAATAATTATAATGCATTTGGGATTTGAAAAAGATTAAAATATCTAATAATATAAATACAAAGAGTCATTAAAGAAAAAAAAATATATATATATCTTTTTTTTGACAAACAATATTCTGTGAAAATCTTTTTATTATGAAAGATTAAGCTTCATTATTTGTCTAATAGTTTACTTAACTTTTTGTATTAGAAATGTCTTTTTCGTCCATTTTGTTTTGTAATCAGACGGAATGTCAATGTGTGTAACTTGCTCATTATTGTCATTTGAAGTAGAAATTTTGGAAAAAAAAAAATCGATAAAATTGTTGCTTACAAATCATTACAAGGGCAAATTTTTGGCGTTTTAGTAAAAAGCCGGAAAATATTACCTGTTTTTTGGTCATTGTTCAACAAAATAAACATAGGCAGTATCTTTAAAAGGGGTCACGCTCATTTTCATGTGACAGTATCGCATAGGCAAACTTTCGCATATCTCTTCTCTCGGATATTGGGCGAAGGGCAAAGATGCTCTCTTCTCGTCTATTTTCATTCTGCTTGGAGAAGTAACAGTGGGAGAAACGAAACTGCCGAAGAGATCAAAACTTTTATGTATGCACTAAGCATTTATCCTTTTCCAGGCTGGGGCGATCTCGGGCAGCGCACAGACTCGGCTGTCCGAGAATCTAAAAAGGAGTCGTTAAATATGAGGTTATAAGATGGCAAGAGTTTACCATATTTAAATCTGTAAAAAGAATGTTTTCTGTCACCGTATCGTGTAAGAATTCAATCTGTAACTATACCAAATTTTTACTCGCCACAGTAAAAATTCCACTCACGAGCGGAAATTTCGCGCCCTGCTTAAACCAATCTTCACTGGAAAACATGAGGAGGATCCAGTTCTTTAAATACCCAATGTTTTAAAACATTTCATCAAGAGATAAGTTTTTAAACTTAAAAAAAAAAAAAAAAAAAAAAAAAAAAAAAAAAAAAAAAGAAAGAAAAAACTGATCGTTTGCAAATGTTATTTAACTTTTGAGCAAGAGTGTATAAGTTATAGAACCTAACATTCTTATACTTTTATTGATTTTGTTTTTCGAGTTCTAATTGTTTTATTTTCATGTGACATTTTCTTTATCGTGAGATTTAATTTAATTATAACGCCGTTTTCAGTTTTGATTGATAATTGTTTATTTTCATTTTTGTTGATGTAGATAGAGATGAACTCGGTTATATCACTAATTTGTATAAAACATCAAAATATTTATCACGCTAAATAATTCGTAACGTCAATGCTAACACAACTTGAATATAACGTTTTATGTTTTCGGTCTTAATGTCCGGAACATATGCACATTATTTTTTTTTACTTTTTCCTTTCGAGAAGAACACACAAAAGTAAAACGACAAATTGAAGTTACTTTTATATTACTTTTTTAATGTACTGGATGTTTAGCAAGCACATGTAAATTATATAGTTGATATTAATAAACTTTATATATAATCTGAATTACGTTACATATAATTACATTATTTATAATCTAATTATATAATTACATTATATATTAACATTATATATAATTTTAATATAACCTTTTTAAAGAAAATAAAAAAACATTTTTTCTCTGGAGAAGTAGTATATTTTATACAATAATATCAGTATTTCATACAATACTAATTTCAGTGCAATAGCATTTCATACAATAATAGCACACTTATGCTTTCTCATGAAGAAGTTATACTTTTTATTTTTTGTTAGTTACATGAAGTAATTTATACTTACTTTGAAAAAGAAAAAAAAAAAAAAAAAAAAACTCAATTATTACGCCATTTAGCTGTAGTGTCAGAAATGTTTCGATCCCTTGAATGACGTTACATTCGAGTTTGACTGTATAATTTTTATAACAATAACCACAAGATCATTTTTTTCTCATTTTTCTAAGAATGATATAGAAAAATATTTTATGAATATGTGTATGTATGTTTGAAAACAAGAAGAGTGAGGGGTCCAAAAATGTCATTCGGGAAGTTAAATAATACTGAAATATTTTTAAATAAATATTAAAAAAAAAACAATAAATATTTCATGATTTATTCATAAATTGTATTTTCTTTTCTCTAGATTCGTAAACAGCAGTAAAAACCACGACCTTGATAAGTTGGATGAAGTATTACAGCACTATGACCGAAGAGATTTGCCAACAGGTAAAGAAGGTAAGTAGATTTAAATAGTTGCCTGGAATATTTTTTCGAGAAGCAAATATATTTCCACAAAAGCAAAATTAAGATGATAATAAATTATTATTATTATTATTATTATTTATATTTCTAAATTAAAAAAAAAAAAAAAAAAAAAAAAAAAAAAAAAAATAAGAAGAAGAAAAAAAGAAAACTTTCCAAAAGAGACTAGTGAATGTGAAAACAAAGTTTTTGCTTTATTAAATAGTTAAAAATCATAAAGTAACATATAAACATATAATTTCAGGTATTGATTGGTAATTTATCCCATAGTCGTTTTATGTTTCAGCGTTTGCGAAAAAAAAAAAAAAAAAAAAAAAAAAAAACAGTGTTTAGAATAGAAATTTTCATAGTGAATGAATTATTTTTGCTCTTGTGCATTCTTTTTCTCGTATTCTACATTACAGCATGCTTTTTAAATATATATTTAAATAAAATTTCTTTTATTCTGAATAAAATATATTGCAAATGTTTGAAAATTCTAAAACAGACTTATTTTAAAGAATTAAATTTATGTTTTTTGATTTTAAGAAGATTCACTTTATAATTTTATATAACTTTAATACTTCGTATTTTTTATATTTTCATAATTTTAAATTTTTCATTAAGTCTTGGCATTAAAAAAGAAAGAATTGTAACTAATTTTGATATTTGATAATATAAATTTTTCAATGCGGATTAGTTGTTAATCGAATCTCAATCACAAATTTATTTTTAATCTAAATGATATGAAAAAGTCTACAATAAAATATGATATAAAGACAGCAGCTATTTAATACATATTATACAATGATACACAGTTGTTGAGAGAGGTAATACTTTTTTTTTGGGGGGGGGGGGCATTAATGTAACCAATATTTAAATTTCAAACTTCTTCACAGACCATAAAATTATCAAAAGCATTTCTTGTTTCGAAAGGACGTGGCCTTTTTCTTCAGGTGCAAAACATGTACTACTACCTTGGAGGGAAAAACAAGATTATGAGCAGGGCAAAACCCAAAGTGGGAAGAGCAACACATTCAATCATTAGGAAGCAGCATGCAAAACCAATCACAGAGGAACACAACCAAAAAACAGGATACAAGTGAAACAAATACAAAAAATGGAGGGAAAGGGACTTTTAAATAATTTACTTGCATATTTTTATTTAAATGCCTTATATTTACTTATATTTTTCATTTTCAGCAAGCCAAACTTATTTTTTTCTGCCAAACTCGTTTCCAAGCTGGATTTTCTGGAAAATATAGCTATCTAGTGGAAAGGTGGGCAAAATGGGGTAATTAAGGTTATTCTGGCCAATAACTCTTTGACAAATAGAAAGAAATGCAATAAGTAATATTTATTTCAATTTTACAATCTTAGTGGTTATTCTGCAGTATTGGAATTTGAAATACACCGCATATTTTATGATCTGCATATGAATATATTCAAAGCTGCAAACTTCCCCATTTTGCCCTACGGGATAGGGCAAAATGGGGTATCTGTCAACTTAACAAAATTTACTGACACAGTTCACATACGAACCTGTCATCGTCCTCATCAACACCGGTGCACAAGTCATGAGCCCATTTGTTACATTCACTGCACTTGATCCATCCTTCTCCTTGTGCTGATCTTGCATATATTTCGTGATAGTACAAGTATGTAACATCTACATTGTCTGGATCAGTGTATAACGATTATGTCGTCTGTTGAGAGGGTAGAAACGCGACTTCTTTTGGCTTGTGAGCTGTCCGACACCCGACCTTTTTGTCATTTAACCTTTTGACCCCACCTCGAGATACCCCGTTTTGTTTTACAAGCAGCCATTCAAAACAACTAGGCCTACATAATAAATCACATTGAATGTAGTTCTACTCTTTCATGCAATTCACTTAACCTAACAATTAAAATATCCAAATATCACACTTACCTTATAGAAGGTAATAAAAAATACATAAGCGTACCTGTCTATGACTCTGCAAGCAGTATCTCACGGAGAAATGAATATCAGATACGGCGCGTACAACCTATAGCAGTGACATACAGATGGCAGCACTGTATAAGCGGGGTTATCAAAAATCCCGTTTTGCCCTACACCCCATTTTGCCATACCACCCCATTTTGCCCACCCTTTCCCTACCTTAATCGCGATAAAATTGTTAATGAGAAATCTGATTCAACTTTCATGTCTACAGCTTGGAAAAAGTCTTATATATATATATATATATATATATATATATATATAAAAGATAAACATGATTTGGAAGTTGAAAATTGTCAGCTCGATTGTTAATTAATTGTCAACTGGAAGACTGTCAATTAATTTTTGTGTTCCTTTTGTAAATTAAAACAATAAAATTTAGCAATAAAATTGCAATTTCAGAAAATTTATGAACTAGGAACTATTATTTAAACACTTTCTTGCGACCACGGGAGCTTCTACGCAATTGCTGACTCAACGAGTCCACTGTTAACATAGGGGTGATAAATCTTTTGTTCAGAGAAAATAGCAATAAAGAAACGCCGCATGACTGGATGTTTACCAAATCTCAACCTGCCGGTGAATTTGGCACCCGTCCACGTCTTTAGACTCATCCTGAAAGCTATTTTCCAGAAAGGTGGTTACACTATATATTGTTTACACATCTTTTTTGTAGTTTGAAACATGAATTTTGTTTAAAATCGTGTGAAAATTTCAAAAACTTCGGATTACACCGAAATGTACGAATTCTTTGCGACATTTCCATGAGTGATAATTAAGGTTTTTTTGATAAAATACATTTAAAAAAAATTCTAAATTTTTTTTACAGAATTTTTAATTTATTTTTTATAGTCTATATACTTTAACATTTTTTAAAGGAAAATGCCCTACAAATTTTTACGAATTCAATCTTTATGTTTAATTCTTATAGGTCGCTTAAAACTTTGTACAGGTACGTCTTCTTTTCTTTTCGAGACATGCCTGTGTTAAATATTAAATTTAATTTTGGTTAAGTTAGTAAATAGATATGTTAGAAATAGATTAAAGTTAGTAAATAGATATAAGTTAGAAATAGATTAACGTTAGTAAATAGTTAAGTTAGTATTTCATTTCTCAATAAATCGAGTATTTCTTTAAAATAGGAGGGCCAACAGTTGTGACATGCAGTATTTATATTAGAAGCTTTGGATCTATAAACCCATCAACAATGGTAAGTCATTATTTGAAAAATATTCACTAAATTCACATGTTTCTGACTCTAGTAATGTCTCACTTTCTTCTTTAATATAAATCTGGAAGATTGAAAATCGTAATAGATTCATTTTTTATAAAAGCATAAAATCATCCTCCATATCTACAAATATTATTGATAATTACATCATGTTAAACCCAGGAATGGGCGCGGTTACTTCTTTCAATACCACTTTTTTTAATTGAAAAGTTTAGTGTTTGTTTTAATTAGTCATTGCCAATTGAAAAATAAGGAGTTCTAGTCCGGTATACTGATTTACGACTGGATATCCTGGTTTTCTTATTACAAATGATAACGCAACTGATATGAAGCCATATTTTTAACAGAAAAATTTAGTATCCGGTATGTTGATTTAGGACTGCATATTCTGGCTTTTTCATTATAAATGATAACAGTACTTTGTTATGACTTCATAATACTGCTTATGTTTTGTTTAAAAACCAGATTAATTATATTATGAAACACCAAATTCGTATCCGGAATAGAAAATATCGCTTCCTGAGACCTGGAACTGCTTTAGAATATAAATCATTAAACCCTCATTGAATTTTACCGAAAATCGTTCTACAATGTATGTTCACCTTATGCCTCCATGCGGTATTAAAATGTAACATCTTATTGTTTTAATTGTTATGCTTCAGGGAAGTCGAAAATCATTTGTGAACCATCAATTCCACCCAAATTCTTTAGAGAGGAAAAGTAATTATTGTCCCTTAGTTTCTATTATTTTCTTTTTTTATCGGCATACAAGGCATATATTTCACTTTTTTTTCTATTCTTACATATATTTACCGAAACTTTCACATACATTTATGTTGATTATTTGAGAAATTGACCTACTGCAATCTCTTCGTTTATCTATCTATCTATCTCTATATATAATAGAAATTTTGTCTTAACGATAACTTCCGAAATAACATTCCAAATCAAACCCAATTTGGATAGGGCACTTATCTTATAAATATCCTGGATGAGTTCTGTAAACAAGTTACTCTGCCATTTTGGTTGCAAGTGGCGGACAGTTGAAAATGTCAAATCCACGTTATAAAGAGTGTATTTAAAACCGGATTTGCTTGAATTTTCATGTGTACTACATAGACAAGCCATATAAAGGTATCAACCAAGTTTATAAATGAATTTTTTCCACCATTTTTAACAAAGTGGGAGATATCTTAAAAATTTAAATCGGGCCACTTGAATGCTATCACTTGAAAAATGATCATCACGATAACTTCTGAAATACTGAATCATTTCGAGCCAAAATTAGACATTGAATTTATCATACAAAGATCTTGGATGGATAACTTGTACCGACATTTTGCTTCTATAGTGCGACCACTTGAAATCAGGCTGCCACTTGAACATGTGTCATCACGATAACTTATAAAATACTTTTGATTCAAACCAAATTTGGATAGTAAACTTATAACAAAAACCTTGGATGATTTCGCTGGGCAGGTTGCTCCGCCATTTTATTTCGAAGTGGCAATCACTTGAAAATTGTCATTATGATAACTTTTGTAATACTGAATCAATTAGAATAAAATTTGAGCAGTGAACGTATCATTCAAATATCTTAGATAAAATCGTTGGGCATCTCACTCGGCCTTTATGTTTCCAATTGATAGCAACTTAAAATCACAGTGTCACTTGAAAATCTCTTATAACAGTAATTATTGAAATATTAAGTTAATTCTAACCAAAGTTGGAGAGTTAACCAAAGTTGGAAGTGAGTACAAATGTCTTGGATGATTTCATTGGGCAAATTTTTCTGCCATTTTGTTTCCAAGTTGCAGCCACTTAAAATCAGTCTGTCATTTGAAATTTTTTTATCATGATAACTTTTGAAATATTGCATTAATTCAAACCAGCGTTGCACAGTGAGCTTATACAAATATCTTAGATGATTTCGCTGCTCTGCAATATGTTCCGCCATTTTGTTTCCAAGTTACGGCCACTTATAATCAGACGGTTTCTTGAAAATTTGTCTTAACTGTAACTTTCGAAATACTGAACTAATTCGAACAAAACACACTGAACTTATGCTTCAAATATCTTGGATAAATTCGCTGGGCAACTTGCTGCACCATGTTTTTTTTCATCTGACGACCATTTGAAAATATGTTATCATAATAACTTTTGAAATACATAATCAATTCGAACCAAAGTTGGACAGTGGACTTATTCAAATATCTTAAATCATTTCGGTGGGAAAGTTGTTCCAAAAATTCGTTTCCAAGTTGCGGCCACTTGAACGTTGCCAATTGAGGATTTACTATAACGATAACTTTTGAAATACTGATTTTATTCGAACCAGAGTTGAACAGCGGATTTATCTTACAAATATCTTGTATTAATTGACTGAGCAACTTGTTCCGCCATTTTGTTGTCAAGTAGTGGTTAGTTAATTTGTCAACACAATAACTTTTCAAATACTTAATTAATTCGAACTGAATTTATAGAATAGACTTATCTCAGAAATGCTGTTGATGTCTTTGTTTGCCAACTTGATCTGCCATATTGTTTTCAAATTTCAGCTATTTGAAAATTTCAAATTGACATAAGGTATTTATGAACCACATTTCTTAAAACTACGTATGTACATAGCCACATAAATATTTCCACCAAGTCCATTAATAAATCGCAGCCGCCATTTAAATCAACCTAGCCAGAAAGACTTTTTTTTTTTTTTTTTTTTTTTTAAATCATCAGTCTTTATTTAATGCAATTAAAATGGTTGAAATAATGCATAGCAGAATTAAAGATTAAAAATTGTTTTTAAAGTTTAAAAATAAGGGATTCATAAAATAGATGTGACTGAAACGGCCTAAAGCACGCAATTATTAGCTATTAAATTTAAACAAAATTTTAAACAAGAAATTAAATTTATGCAGTTTATGACTATAAAAATATAAAATCAACATTGATGTATATCATCATTTTACTTTATTTCTTATTTATCACAAACATGTATTCTAAAATAAAATAAACTCTAACCTAAATAAAAACTTTTAAAACATATTACACCTATACAATTTTAAATGAAGTGTCTAGAGATGCAAATGTGGTTTAAAGAAAATGTGCATTTAAAATGAAGGAGAGTATACAAAGAAATAAGAAATGTATTAGTTAACTTAATTTTAACTAGTTTTGTTTCCTTTTTTTTATAATCGGATTATGGAAAATTTACCTATGCAATGAGCCGCGGAAAATTTAAAAAGTGTTATGCTGTCGCAGAGAGAACTCTTTTGGGAGTTTTACATTGCATCTGTTTATACCAAATAATAAAGGAATATATTTTTAAGTCTGCAATTTTTTACTGAAGATATTTATTCTATAAAGTAAATATTTTTACTAGTTTTATAATTCATATAAAATTTTTCCAAGTGTTTTAGATTAAAAATCAACGTGCAATATATTTGATTAGGATTTAAAATCTTGTCTAAAATTTAGTCACAGTAAATAATTCTTTTCAAAGTTTATCATTAAACAAATTTTTATTATTCTTTGTTTACTCTCATAGGAGTAACCTGAATGAAGGATTTATTTAACGATTTTGAATAATTAACATATATTAAATTAAAAGTGAGATGTGAATTGTAGTTGTAATAATTATAGAAACATTGCTTTTATCATAACAAATATATTTTTTTTTTTGCCTTGGATGCGATGTTCTGCTTTAAATGTAAACCATAAAAAAGAAAGTTACTTTGATCATTTTTTAAATATTTATATATAACTTTATGTATTTTTTAAAGATGATTGGAATACTGTGAGTAACACTGTATGGAAAATATAAAATTATATTTAAAGAACTTTCTAGAGACACAGTCATTTGTTTTAATCTATATTTTATGTACCTGAGTCCACATAACAAGCAATAGGAAAATTTATACAGCAGATTCTATAGAATACAATATCACATATTGAATGGTTTTTGTAGTCTATATTGATGCAATATTATAACCAATAACCAGCAAGTAAAAGCTATGTACTGAGGTTGGTTTGTATGAACTATTTTATAAATAGGTTCATATTGATCTTACACCGAGATAGTTATTTTATGCTAATAGTATTATGCACATTGCTGAATCCGCCTTCATGAATTAGTTTTATGATGCCCTACCATCATCCGACAGTGTATGCCCTTGGTCAATTTGTATCTAAAAATATTTTGTTTAACTTTTTTTAATGTAAAATCTTTTATGCATCAATATTTAAATATTAATACGTTTTTATTTATCAACCATTTTTTTACCATGTTATAGACTGTGAAACACTTCTAAAGTTACAGAGACAAATGAATAAAAATAATAGAAGTTTCTTATAAAAAAAAAAGTATATTCTTTACAAATTTAATGAAGAAGAAGTATATAAATTGTTGAATTTATCAACAATTACGTGCAGTTTTCAAATGTACAATAGTTGATAATTCATTACAATTTGTCAGTATAAAATATTTGAAATTTGAAAATAACTTCTTAATTTAATTATAAATATATTCTTGAAATTAAATGCTATGTGACAACATTTATTAAAATTATATATACATTTGCTTTTAATTTACGAATTATAATCTTAGTAGCTCACATATTCACGAGAGTTTTGGAGAAAATTAGGGAAAACGCCGAATAGCTTGGCCAATTATCACAAACTAACACTACCTAGGGTAGAGCACAGCAGCTCCCGGGGAGAGTAAATTTTCTTGGACACTAATCGTGTATTAATTAAATTAATCGTGTAATAAATTAAAATAAGAAGTTAAAAAAATTAGAAAAGCTTTTGTTTAATTCACTAAACATTTTACTAAAAAATTTCCAGTTTAAGATGTAATTATATCGTATATATATTTGAAACTTTTCGACACTTTAACCTGACATTTAAAGTTTAATTAAGAGCGTTTTTAATGTAAAGAGTAGTCTCACATTAATAAAGTACTGATTAAACTGTACAAGTTACGCTGTTGTATCATTTTAGTTTGATTTTTTATTAAAATAATATTACCAGTGTAAAAGTTAATCTGTTTACGTAGCTGCTAACTCTCTCGAGTTTCCCGAAAGACTTTTTACAATTTTTTTTTAAATAATTTTATCATCTCATAAAAAATCAATATGAGAGATTTCCAGTAAAAAATAATGGTTTAAAACATCATTTAGAAAAAATAGAAATGATGACAGCTATTTGTTTATAATAGTAATCCATCTCATATTTAATGCAGAGTTTTCCATATATAAGCAAAAACTATTTTAGACAAAAATTAAAATATATATAATAATTGTTTAAATGAAAATCTTTCTTTTTTATCCTTGCATCATCTATTAAGATACGTTGTTTCAAACATGACTATAGAACGATTTGTTTAGAATCTAAATCTTTGTACGCGCTTAAATTAAGCATATGTGAACCAAGTGTATCGTGCATTTTTAAATTACAAATTAATTTCCTTTTTTTAATAATTTTTTCTACATAGCTAATGTTAAACTGTAATTTTTTATTAACATTTTGAGAAATTTACTAAAGCATCGTGTAATAGTTATTTATCATCGTGTAACAGTTATTTATAGTTAACTGGAAAGGTTGCTATAGTTGAAGAAAATATATTTTGTTTTAATTTTAGGATTATGAAGTTGACTTATACCTTCGTCAGACATGGTCTGATCAACGTCTGAATCTTGCAAATCCATTAGATTTAAACGATCCTTCTCTTGTGAAAAAAATATGGAAACCGGAAGTATTTTTTGCAAATGCAAAACATGCTGAATTTCAATATGTAACGGTTCCAAATGTATTAGTAAGGATAATGCCCGGAGGAAATCTTCTGTATATGCTAAGGTAAGTTTAATATGTTTCAGTTATTTATTTAGTTACAGCTTTATCAATGGAATGAGCTTTATGTAAAAATAGATCATTTTTTCTATTCTTTAGACTAAAGAGGTTCTTTTTTATTTCGCAAAAGCAGTTTGCATCAAACAAAAATTTTTTTATAATTTATTGTGGCAACCGAATTTAATTAGAATTTTTTTTCACGCATAAATTGTTTTAATTTTTTTAATTTTTCTGACTTGAGAAGACCGCCTAATATGACACACCTGTTACTTTTTTGTGCTTCTACGTAGTCATTCTAACACTAGGAATGCCAGTGATTTTCCCATTTACTATTCTTTTAATAATTACTAGAATCTTGTTCGGCTAAGTTCAAATTTTTTTATTAGTATAGGAAAAAAACCCATACTTTTATAAGTTTTTTACCGTTTCGAAAATGTGCACCTAATAGCACACACCTTTCAAAAATGAGAACGTAGCATTGTCATCTTCTAATTATTTTTAAATATTGTTCGAAGCATGCTATAATAGTAATAAAAATTCTTACCTTATTGATTGTTATTATATTATTGATTGTTATTATTCATTTGTCGAATCATGATCTTAGACTTGTACTGTTTATAAAAAAGTAAGTTGATGATAACAATTAGCGACCAAACTAAATATATATATGTGAAAAGAGAGTGGATGTGTGCTTCAATAATTTTGCTGCCGACTGTACCTGTTCCTTTTTAAAATGTGCTGTAAATAACAAACACAATTATTGAAATAGTACTTACTAAACTTTAACATTCCAATCTTTGTACGAAGATCGTATATGACTTCACCCGACATAGCGACTTTTCATTGCATTTAATAAATTACTGTCTATTAAATGTGAAAATGTGACTAAAATAGCGAAATTTTTGGTAGGATGTGATGGGTTACATTATAAGCATACGCAAGATTGCTGTAACATCAAATCGACAGATTTTGCTATTAGAAAAACATGGATAATAAATAACTTATTTTCACTGACGTAATGTTTTAATGAAATTACAACTTACATTTCTAGGAATTCATTAATGATCAATTGCTTTAAAACAATATTCTAGTAAAACACTAATATATGTTGTTATTTCGTAAATCAAAAACGAGAGTTATAGTGACATACAGTATATTATATTTCATCAATTCAATATCTAAATTTTAATCTACTACAGTGGATCTACATAAATTAAAGATGCGTATTTTAATCAACAACTTTGTATAACAATGGAAACATTCATATGTCTGTATACACTAATTTTCAGAAAATAGTTACTTAGAGGTTAAAATAAGTTCTCAGTTCTAATTACTGAAACATTTTATCTGCATTTAATTATACACGAGGCTGATAATTTAATTTAAAATAATCATGGGCGTTATCATACGTTTTAATATGAATCAAATTAAATTTATCAGTAGCAACGTTGTAAATTACCAGCATAGAAAAACAGAATAAAAAACCAACTTATTTAATACATAAGTTTTAGAATGCCCACATAACTCCTTCAATGTTTCATTAGTTTTCAAACTGATCAGTATTTTAAAACCGAATTAAATTATTGTGATAATTAAGTTATCATCATCAGATAATGAAAATTTGTCAAACTTATAACTATATTTTCACTACAATAAAAACAACGGATATTCAGAAAATCCCCCTTTAGTTTATTTCGTATATTTGATTTACGATTCAATTAATAAATTGATATTACGCGTATTTTAACATATAAAATAAATACTGAACAAATAATCGTATGCAAACACGAAGCATAATACAGTCGATCACTTTACCTGCGGAAAATGACAAATACTTTTGAATCCTTATTTGTATTTCTAAATGCAAAATTGACATCACTTTAATTAAATACTCTAATCAAATATTTCGCTCAATAACTGTTTACAGAAATTTGTAATCATGACACATTACTTCACGAAATTCAATAATGTTCTCTCTTTTGAGTTAATTTTAAGATTTCTTAATGTAAACTAATTGTGACTCTAACTCAATGAATTGATATAATTATAATGAGAATTTCAATTGTCTCAGAAATTACAATAAATTTACTGGTAAAACTTAATAATTATCTTCTTGCAGATTAAAACTTAGATTTTCCTGCATGATGGATTTATATCGATATCCAATGGATTCTCAAGTTTGCACCATAGAGTTAGAATCATGTAAGTATTTTCTATTCAACATACTTTTTGGGTACAGTGAAAATAATATTTTTACTTGCTAGTGTTGTAAGTTGAAGCTTTATTTAAAATGAGTAAAGCCCGTGTTTTTCAAAATCAATATCTTTCGCATTTTTAAGTTATAGAAAAAAAAAAATCTTATAAAATAAAAAAAATCCAAAACTATTTGAAATGGATATTACACATTCTCGGTATTCTACTGTTGAAGTGCAATTTAATATTTAGAAAAGATGGGCATTAAAAATTGAGTTATGTGAAACTTTTCTTGCTATTTGTAATTTCACCTGTCTTTGTTATGTCTTTTAAATATGAAAAAATAAATAATATATTTATATTGATAGCTGTACTTATTTTTTTAAGACCGTATATTTGATACTTAATTATTTTTTAATTAAAAGAATTTACACGTTTAGAGGTCTCCTAAATCTGATAAAGGTTGTTTTTGCAGTTAGTCTGAGTGTCTGTATGCCTCTATGGCATACATACATTCAGACATACTATTATAAACATAGACATATACAGTCGGTAACAAAAGTCTCCGAACACTAGCAAAAATTTCTATGTAAAAAAAGTACACTTAATACAGTTTTGTTAAATTAATCCTTGTCGAATCCTGTTCTTAGTCAGTCTAAAAACAGGATTCAACAAGGATTTATTTAAGAAAACTGTATGAAGTGTACTTTTTTTATATAGGAATTTTTGCTAGTACCCAAGTAGCACAACAATAATGGCCGAAGTCGGAAATAAGACTTTTTCAATATCGGCCAACATCGGACTCTGCTGGACTGGCCAGTGCAAAAATGTCAAGGTTTTTTACAATACTGGCCAATATCGGTAATCTGTATTGGTCAATATTGTATGTAATACTGGCCAATATCGTTTAAAGTTGGACTGGCCAATATAAAATACTTAATTTTTCCAATATAGGCCAATGTTGGTATCCCATACTGGACAATATTGTGTACAACACTGGCCAATATAAAATTGCAAATCCCAACAGTAATGGGCAATATTGATATTCGACATTGGCTAGTGTTGTAATGCAATACAGGTCCGTATTAACTACAAATCTTGTCTATTTGCAAAAAAAAAAAAAAAAAAAACTACAGATGGCAGACAAATTATTTGAGTGCGAGCAATAATTCCTATATAAAAAAGTACACAACAAAATAGTATTAATTGTACAATTTTTTTTAAATATAAGAATTATTGCTAGCGCTCAGATAATTTTGCTACCAACTGTATGCCATGTATAATTATTATTATTATTATTATTATTTTTTTTTTTTGCAGATAAAAGAATGCAAGTACAGTCGGCTGCAAAATTATTCGAGCACTAGCCAATAATTCCTATATTTAAAAAGTACACTTAAGACTGTTTTGCTAAGTAAATCCTTGTCGAATCATGTTCTCAGACTGATTAAGAACATGACTCGACAAGGATTTATTTAACAAAGCTGTATTAAGTGTACTTTTTTTTTGGCAAGGATTATTGCTAGTGCTCGAATAATTTTGCAGCCGAATGTAATTTTACAACATCTTTTTAAACTTTTGATATTTGTATTAGATTTTTCAAAATTTTTTGTTTTATGTGATTTTTTTTTTTTTTTAGTTTTTATGTGAAAACAGACACCTTTATATTAGCTTTAAACATATATTAGGCTGATTCCAAAAAAGTTCACACATTCATTTTTTTTTTCTTTTACATAAGAAGAATTGTATTTATTTACATATAAAAAAAATTAATAAAAAAAAAAGATAATTTTTTTTTTCACATGTTATGGTTTAACTGCACTAAATAATAATAATAATAATAATAATAAAAAAAAAAAAAAAAAAAAAAAAAAATCCAAAAGCTGAACTTAAGTTGATCTTGAAATCAGAACTTGATGGTATAGGCGTCATTATCATAACAAATAAAATAATAATCTTTCAAGATGTCACAACAGAAATTGTGTACGACAAACAAACTCATTACATTTTGAAGATATTTGGAAAACTGATATACCCAGAATGTATGAAATAATTTTCATCAGTCACAAATGTAGATGTTATGGATTTTTAAGTATTTTTATTTTTTTTTTTAAGTTGTATCAATATAAAATGAATGAATCGTAATAAAACAAAAGGTTATATTATTTTTTTCTTACTATAAATAAATCATCCCAGAAGAAGTTAATGAACTGTCAGGGGTTTTTCTTTGCATTATAAAATTTTCTTAACACCAAATCCAAATACCTTGAGTTCTTTTCACAAACTTTTTTGCTGAGTACCCAGTTTTCATCAATTTTTCTGACAATCTGATCGTTTCTTCTTTGCTGCTGTAATTGCAGAATGTCACCTTAGTCCACATTTCGCATTAGTTCGATGTTATTACATGATTTACAGTTTACACTCAACTACATGGTTTACCACATCGTATACACACAGCTTTCATTAAATGCACGAATGAACTGACTGTTTCTTCTCTTCTGTTGTGATTTCAAAACATCACCTTGCGTCCAGATTTCACATCTCTACATGCATGTACTTGTTAAGATTTCGACAGTTATGTGGTTGGTAGTATAATTTTGATGTAGCAAGGCTATAACCATAGTGGGGGCGGGAAAGAAAATTTCAACTCCCCCTCAAAATGTTGCAAATTTGTAGAAATTTTTAGAGTAATACATCATTTTTAACACAATAATATGCACTAATACTTGTACACTGTAAATTTTCTGGCTATGGCCTTTGATATTGGTATTAGTACTACCCTGATAAAGACTAACCAAAAAATCTTCCAGAACAATCCGAAATGATAAAGACCCAATTAACCCCTTAGGAAAAGCTGTAATCTACATATAGAATTTTATGAAATAAGAACCTACACTGGCATGACTAAAAAATCTTAGCCTAGCTGAAGAAAAAGTTTGTCCCATACCAAGCGAAAACAAAGAATGCTTTTTTTTGTTTCCAAATAACCGTAGTTATTAAAATCCATTCTTTAAATTACATCTGATTTTATTTTTAGATTTTCCATTCAAACTAAATATTTTTACTTTAAATGCACATTATTTTTGGCAAAAACATGAAAAATGCATACCTCAAAATAATAATAATGATCCATACTGAGAAATTCACAAATTAAAACTTCTGTTTATAAATTAATATCTGATTATTTTATCTTTTTGCATTTTATTTTATACCTAAAAAAGTTTGAATTTTATAAATATAAATAATGTAGAAGGAAATTTCACAATCATTTTCAGCTACTAATGTTGGTTATTTTAATACAGAATATCCTTAACAAAAAAATTTATTCAGAAAGCATCTTTTTTTTTTTTTTTTTAAGCATAAAAATGCTTACTGATTAGGAAAATAATTTAAACTTTTTTACTTCACATGCTTTACATGCATTTCAACTAATTTCCTCTATTTTGTGTTCATTTGTTTGCTTATTTTTAATTAACACTAATATATGCGATTAAATTCTTTAATTATATTTTATTAAAATGTCTGAAATTTAATAGCATTATTACATAAATTAATATAAAAATTTTTATTATTCAAAACTGAAAAATAAATAAAATAAGTAAAAATTAAGATAAACCTATTTGAAGTTTAACTTAAACTTCAAGTAGGTTTATTTTTAAATATCTTTACTGAGTATAGAAAAAAATTCATTAAAAATTAAAATAAAAAAAAAAACACTTTTTTTTCCACAAAACAATTTATTAAATTTATTTGCATGATTTTACATTATGTTTTTGAAAATTACAAAAATTCTGTATTTTCAGATATTTTTACATCTGATTTCTGTTTTATTTTAACCTACTTGCTATCACAATCTGGAGCTCTTGCAAAGACTTCTAATATAGTTGTTAATGCAGAGTTTCTCCCAGGTTTAAAAATGAAAGGATGCTGCTAGTAAAATAAATCACATTTTAGATTTTTGAAGTCAGTTTTGGATCCTTAACGACACACTTGATACGAGAAAACATTTACTAATGTATGAACAAATGTTGATCATCATGCACAGTAGTTTTATCAGGGATGCCACTCTAAAAATTCGAAGAAAGAGGAAATCATGCCTGAAGTAAAATTTATGATAATTATTGTGTAATTTTATATGTGAATTATGTAAATTAATATATAACAAAATAATACATAAAATATAATTTGAATATAATAATTTAAAAATAGTTACTTTGCAGTCAAATGGTTATATTTTAAGCAATATAAAAGAATGATGCTTTATCAATAATAAAAAAATATTTTAGAAGTTTCTAAATAAACCATAGTCTGTAGATCAGCAATAATATTAATTTAACATAATTTAAAACAAAATAATTACACATAAGGAAATTTTTCTACCTCTTTATAAGTTCTGGAATCTAATAAAACAAGTTTATCATGAATGCTGACACTTATGTTATGAATGGAAAAAGAATGAACATTGCAGAGCTTCGTCAGGTTGTTTAATGGCTGATTGCTACTTTTAGGGGGGTGAGGGACCTCATAGTAGAAAATGCAAGACGCGAGACGTACGTCGAAGATTTTTTTTTTTTTTTTTTTCAGTCTGCAGATTATTTTCAACACAGTAATGTGTAGAAATTTCAAGTCTCCCAATTTTGATCGGAAATATTGCAATTTCCAATGTTTTCTCCATCCACATCATAAATGGCAACGTTCATTTTAAGCACACTTTATCAGATTTTAGAAGCTACAAAGAGGTAGAATTATTCAATATTTTTCACTTACGTAATTATTTAACACCGCCTTTCCTCTTCGCTAACAATCAGCGATAGACATCTCACAGAATCATTGTGATTTCCCGTCTGTTTTCATCCACAACATAAAAGTCAATATTTTCTTAAAATCTTATTTAATTAGATTCCAGAACTTATAAAGAAGTAAAATTGTCCAATATCTCTCACTTTTTTCTTGCTGCTTCCCCCTCCCCCTCCCACCATTTTCCCCCTCTCCTGCTAATGAAAAGCAAACAATTGCTCCGCAGAAGTATTGCAATTTCCAATTTTTCTCCATCCATAACTCTTTCAATTTACTATATTAGATTCTAAAACATGTAATGAAGTAGAATTGTTCAATATCTTCCCACTCATATATTTTTTTTTGTGATCCCCTTCCCTCCTTCCCCACACTAACAAGGGTAATTAATTTTTTATACCAACTATAAACAAAGCATTTTTTAATTTTGTTTTAAATTCTGGTTTTTTGTATAGTATCCGTTTTGAGGTGTCTTGAATGTGAAAGTCTAACTTTTAGCAGTTGATCTCTATATCTGTTATCAGCATAATTTAAAAACAAATGATTACAGGAAATTCAAATTTGGTATTTGGAGATTCATATTAAGTTGCTACTTGAAAAGTTTGATTAAGATTGGCAAGTTTTAATGCAAATTAATTACGGCCTTAAGGTTTTTTTTTTTTTTTTTTTTTTTTTTTCAATGTAGGCATTATAGTTGAACAGGGGGATGGGTGAATGAGGGATTCAGAATTATATGTGAAATAAAACTGTTCCTAAACCTATTTTACATTATTTTTAAAATAGATTGATCTTTATTACTTTATTGATCTTACAAGCTTACACCTTAATCTGCAAAATATCTTTTTAGTATTAAAATGCAGGGAGAGAAAGTCGTGTGAGTGGCACACCAGATTATTTTTCATTTAATTAATTAATTTGAAAAGGAATTTTTTTTTTAAATGTATTTATTGAAAAAACTGCTAATATAGTAGAAAGGGTTAAACAGATTAAAATGTGTTTAATTAAAATTCATTTTATTATTATTATTTTGTTTATATAATTAATTCATTTGAAAGGAATATTTTCTCTTTCTTTTATTTATTGTATTAGTCGGAATCAAATGGTAATATAATAGAAAGAGCGAGAGCTATAAAATACATGGTGCCAAAATTGAAATGTTTAATAAATGCTGAGGTAGAGCCATCTTGATAGTCGCATTTTTAAATAAAAACAGCTTTTGTCGTCTAATAAATACCCAAATTGAAGTGCCCAGGAAAGATGCTACGGTTAGCCACAAGTATGTGAAGTGAGGTTAAGAATGATTTAAAAGGATTTTTTTATTATTTTTTTTAATACAATAAAAATTAAAATAGTGATTAAAATGTTTTGAAGATTCAATTAATTCCTGCGACCAGCGAAGCAGGCGAAACTTGCTAGTATTAAATAAATGCAAACTTATGACAGAAATACACTTACTGATTCTCGCAAGCCTTTTTTGTGTTACTTATAGCGCTGCAGATTATTTTCTAATGCCTAAATAGTTGTCGCAGATTGACAGAAAAAATTCTGCTACTGGGTGAAGGAGGACAATATAACTATGTATATGAGAAATATCGAGCAATCCTACCTTTTTAAAGGTTCTAGAATCCAGTAAATTAAGTTTAATGTGCACATTGATATTTATGTTATTGATGGAGAAAGATTGGAAATTGTATGATGGATCGGCGATTATTAGTTTGAGAAGAGGCAGACAGAATAAATTTATAAAAAGCGGAAATCTGCCGCTCAGTAGAAGTGTGGAAAAGCAGCATCCCTGTATTATTTATATTTCTAGCATTTATGTTCGATTTAAAGTCTATTTTCTACAAAAGGCAGTAAAAGTACAATTTTTTATAACGGACAAGAAAGGTGAAATTTTTTTGTATGAAGAGTAAGAAGAAGAAGGGAAGAATTTTTCCAATCAAAGGGCAGGCAGGAGGCAGCACCCTCCCAAAACTGTCTGGGGGAAACTCTGTTAAAGATAACAGTTTGAACTTTTTAACAATTTCTTCTCACACTTCCTAAAAAGAAAGAAAGAAAAATAATTATAAATAAAATATACATGAACATAAAATCATATCAATTTTCTTTCTCTAGATAGGACGCAGGGTTTCAAGTACCATTGGCCAAGAACTCTTACATTGGCCATTATGGGATTACTTTGGACAGCAATAAAATAAAGATATTTCCTTTAGAGATGCAACGATTATTCAGCTGAGGCCGAATATCAGGTCCATTATTCGGCCCAGGCCGAATAATTCTGTAAGAAATGTTTTTATTTATAGTTACTCAATATAAATAAAAACATTATATTACACAATACATTTTTTTAGTTTTACAATTTATATTTGTCATGTTTTGTGAAAATTTTATTATCCCCCCCCCCCCCCCCCCAAAAAAAAAAAAAAAAAAAAAAAAAGCTTTCATACCTTGAATGAATTTTATCGTACCATTTTAATGTAAGGATCATGTAAAAACTTTTATGCTATATCAATAAGTGCAAAACATATATCTGTAGTAAGCTAACATAATCTGTTAAATTTAAAATTAATCTATACAAAATTGTCCCAACTGAACCATACAAGCAAATTCTGATTTTTTTTTCAAAGCATAATGAAAAAATTAATATTTATCCTTCGTTATTTAATAATAATAAAAAAAATCCTTCCAGTGATATTTTTAATTATTGTGGGCGAAGAACGAAAAATTAGAAATTGAGTTAGACTGTGCAAAATTGGTATACATAGGTTTTGGAAGCCTAAAAGTCTAATGAGGATATTTTCGAAAGTGTAAAATTATTAAAGGGGGGCAGGGTTTAAGCTGAGTAAAAATTTTCTTTAGCAAAAAAGCTAAAATCAGAAGAAAAGCTTTAGCAAAATGTTAAAATGCCAGAAATAGTAGTAAAATATGAATATCAGTTTACACATTATTCTAAACACCTCGATATGTTTGATTTCCATTTGTCATTTAAACTTAAAAGTTTTTAATCAGGTCTTTAAAGAGTTATACACAGAAGGTAAATTTTTTTTAATTTGAAATGAAAAACAAAAAAGTAAGACTGTAACCAGATCAATTTGAATATTGTACAAGCATATATTTTAACTCATTTATTGGCAGACATGAAAAACATTAAACTTTTTAGATTATTACTTTATATTGTAAACTTTTTTGTAACTTATTGTAACTTATTGTAAGCAATATGAACGTCTTAGATACGACTTATATTCTTTTTCTGGAGATATAATTATCACTATAGCATGTAAAACTACATTTAAGCTTATACTGTATCTGAAAATAAAAACATAACTTACCAAAATAAAAAATAAGGTAAGTAATATAAGTGAAATTTGTTTATTACTATTCAAAGCTTTTTGGTTTACAATTTATAATTTTTCTTTCATTCATATTAGACCACTTTGCAAATGCCTCATGTTTATTTACAAGTTGATTTCCTGTATGCGATTCTTATGTGTAGTTCAGTGTTTGATTTCCCTTATATGCATGAACCAATGCATTTTTCTTGATCAATGTTGAGATTTTTTTTCCCATGAAAGATTCGTTATAATATTTTCGCTGAAGATTTTTTTTTTTTTTTTTTTTTTGTGTTTAGTAAGATGCTTTAGCAAAAAAGCGAAAACATGTTATTTCATTTGCGCATTTTGGATAAGTCTTTTAGCATTTCGCGAAAAATGCTACCGTAGCAGAAACACTGAAGGGGGTGGGGGGGCAAAAAATTAGAAATTGAGCTAAACCATTCTAAATTGGTATTTATAGGTTTTAGTGGCCAACGAGTCGAATAAGGATATTTTGGAAAGTGTAAAATTATAAGGGGGGCAGGACGAGCAAAATATTAGAAATTGAGTCAGACCGTTCAAAATTGGTATGTATAGATTTTGGGGGCCTGAGAGTCGAATGAAGATATTTTAGAAAGTGTAATTAATTATTAGGGAGCAGGGGGGGGGGACATAGAAATTGAGTTAGGGTGGGGAATAAATATGCGTATCCCAGGAATGAAACTTTTCAGGGCTTACCCCTGAATTCAGGGTTTTTGAAATTTTTCCTGTTTCTGATTTTCCTGTAAATTATTTTGTTTTTACAGAAATTTCTTATTTTGAATGTTTAATTTGCCTTATAATGCATTAAGAACTCTCCAAATATCATTTAATACAGGTAGCCATATGATATTTCATTATTAAATCTTGCCTATCAGCATGTAAAGATCAGTTTTCAGGGTTTTTGCATGCTAGGTAGTTTCACCCCTGGTATCCCTTAACACAGTGCGCATGGGTCTACGCTGTCGACGGCAGTGGGGACCCGATGTAAGTTTTTACTCGATCAAAAATATTTTTTTTTTTTTTATTTTTTTTTCAATGAGCGAGAATATGGATTTTTGAGGATTCATTCATTATAGTGATTCATTTAAAAATAGTGACCCGCTAGCGGGTGAAGCTTACAAGTATCTATTAAAATATGACTAGACAATACCTCATAAGAAACTTGCAAAGAATTATTATTATTAGAGATTTTATACCCTGTTCTAGTGAATAAACAAGAGATATTATTAACGCTATATAACAATACAAACATTAAACTATACAATTTGTTAAAAAATAAATAAATAAATAAAGTGTGAAAATAGTGTTATTAAAATAGTATTTATTTTGTTTTTACAGAAATTTCTTATTTTGAATGTTTAATTTGCCTTATAATGCATTAAGAACTCTCCAAATATCATTTAATACAGGTAGCCATATGATATTTCATTATTAAATCTTGCCTATCAGCATGTAAAGATCAGTTTTCAGGGTTTTTGCATGCTAGGTAGTTTCACCCCTGGTATCCCTTAATCTGTGCGTGCACAGTGCGCATGGGTCTACGCTGCCGACGGCAGTGGGGACCCGATGTAAGTTTTTACTCGATCAAAAATATTTTTTTTTTTTTTTATTTTTTTTTCAATGAGCGAGAATATGGATTTTTGAGGATTCATTCATTATAGTGATTCATTTAAAAATAGTGACCCGCTAGCGGGTGAAGCTTACAAGTATCTATTAAAATATGACTAGACAATACCTCATAAGAAACTTGCAAAGAATTATTATTATTAGAGATTTTATACCCTGTTCTAGTGAATAAACAAGAGATATTATTAACGCTATATAACAATACAAACATTAAACTATACAATTTGTTAAAAAATAAATAAATAAATAAAGTGTGAAAATAGTGTTATTAAAATAGTATTTATTTTGTTTTTACAGAAATTTCTTATTTTGAATGTTTAATTTGCCTTATAATGCATTAAGAACTCTCCAAATATCATTTAATACAGGTAGCCATATGATATTTCATTATTAAATCTTCCCTGTCTGCATGCAAATATCAGTTTTCAGGGTTTTTGCATGCTAGGTAGTATCACCCCTGGTATCTAAAGGTAGAAATTAAGAAATTTGGTTGGTGGCCATTGGCTTTCATTTTTTTAGTGGCCACTTTAAAAAAGTTAGTGGCCACTGGCCACTCGCTGATAAAAGTAAAAGTAAAATAAAATTTTCTTTTCTTTAATTTTTTCAATGTTCAGTCTCGACAAATCATTAAGAAAATAATTAAGGTAGTCAACTTTTTGAAACTCATCCACAATAATACATTTCTGATAAATTTTAATAAATGAAATAGGAATAGATTTACATAATTTATACTATGAATGTAAGAAAATATTATTCAATACAAAATTCATATGTTTAAAATGCTATTTTGGTTATATTATTTTATAACAGAAAATTCTGATTATATTGCCCCTTCACTATCCTGAATGGTGTCGATTTTCTACTTTTTCAAAAAAAAAAAAAAAAAAAAAAAAATCTTTGATTCATGAAAATATATTAGTATATGTAAATAAAAAAATATATTTTTTTAATAATACTTTTTTATTTTGCAAGTTTCTTTTTCTTTTTTTTTTCTTGTTACAAATGAATTATAAATTAATTTTTCTTTAATAATAATGAATTTTTAATAATTTGCAATTATAATCCCCCTCTCTAACTGAATTTAGAAAGTGTGGCTGTAGTCGAGATTTCACAATGAAATTGTAGCTGTCACTTTTTAAAAAGTTAATTTTGACATATTTTAAAATTAGCAGCACTAATTCATCTTAAGGGGGTATTCTGGTCTAGAAATTCAAAAAAATCGATTTTTTTTTTTTTTTTTGCATATTTTGAAAGTTTAGACTTTCAAAAATATGATCCTAAAAGGATTTTTCAAAATTCGAATTATTTTCGGAGATACAGCCGATTTTGTGACGTGGCGTTCGAGCCGGCCGTTTGGGATGTAATAGTTTATGTTAAGTAATATAGTTGGGATGTAAAAGTTTTGGATGTAATAAAGCCTATTTATACCAGCTTATCATCTGATGATTTATTACATCGATGTTTGGGGTCTGAAACACAAAATAATAATGAATCACTGAATTGTTTCCTAAACTTTAAACGCGTTTTTCTCGAAACTGCTTTTTTTGAGGTGGTTGACATGATATTTCAAGTTCTACTGAACCGATTGCTTTGAAATTTGGTATATATCTTGTTTATACAACTCTCTATCGCGTCTGCCTTGGATTTTAAAAAATTTTGATTTTCAATATTTTTAAAAAATTCGAAAAGGTCGAAAAAAGTCGGGTAAAAAAAATTTTTTTTTCAAGTCGACGCCATTTTGTCATTTTTTTTTTTTTTAAATGGTCATCCCGATAGCGACATCTTTATTAATGAAGAATTTGTTTGATTTTTTTGTTTTAGATCACTACAAGGGTTGAAATCATGTCAACCAGGACGCACCGTTTTTTTTTAAGCCCCCAATCTCGGCGAATTTTGGTTTTTTTTTTTTTTTTTTTGTGATTTTTTTTTTACATTCTCAAAATGTCAATAAAAAACATATAAAAAAATGGATAGTAAAAATGTTTTTCATTTTTTTTTTATCTTACTTTAAAAAATGCCTAAAATTCAGGCTTCTAGACCAGAATACCCCCTTAAGGATAAACAAGATCTTAAGCTCAATCATTAAATGATAATTCAATATAGAAAAAAAAAAAAAAAAAAAAAAAAAGAAAGAAATCAATTTTAAGATATTATCAAATTTGTAATTTAATGGTCTGTAGTATGTAGTACATCAGTGTAACTCAGATTAGGCATAACAAATTACATATAACTGAAAAATAAAATAGTAAAAGAACAGAATGCCTTCAAATTTCTTTCCCTTTCGTATAAAAAAAAAAAAAAGGCTTTAAATGTGCGTTCCAACTTTCTTTTGAAGGACTTTTTTTGGACGAATGTGAATTAATTTTGGACATTTGGAGATGGGGCTATTGAAGTGAAAATGCGTCGAATGACGTTTTTAATTTTTCTGCGAACGTAATACAATCAGAGTTTCAGCCAATTGATTATCTCACGAGCTTCCTTTTCGTCTCTTTCTCCCGAAAGTCGGCCGAAACTCTCATTTTGACATTTTTTAAAAATCAAAATCTAATTCTTTTATAGAAAAATGGAAAAAAGCCATACGTTTTTTTAGTATATGAATAAGACTACCTGCCAATTTTCAGTGTTTACTGTTAAAATTGAAATCCGAAAATGCCTGTAAGTGGCGATGTTAGATTTGAGAAAGCCTGAATTCGAGGAGTACAGCGCGTTTACTGCGAAAACGCTGCCGTGCGATCCAAGTTTGCATTGGAATGGGGTATTCTATAAAGAATGGGTAGAAGAATTTTAAGTGTTTACTATTAAAATTGACTTCCGAAATATGTTTGCAAGTGGCGAGGTTAGATTTTAGAACAGCCTGAATTCTTTGCGCGGCGCGTTTACTGCGAAAAAGCCGCCGCGGAATCCAAGGAATCCAAGTTTGCCTTGGAATGGGGTATATTTTATAAAGAATGGGTAGAAGAGAAGTGGCGGCCAAAGGCAATTTCTTTAGTTGTCACTTTTAAAAATCTAGTCGCCATGTGGCGAGTGGTGACCGGTAATTTCTAGCTTTACTGGTATCCCTTAATCTGTGCGTGCGCAATGCTCACGGGTCTATGCTGCCGACGGCAGTGGGGACCTGGTGTAAGTTTTTTTCGATGAAAAAGATTTTTTTTTTTTTTTTTAATGAGCGAGAATATGGAATTTTGAGGATTCATTCATAATAGTGATTCATTTAAAAATAGTGACCCACTAGCGGGTGAAGCTTACTAGTATCTATTAAAATATAACTAGACAGGGTTCATACTAAAATATGGGAAAAAAATTCCCTGAGTTCCCAGACAAGTTTCAAGAAAATATTAGCGACATATTACAAGAAACACTCTTCTAGACATGACAAAATACAGCTATTTTCACTCTATGATGTCATATTACTGCCGATCATGATAGAAATCATTATTTACATGCATATTTTCACAATACTTAATCATTTAAATTTTGATACGAAGCTAAACAAGAAAAACATAACTTGATAGAAAAGAAAAAATTTGTTTTTCCAGGTTTTATATCTGATTTTCCCTGAGTTTTAATGAAAATTTTAATTTTCCCTGACTTTTTTTAACAAATTCCAAATTCCCTGAGTATTCCCTGAGGAGTATGAACCATGCTAGACAATACCTCATAAGAAACTTGCAAAGAATTATTATTATTACATATTTTATACACTGTTTTAGTGAATAAACAAGAGATATTATTAACACTCTATATAACAATACAAACATTAAACTATACAATTTGTTAAAAAATAAATAAATAAATAAAGTGTGAAAATAGTGTTATTAAAATAGTATTTATTAGTAACAAGCTACCTTCAGTGACCAGCTGGTTTCAGTTCCTTTAAAAGCCATACCATATTAAATCACTGCTCGGTGGCGCCTACTCTCCACTTCAAAACCTACAACAGTTTTACAAGAAAACATGACATGTATTTTCCTACTAAAATTAAGTGGCATAGCATAAAAATGATTTTAAAACAAAGCAGATATATATATATAAATATTAAGTTCTAATGATAATTAAATTCAGTTAACTCTTGGTTAACCAGTATTCAACAAACCTGAAAAATTCAGAAAACCCTTTTTTCTCTTTTCCAATAAATTGTTTTAAAATATTTGCTGCTATTTTAGGAAGCTTATGGTTTTCATTTTCATATAATTAGTGTCCAAGTTAATATAATGCAAATCAATGTTTATACAAAGGCGAATGTCCCAGAAATTCACAATATTTTTGTAGCCGATTACTGAAATGTGAAATCTGCTATTATTTTGCCTTAATCGATAAATTCGCATTTTTTACAAAATTGAATCTCTAAATATTCAATTATTTTGCTACTAATCGATGATTAGGTAACAGTTCTTTAATTCAAGGATGAGATTGAGTAAAGTGTAAAAAATAAATAAATAAAACTTTATGAAAAAGATAAACATTAAAGCAAAATATAAGAAATCTCAGAACTGTTAAATTGGTTATCGCTTTCTAAAAATTGATTACTTAATTTCTAATATTTTATTTTTAAAAGAAAAAACACAAAATTTCACATCGTGAAAATTCACATTTCAATACTTTAAAATAAAATGCTTAATAGAAAAATAAATATTTTTTTTAGAAATTGATTTCCTAATTTTTATTTTTAATATTTCATTTTTAAGTAAAAAAAAAATGCAAAATTATACATTGTGAAAATTTACATTTTATAACTTAAAAAAAAAAAAAAAAATAATAATAATAAATATAATAATTTTTAGAAAGGGATAACCTTATTAACAATTGTGAAGTTTCTGAATGTGAAAATGGAAATAAAAAATATGCATTAATTGATGAGTTATGATGGAGCAAAATTCTCCATAGAATAACATTGGCTTTGGCTTCCGGCGACAATAAGTAGCTAGTGATTGCTTAACTGATTGCCTGCATGCACATACTTTTCAGGCTTTAATTTTATTTGTCTAGAAACTTATAAGGCTAGTAGTATTGCAAAAATACTGGATTAAAAAAAAAAAAAATAGATCTGATACAATGCACATGAACAAATACATTCATATATATGTGTTACATATTAATTTATGTGATGCATTATTATCTATGCATTAAGTTATTAAGTAATGTTAATTTGAACTGAATTCAAAAATAATTTTAACTATTATATTGTTTTATCTGTAATTTTTTGCCATTAATAAAATCATAAATATTCATATTTTACATCAACTAATAAATTTAGAAAAAATGTCATTAAATAAAGAAATTAAAAATAGTAATTCATCATTTTAGGATATTTACATATTCAACATATTTACATAGTATTGTGTGCAACTAAACTAAATATTAAACTCAAAAGCAAAGTAGACTGAATGTGAATACTCAAAATAAATATGAAATAATTGGTGCATGTCCAGAAAGCATTTAAATTTTTGCTGTTATGTTAATAGTGAATAAAAAAAAAAAAAAAAAAACATGTGTGTGGTCTATTTAAAAAAAAAAAAAAAAAAAAAAAAAATATCTCAACAAATACGAAGGGCGAACTCGACATCAGGTCAATTTTTTTCTTTTTTTTTTTTTTCACCATCTGATTCTAGATCCTTCAGAGAATCTACACAGGTATAGCTTTCATGTTGAGATCACCCTTGTTTCCATCTCAAAATATGCATGGACGATGCATATTTTGATATGCATATGCATATGACGCAAAAAAAAATTATTTTCAAATGTGTTTTTCTCAAAATCTCCTTTTGTTGAGTTTGCCCTTCGTATTTGCAACACCTCATATGTACTAGCTTGGTTATAAATAAATTTCTTAGTAATAAATAACAAACATATACTATATTAAACTTGATTATAGTAAATTATTTAATATAACAAACTTATAGTACAATAAATTTCTTAGAAATAATTTTATATCAATGCATAATTTAAATACATAGGTATAACAATTATACAACAGTTTTTTTTATATATATAATATGTTTAAAAAGAATATCTTTCATTAAATTCAAGCAAATACTTATCAATTATGAACATAAATGTGTTTTTTTGATGACTATGTAAACTGTAAAAAAATGCCACATGCTAAAAACCTAACCGCAATCAAATGTAATATAATTTATTCTGCAAGCTTTTATTTCTATTTTAGTGAATGACACGAATAAAGTCTTTGAATTTTCAGGGCTCTTGTTATTGTTTTAAAAAACTGTTAAATCAAACAACAATTCTGACAAGAATTCCATTTTCAAAAAGCATTGTATAATTTAGCAGACATTGTTTAGTTTCAAGTAAATGCATACACATTAAAAAATTCTTTTTTCCTCCTAAGAAAAAACTTTAAATTTTAAGTAATGAATAAAAAAATAAACCAAGTATCAAACAGCAAAATGAGAAAATAAAGCTTTTAACCATTACAAAAATATATATGAAATACAATTAAAGAGGATATTTCGATTGAGATAAATTGTAAAAATGTTTTTAATTTCTAAACTAAGAAAAAATAAAATTTGAATAATCAAACATATTACTTGATTATCCTATCTGAAAAAATAAAATAAATAAAAAGTAGGTTAAAAAGAACACTACTTTTAGTGAAGATTTCCCGGTACATAAAATTATTCGTCACTAACTGAAATATGCAATAATATTTGTTTATATTTTACAACGCTAAGACTAATATCATGTTTACACAGTATACGCTAAGATGACGATTTCATTTTGAATCACATATATTATCTACGACTTTTAATCAATATACATCTATAATTTTAAATTGTGTAAATGTGAGTTATCTTATATTCTATATCGGAAACAATATTTAAAATTACTTACTTTTAACAAACATGGACAACAAAACACACCGCCATCTCGCTTCTTGCTTCTTATGCTGGCGCTTGTTTTGCTTCTCTCTGATTGGCTATTAGAGTTTTCAGAAAGTTAGAGTATCAATGCTCAACAACATTGGTAGATATCCATCAATATCGATCGAGATCAAAATCAACCAGCAGATTTATTTATTTCCCTTCAAGAATTTTTCTTAACAATGCTAAATATTTTCAATGACGAGCTGATCGTAAAATTGAACAAGAAATTCCAAAAACAAACCTTATCTTTCTTACCGTTCTTTGCCGAGATTGGACGATATTGACCAATATTCCCGTTTTTTACAACATTATAAAATGCTTCTATTAATAATTTTATAGAACTTAAAATACTGTTAAATATATTTCTGTCCACTACGTATCGAAAAATAACAAAAATTTTGGTTAAAAAAAGCTAAATATCAATAGTTCCGAATTTCAATACTGTCATTCCAACATTGGGTAATATTGGCCAATATTGAAAAGAAACAACCGACTGACGCCAATGCTTGCCGTGGTTGGGCAACATTGAGCCAATATTGAGCAATACCGCTGTGCTACCTGGGTATTCGGAAACTTTTGTTACCGATTGTACATACACATATAAATACACATATATTATACATACACATACTATTATCAACATATCTGAAGAACAAATCGTAGCAGGAAGTCCAAACTCGGTATATATGTATCAGGAAGGGATGCTACACTAAATTTTCGTTGAGATCAAGCAAATGGTTCGGGCACAGACACATCCAAGAGATTCCAAATAGATTACGTCTATGAATGAAATTTCTGTTATGTACAATTGAACATTTATAAGTTGTACAAGACAAAATGAAATGAGCATATATTTATTGTATGCATAAACCCATGAAGACAATGGTATAAAAATCATTCACCATTCGCGTAGAGAGCTGCGCAAAAGAATTTTAATACATTGTGGCTATGCTTTGAGGAAATTGCTGGAAGTGTATTTTAAATAGTAGTGGTATATGGTTTTCATATAGAAGTAAATTTAAGTATACAACTGGTGTGTATTTAATTCATAGACAATCATAAATATCTACGCAAAGTGAAGTGAAAATATTCTTTTCCATTGAGTGCAATTGATGGAAGTATTTTTTCTTACATTTTAACATGTAGAAGAATACTGCTCAATAATGAATATTAATTTTTCATACCCATACGTCAATCATGAAATTTTCTTAAGTTCAGTTGTCAGCTCTGGGTTTTGCATAATATTATATTCATGTCTTATAAATGCGATTGTCAAGTTTTTTTTCCGTTGTTCTGCAGATATGTCTGTTATTAGCATAACTTAAAATGAAATATGTGCAGTAAATTCAAGTTTACTATTTTGAAGTTCATATGAAGTTGTCACTTGAAAAATTTGATTGAGATTGGTAAGTTTCTAGAAGCGTGAAACTGTCTGAATAATTTGGAATTAACTTTTAAATTTAATAACACCCAGAATGTAAGTACAATATTTGAAGGGTAGTTGAGGAGCAGTATCTCCCTTATACATAATTATGTGTCAAATAACTTTTATGAACATATTTTAAATTATTTTTAAAATAGGTCCACATAAATTACTTCTTAATATGCAAACCGTTTTTATAGTACCGGCTGTCCCGTAAGTCTGCAGACATCTGAAACATTAAATAAAAATTGAACGAATTGATAGAATTGAGCGCGATTTGCGAAAAAATGATTTTTATGAAAGGAGATTTTTTTTGGTGGTAAAGAAAAAAAAATAATATTCTTATAATTTTATTGGTTTTGTTTTTCTAGTCTAATTGTTTTATTTTCATGTGATGTTTTCTTTTTTTCTCGTGAGATTTAATTTAATTACAACGCTGTTCTCAATTTTGATTGAAAATTGTGTATTTAAAAAAAAATTGTGTATTAAAAAAAAAAAAAAAAAAAATTAAAATTTTTCGTTGATAGAGGGCGCTGCACGAATGCGCAACGAGAAATACGCAAATCAGAGTCCTATAAATTGCACAGTTTTACGATCAACCGAGCTTATTTCGTAGTTTGCATCCTACTTACGCGTACATGAAGTTTCGATGCTGACTTGGTGGATAAAGCGTTTCGGGTGAAGATGTTTTTGAATAAATATAGTTTTTTACGAAAATGTGTGATTTGCAGATTTGCTCACGTACAGCGCCCTCTATTGGCGAAGATTTTAACTAATATTTTTAACTCCCCCCCACCCCCCCCCAAAAAAAAAAATCCCCTTTCATGACAATAAATTTTTCGTAAACCGCGTTAAATTTCTACGAGTTCTTTCAATTTTTATGAATTTTTAAAATGCGCACAGACTTATGGGACACCCAGTATTTACATGCAGGATAAGAGAAAGTCGTGTGATTGACACATTAGGTTATTTAACGCTAAAAAAAATGGGTTTTGGTTCATACAATTAATACTAAAGCATTTATAATACGTAGATTCTTGAAAGTTATTTTATTATTTACTCTTAGTATTACAATTGCTATGCACTTTTCATCTGTATATAAAAATGTTATTATGCTGTTGTGTTTTACAGTTGCAAAAACAAAGGATGAATTAAATCTCAAGTGGACAGAAGACCATCCTATAATGCTCTACGATAACTTAAAGCTTCCCCAGTTTGAGATTGAACGTGTAAACACAACATTATGCAGAGAGAAATTCCACACAGGTACGTTTATTTTCAGTGTGCAAGTTTTCTATTATGAAATAAAATGTTATTCCTTAAAAACAAATATTTTCAAATATTTTTTGGTATGAAAAAATAATTTAATCATGTAATGCACTCTTCAGTTGAAGAACTTTCTGAATATCGAAATATATTCAGTTTAATTAAGAATAAAAAAGGTACAATCGAGAATTTTTGATAACCTTTTTAACATTTTATCAAAATTTTCAGAAACATACAGTATTTAGTAAGATATCATTCATACAATGTTTTTTGTCTACGGAACTGCATGGATTACGGGTACAATATAAAAAGCTACCATTCCTAGCACCACATATAATGATGCAATACATGCATCAAATAAGCATAACATTTTTGTTCAGATTTTGTTCCATTGAAGTAAGAGCAATTACCAAATTACCAAATAACTTTTACCACTTTTATGTGAATTATACTGCAAAAAAGTTCCGGAAAATAATTATAATATTTCAATAACTGAATAACAGTTTGTAATTGCAAATTTCGACATAAAATCTGATTACATCTAAATATATATATATATATATACACACAAATCTTCTAATACAAACCATTTAATACAACTTTGTGTAATAGCTTCATGTATTATTTTTATGGCGCAATACCTTGAGAGGTTTTAATTATTAATACAAATGTTTAATGTTAGGAAATTATTTCTTTATTATAAGGTGAAAATTATTTAAAAAAAAAATATATCCAGTTTCTTGATTTTATGGAAGTATTATATATATATATATATATATATATATATATATATATATGCATATTTAATATTAACAAACTAATCAAATATTAAATTTGAATATATAATTCACTTTTTGTTAAAAATATATAAGTGGAGTAAAAGTTCTATTTTTTCAAAAGTGTTAAACTTTATTTTTTAAAAATTTAAGAAAGCTGAATAAGTATTTTATCTAATATTATAGTTATTTTATCTTAAATGATGTCGATTTCAATAAAATGCCAAAATTTAATCACGAACTTTTTAATTACATTTTTATAAAACTATGATTCACCAATGCTAATAAAACATTCCTTTTTCTTACAGTAAATCTTTTCTTCATGGGAGAATACAGCTGTCTTAGGGCAGAATTCTATCTACGTCGGTCTGTTGGATATCATTTGGTACAGTCTTATTTGCCTACAATACTCATCGTTGTTATATCATGGGTCTCTTTTTGGCTGGATGTCAATGCAATCCCGGCTCGAATCACCCTGGGTGTGACAACTTTGCTGACAATTTCTTCAAAAGGGGCAGGTATTCAGAGCAATTTGCCACCTGTTTCATATGTGAAGGCCATGGATGTTTGGATGGGTGCTTGCACAACATTCGTCTTCGCAGCTTTATTAGAATTTACCCTTGTAAACTACATGTGGAGAAAACGCCCAGAAACATTATCTGGATGTTCCATGTCGAACATAATTACGGTGAAATCTTCTAAGGTAAATATCACTGCATAACCTTTTACATATGTTGCATAATACGTGTATTGAGCGATTGCCATACTTATTTACTTAATATTTACTGATAGTAGAAAGTACAAACAGGCAATAATATATTCCTTTATGGTATTATTATTTTTTTACTGAGTAAAGTTCAAATATTGTCAATAATATTATGCAGTTTTTAAATTAAAAATAGTTTTTTAATTTTGTTTTGTTTTTCAAATTATAATTGTTATGATTAAAAACTTAACTAACATCAAAGGCTTGTTTATATATGTCCTCTAAAGGCTTTATTTTTTCCGTATAAACTTAAAAACAGGTTTTTAAATTTAGTTTTATCAATGTTAACCCACGCTAATAGTTATTTAAAATTTATAGGGTAACCATATAAAAAAAATTATGTTTCAGAAACGCTAAAATAGTTTTATTTAATGAAAGTAAAGTAGTTTGAAATTCGAGAATGAATTGATGATTTATCTTTAGAAAACTATACAACATACATTAAAAAAAAACCCTTTAAATTAAAACAAGTAATGAAAAATATTACGGAAAATAAATTGATTTTTAAAGGGAGTGTTAATACACATAATATACAATGCTTCATATTTTTTATGAATAAAAATGAATTGTTAGCTCATAGCTGTTTCAAATAGAGTATAAAAGTTTTAATGCAGCATATTGTAATTATCATTGTGATAAAAATCTGGGTAAGTACACGTTTCTACTTCTTTACTTTAAGTAAAAAATTAACAAAAGTAAAATTTGTTTATACTCTTTTTATGTAAATCTAAAGCATAGACATTTTTATAATCCAGTATATGTAGAATAATTAACTTGATTAAAATCTCAGTAGACATAATTTAAATAACAGTAGAACATAGACTCAAAAAAGCACGATTTTTAATTTTGGAAACAAATTTACTTGCTGCGAAATATTTATTGAATATTTTAAATAATAATTTTACTATAAAAGAATCTCGTTAGAAAAAATAGAAGTAATAAAATAAAATATAAGCGGAAAAGATAACTAGTAGAAAACGCTTTATTTAGATTATATTGTAAGAGAGGTAAGACGCAAGAATAAATATAAAAGCTGTAATAACGAAATTTATAGAATTTTTTTTAAAGTAGTTCTTACAAAAAAAAGTTATAAGATTTTTTTGTACAATTACATAGAGTGTTTAAATAAATTCTTTTAAAATTAATGTTGAAGATTTCTTTATATAAGATATGAATGTTACATTTTAATTATTACAAAGTTTTTTAGATTGTTTTCTGCCCTTTAGAAATAAACATTATATATATATATAAAGGTATTTTATATTTCTTTTTAATTTTAAACTGTTTTAATAATATGCTAGAAAACTTTCCAGAGATAACTCCCTTGATGATTATTTTTAGATGACGGAAATTTTCTGTTTTCCGTTATGTGGATCCAGTTTTCACAAACAAATTTCTTTAGGACTATAAATGTACAATCTTAAAGAGAATACAGCTTAACCTAATAAAGGCTGTCTATAAAAAATATTTCCAAGGAAAATTTTTTAATATTGCACACCATTTTGTAAATGACTTGTGAATCTGTTCTTAATACTGCAATATTCAAAAAAAAAAAAAAAAAGCATAATAAAAAAATAATATGTTACTATTATTTTCTTCTGTAAACAGATTTTATGCTTCGGCATCTGAAGCTTATTGAAAACATACATTTTCATATAAGTAGATGCACCGATTTTGGCACCGATCTAATGTTATCTTAAGAGAATAGAAAAGAAAAATGTTGGTAATGATTGATGTTTTTAGATGTATAAATATATCATATTTGATAGTTTTAAGAATTTTTCTATAATTAAACTTTATCTCATCTTTTTAGAATATGTCTAAGAAATTTTAAAACTAAAAATTTATTACATATAAAGAGATTACATTGAAACATAGTTCTTCCCTATATAATACGTAATAATAATCATCCTCATCATAAGAAATTGTGAATTCTGAAATATATTTAATTCGTTAATAAACATTTAAATTGTTTATTGAAAATAAATAATTAGGAATAAACTTAAATAATCTAAAATTTAAACGTTATTGAATTTAAAAGTAGGCTATTTCACGACTAATTTTTCATTATTGAAATTCAAAATAAATAAATAAAAGCTCTGTTTTATAAAGCTAAATATATTAATTATACAAATTTATTTTTATTTTTGATGTTTTTTATGAATACCATAAACGACATCGTATATTATTTAAAAGTTCTTAAATATGTACATATGTCATTTCTTTAATTGTAGCACTTATCCATAGTAATTGAAAATAAAGAAGGGATAATATATCTTTATAGCTTTATCGTGGATTGTTCTTAACAACGTTTATTTGAAGATGCAATTTAAGGTGATCGTTGTAGTTGCACTTTGAAAAAGGTTTTATTTTATTTTATTTTATTTTTTAATTTCTTTAAATTCTTGATTGTTATTTTAATGATGCAATTCAGCTGACTAAAATATTGCTTGATTACAATATAATCTGAGACGCATTTATATCACTGTAGTGCATATAAGATTCAAGAATTCAACATGTATAAGAAGATTTAAAAGAAAACTCATAAATAAATGTAAGTTTTAGATATTTCCTGTAGTGTGAACTAAGGTAATACTTTATGTTGTTTCGTTACATAAATCAAAAACTCCAGGATATGTTTCTCTTCATTGTGTTCATAAACAGGATACATATACGCAAGGATAATTTACTTGGTATAAATGAATAAACAGGTATTGAAAGTCTGTATTTTGGAGTTCTCTATTATCTGGTGTTACGCAAATAAATTAAATCTTACACAATTTTACAGGTACGTATAATTTTAATTTATTTTCGGCACCTGAGGATGTCATCTGGAATGATGCTGCTTTGGTATTAAAATATGTAAATTCATGATGATTAACTTTTTCATAAATTGTTTGTTTTAATGATAAATGAATGAAACTTTTCTATTTACTATATTAGTACATCGATTCTATCTTAGTAAATATAACTTATAGGACAAGGTACAATATATATATATATATATACACATTCTTGTATTTCTTGTTTAATGCATTTATAAACTCAAATAGTAAATACTGTAAAAGTTTACATTATCTTAATCATGTTTCTGCTTGTAAATATACAGGGTGATTCAAAAGAGATGTTTTACAGATATTATCTATTAAACTAAAAGCTGTAGGAACATATTTCCAATTACAAATTTTTTTCAAATCAAGAGAAGCTTTGAGACATTGCATTTTTTGTACAATGGAGTGTATACATATTAAAATTCAAAATTTAATTTTTATATGGTTTCTCCTTTTCCATCACTCATACTTGGTAAAATACTTCTTTTATCGAAAAGTAAATCAAGAGAAATCCCATGTCACTGATTTATTAACTTTTTTAAAATGATGACTTACATCACTTTACCCACAAAATAATGACCCCCTTTTTTTCCCGAACAAGGAAGCAAGAATGAGATGATGAAATTTACATAATGAATCATTTGGTTAAAAAAAATTAAATCCGTTCCAACGTAAAACATTAACTGTTTTAGAAACTTTGGGGTATAAATTAATGCTGTGTTTTATTGTAAAAAGTTTATAAGTTAATATTTTATAGTTTATTCACTAAATGCTTAATATTTTAAGAGCGATAAAAAAATAATACATACTATCAAAACATACTTACGGAAATTACGAATATTGTCTGCATTTTCTTATTTACTTATTTATTGTAACACCAGCAAGCTTCGCCTGCTTCGCTGGCCTCGATATTTATAAATGAAATTTCAAAAAACGCTGGATCACCATTTTTTTAAATACCACTTTATAAATAAAAAGTAAAAAAAAATCGTTGAAATCGCTTTGAACCTCGCTTCCGGAAACCACTGTCTACGGCAGCGTCATTCCCGCCCACGCTGCATCGGATTCGGGTTTCCACTGCCTGGGCTTTTCCTGGGCACTTCAATTTGCATATATAAAGGACAACAGGTGGTGCTGCTATAATTCAAGAGCTACGATTTTAAAGATGGCTGTATCTTAGCATCTATTAAAAATTTTAGTTTTGGCATCATGTATTTTATAGCTTTTGCTTTCTACTATATTACCAAATAAATAAATTTTAATTACATTCTGATTTTAATAAGTTTAATTATTTCTGTTATACTACCATTTTTTTTTTCCATAAACTTAAGAAATTAAAGAAAAAAATTCCTTTTCAAAGGAATCAATTAAATTAATTAAAAATAAATAGTGTAACTGCCGTTGCTATGCAACACTGATGATTGAAATAAAAGAATAAATTTAAGAAAATGAAACAGAAAAATAAATTAATAAAATCCAAAACAATTAAAAAAATTCAAATTCACAAAACGAAAATCGAAAATATCTCGATTAGGTGCATACCTGCAGGGTCCAATAAACCTTATGCTAATTTTGTAGCTCTACGATCCGTACTTTAAGCCCCAGAGCGCAGACACAGAGTGATACAGACACTTCTCCTTTTTTTATATAGTTTTATTAAATTTTAATTTTAAATACATTTTATCCTTTACCTTTCAAAGGAATTAAGAGCAAGAGTGACACACTTGACAGAATGGCACATACCATCTTCGAATTTTCCCAAAAAATGACAAATTGTTATTTATGTTGAAAGATCAAACATTGAATTGTCACAAAGAATTGTCATTTTGTCATAAAGATCAATTTATTCATTTTTTATGGGCCCCCAAATTCGAAACGAGGAATTTAACAATTTTTCAAGACAGGGAAACTTCTATGGCCTATAACTCTTTGAGCAAACAACTTGCCAACAAATTCCTGTTATGTATGGTATATAGAGAAGATGAGCTTTAAACAATGAATAAAAAATACGCATAGGTATATATTAGTATTTATAAAAAATGCTTACGACATTGAGGCAATTTGAATGCGTTTTTAGCTATGCAGGGCCGATATCGGAAAAATGTCATATTTTATCAATAAAACAGACCAAAGTTAGTTAATTATTATTATTATGTATATTTTTTTAATTACAACTCATTATTTTAAATTTATTTTTACGTTAACACTATCAGTATACCTTCAGGAAGAAATCACCGTGGTAAAACTTAAAAATAATAACTATCAGTTTTAATTTAGAATCTCAAATTGACACCATATCACTTATACCAACCTGCCTCGATTGAGTGATAAGTTTGCCTGCTTCATATATTCAATGATCTGATAGCGTACAAATTTAAGAAATGCTCAAACTTTGCATCAAATCTTAATTTATATATCGCACAAACACAATATAACCTAAAGAAAATCGTTCATACAACATTCCTGCCATAAAATTATATAAATTCAAAATCATGCTTGAAAAAAACTTAATAATAATCACTTTAAAATTATAAATAGAATTAATTGCTTTTATTGATATAATTTTGAATAAAGAGAAACATAAAATATAACTTATGATTCTTGTACCCAACCTTTGCACATGGTACCATGAGCTCATTGTTCTTCCGGTTTACTGTTTTCAAATGATTTAAGACGGCAAAAACGCAGATTGTCCTGGACCTCCTCATTTTCGCTCATTACATGTTCCTTTATTCTACGTTGTCATTTGGTTTTCCTGACTTGTCTTTCGTTTTTTTCTTTTTCGAAAAAAGTCTTTTTTGAAAATATTCCTTCGTTTTTGTTGCAGATTTTCTATCTTCCGTTTTGCTTTCATTTAGTTGCTAGCAGATGGTCCTGAAGATGACTCTTTGAAGTCAGTAGCAAACTTGGAATGGTAACTACAGTGAGTTCAATGTGGAATATGCGTTAGGTCGATCTGTTATAAACCATTTCATAAAATGCATATCTGTAAAAGTATTAAAAGAATAGTAAATGCAATGTGGGTAAGTGGAAAACAACATTATAGTTATTCGAATAAAAACAAGTTCAAATAAACTGCACTAATTGTATAGTTATCAAATACCCCCCCCCCCTCCCACGTCCCGAAACAGACTCTGGTTCTTTTCCAACATGTAAATAACTTGATTTTGGAGAGATATTCTTTTACATTTTGTCGCTGGAGATCCTACGGGAAACATCGGTTTGCCAGGCGAACGTTGCCTATGCGAAATGGGTCAAGTGGACTTATACCGACATTTTTACTTTTCAAGAATGTAAGGAATTTATTCGCTTTACCAAAATTTTGATAATTCGCTCTAGTTTTTCAATGGACGCTTCTTTATCAATGACACTAGTGTGGGAGAAAGAAAGCGGAACAACATATACTTGATTAAAGTAAAAACGCCATCTGATGAAAAGTTTAAAAATATTGTGACTAGGACAACATATCACTATGGCCAACTAGCTTCGGTCCTACCCTATTCAAACTGTCAAAACTTCTTGCAGAAGTGCATTTTTTTTTAACTTTATTAATGACCTTTGGAAAATCCTAGACTCCGCTGAGACAAGTAGCTTTAAAAAATTAAAACTTTATTTTTAACAGACCCTCATTTTGTAGTTGGAGCTGTTATGCTTCTCAAAACAATTTACTCAAAAAAATATTTTTTCACTTACAATTTGGTTAGATAAATTAATATTTTGATATAATGTGACACATCCATGAAGTTGATGGTATTAATTTAGTTTTTCATCGAAATCCTTTTACGTTTACAATACACATTTTAAAATTCAAAAACAAATGAGGTGACACTCTTCATATTCTCTTATTGGCAGTGTCAGCATAAATTAATTTATGCTGACATACATGCCATAATTTATTACTGTAAAAGAAATCTTATAACAGATTTTTTTTAGAATTCTTGAATGTCTTAAACATAGATCTGTAAATGGATCAGCACCAGAGAACCGTACAGGACCAAAGAAGATATTGCTTCGATGTACTTTATCAATGTCATTGCACACTGGCCATTTAAACTCTTAAGCTATTCTCCAATGAAGGAATTATTTTTAAAATAAATCCTCACAGTCTTTTAAAAGTTTTCCAATATAAAATCGTTTGTCATACATGACAGCATAAATGAATGTGGGAGATCATCATCTTTTTCCTTAAAAGATTTTATTTCTTCCCTAATATTTTCCTTACGGCTTTCTAAAAGTAACAAAATTTATTAAATACCACTTTCTTTAGAATTTTTAAATATAAATTCGAAAATACTAAATAAAAATGTTCGTAAGTTTTATTATTTAAAAACTTACCACATTGTCTTAAATTATAGCATATACACTCAGAGAAACGTTTTGTTAGATTAATAAAAATTTGGTTGTTAAACAAAAATTCTTGTTTAAATGTGTTCTAATAAAACATTTATTTGAATTACTAAAATCTTTTTAATTGATTTGTATTGCATATGTAAAAAAAAAAAAAAAAAAAAAAAAGTTTTCTTACAAAAAATTGTTTTTTAATTACAAATGTACAAAAAACTTGTAAAGTTAAACAAAAGGCTTTATTAATATAAAGAATTTAAAGAAATTTTGCTGAAATTTCGTAAA
Source organism: Salticus scenicus (assembly GCA_963930645.1). NCBI lineage: Eukaryota > Metazoa > Arthropoda > Arachnida > Araneae > Salticidae > Salticus > Salticus scenicus. The sequence goes on along the minus strand of OZ005651.1, from coordinate 210,582,347 downwards.
TTTTTAATAATATATTTTGTGTTCTGGTAACAAAACTGACAAATCATTTAAAATTACTATATAAAAAATATTGGTATTCCTATTTCCTTTTGTGAGAATCCTGTTCACGTTATCAATATTTTTCACATATCCTTTTATTCTACTGAAATATGACAGTATTTGTTCCTGTGCCAGATATTCTTCTGGGCAAACTTTTTTTTTTTTTTCCATATCTATTATTAGAGTTCTTATCATCTTTCCAACATTCTGCGCAGTTAAGTTATTTACTGTTTTGTCTCAAATTTATAAAAGCTCTGCTGTAGAAATTACTTTTGATTCTTATTCAGATGGATGACTTCTCTTTCAGGCTTTACTGCCCTTTTTGTGATTTACCATCCTTTTTGTGATAAGATACTTGAATAAATTTGAATGCTACTATATGAAACAGCATTATCAAGAAAGTTTTCAATTCCATAGATTATTTTTTCTGATACAGTCTCCATTCTTTTTGAAAATATATTTTTACTCCCATTACCCGACTACCGTAGGTAATGGAAGTATTGTATTCGGTTCAAAAATTCGATATCGAGTTTTCCCTTTATTTACACATTTTAAGGTCTCTTGAGTGCTTGAGTCCCAAATGTGCTTTGCAACTGGTCAGTGTGCGTGTATGTGCGCTTGTGTGTATGTATGTGGGGAATATTCTGCCTATCATATTTGCAAAACTAACAAAGATGGAACAACGAAACTTCAGAATTGAGACAGATCTGGTGTACAGATGAATGTTCTAACTTTTGGTGAAAATTGGAAAACCGGAAGTGGGACATTGGAAACTAGAAGTGGGACCATAAGTCCGTATCTCAAAAACGGCTATAACGCTTTTCTTTAAAGTTGCTATATAAACACTCTATTAGATGCCCTTTCGATTCATCTGGTTAGATAGTTCACGAAAGTTGATAGGCACACTGAATAAATAGCTCAATTTCAGGTCTCACAAGTGCTTTCCATTAAAAACGGATGTACAGTTTTTTTTTTCAAACTCATCATATTAATCCCTTTTAAATACACTTTCCTATGTAATTCTTTTTTTCCGGTCAACAATTGACTATGCCAAGTTTTGGTAAAGTCGGTATCTCAAAAACGGCTCTAATGATTTTCTGGAAAATTGTTACATAAACCCATTTTAGTTATCCTTTAATGCATTACGCGGTTATTACAGAAAAAGTAAGAGTAATTCTGATTGGGTAGGTCAGTTTCAGATCTCGGAATTTGGTGTTACAAAAAAATGGCTCTACTGATTTTTTTTTCTTATTTTTTAACTCGCTAAATATACATTGTTTTATGTTTTTACACGTGTATCAGTTATCTCTCATAGAAAAATTTTTAGATGTCTACTTTGTTAGGACAATTTTATGTTTCGTGATCACGTTATCTTCTAAAAGTGCATATAATACGTGTATTAGTGGGTAATGGAAGCGGTATGGTTGTTTCACACCAGATTTTTTACTTTGTCTTGCCTGAGAATAATTTAGCAATTCTATGTAATCATCTTGCTACATAGTGGTGACAATTCATAAGATGTTTCAAATGGTGAATTACTGCTGATATGAGGACAAAACATAAAGCTTACAAATTTTTAGCTAAGACGTCAATTTCTGATTTTGAATTTCATCTGATTTATGCTTTGCATCTTAGGACGCATTGTTTGACCGCTGCAGTTTAAATGTAAGTTGCTGTATGAAATTTTCTTTCCTGTACTGATATCAAAATATTTCCAAAACATCATCCTATCATTTTCAAATTTGTCAGAATGGTATAACTATAACATTCTTCTTTGAAACCAATAAAAATTACAACGTTAGAAACGCCGAAAAGAAAAAAATATAGGAATTGCTTCCTATATTTTTTCTCTTCGGTGTTTCTAACGTTGTAATTTTTATTAGTTTTAATAATCCAGCGCCGAGTCTCCTTTTAAGTTTCTTCTTTATTGATTTCATTATATAAATTATAGTAAATTTTGTAATTTTGGTTAATAAATATGTAATTTAGTAGTTATTTTTACATAGTAGTGAGAAAATCGTGCCCCCATTTTACTGCATCATACACAATGATAAATGTGTCGTGAATGACTTTAGATTTTAAATGAGAAATCCCATTAATGTATATACATACAGGCAAACACATATTTAAAATACAAATGAGGAACAAACGACCAAACCATGTTTTGTTCTTCGGACACTATTTTTCAGATAACATAAAAACTAGTAAATTAAAAAAATAACTAAACTCAAAACCTGATTACCGTTTGTTTAGATGTATTACTAGATACTTAGAAAATATGTAGACATATCTAGGAAGATATGTGTAGGCATACTATTTTTATATTAAGTTCAAAGAAAAATCACTAGCTCAATTTTATTTTTTATTTTTTGAGAAAACATGGTTTGAATGTTTGCTCCTCAAGTTTATATAGCAAAACATAAATTAAAAATACAGTAATTTTGGTAAGTTATTTCGAGAAACAAACAAACAAACAAACAAAAAATTACAATTACAAAATGAGGGTCTGTTAATATATATATATATATTAATAATATTTTAAAACATAGTGAAAGCCGAGCAACAGATACAAGATCACTGAAACCACATAGACCAATAAGATTTTTTATTTTTTTTTCATCAAATTAAAACTACCTTGAAGACTGATGTTTAATTGTTGAAAAAATTAATTTTTACTGATTGATCCCGAAACAAAAAATACAAACAAGAAATGAGAAAAGTATTTTTTCAGTTACTGTCTAAATATGAATAGCGCTATTTCTAACTCTTCAAATAGAGAAAATTCTATTATGAACCTTAATAAAATAATGAGTTTCTTGGCATTCTAAAAATACTCTCTGAATTAAGTGCGGAGAGACAGACAAACCGAAGTCATTAACACTTCTCAACTTTTTCGAAAAATGTTACAAAAAGTGAATCAGTTTAAGTCTCAATATTATTCAAAATTAAACACTGTTATCGGTGTCATTAAAAACTGTCAAAAATGCACTATAAAAAGAATTCTATATAAAAGAAATTTTAAAATGGTAAAAAATATCTAAAGATTAATGACATAACTCATTTGAAGTGTAATTATTTTAATTACATTTTTCATTATTTTATAGACAACCCATTAAAACATGACGATAAATACCCAAAGTTCGATAACTAACCGAATTTTTCACTCAGAAAGAATGATTTTTTTTATTTTTTATTATGAGCAATATTTTTTTCATTGAATTGATAAAAAAATGATGGACCGCTTTGAAATTAAATTGTATATTTTAATTTATATAACTTTGAAAACTACTCTTTCAACAAAGTTTGTAATCGGAAGTATGTTTCTATGACTCTTGGTTTTTGAGATGCGTACAATGTATTTTGATCATCCGGTGTGCCTACAGTACACAGGTAATAAAGTGATAGCCAAATTTCTAGAGGAGAGAGAGAAGTGATACAGAGAAAGAAGAGAGAGAGAGAGCTATTTTTTTCTTTACTTGAGAAGTTTTCATCGTAATGTAAAATTTTGCTGGAAACATTAATTGGTAAACAGTTAAATATTTACATGCATATTGTTCTGTTATTCATAAGACGCTGTTATCAACAGCAGTGGCATCACCGTTGTCTCAAACAGATAATATATATTTTAAATTTTAATAAAAAATATTATTTAGTTTTACTTGTAGAACAATTTCGAAAAGTTAATTCAATTTACATTTATTTATTTATTTTATTTTATTTTTTACTTATATAAAGATTTCTCTCTTTCTTGGATGCTCCATTATGATAGTAAATACAAGACATTATATGGTGTTTATCAGGCTAATTTGTATTTATTTTTTTCTCCAGTAGGCTAAAATTTGTTCCAATAAATTATTTACCTTGAAAAGGCGTTTTTCTCAGTAACATGTTTTGCGTCTTGTCGATAATTAAAAGTTGATTTTGAATATAAAATGTCAATTTAAATAAGAACGGATATTGTTCAATCAAAATCATCAAAAAAAAAAAAAAAAAAAAAAAAAAACTTTAAAACTATCTTTATTTTTTTATGCTCAAAATTTCTAACATGGATTTATATCTTTTAGTCAATACCTTCCGTTTAATAGCACTATTATTGCTTTCATTTTTAGGCTGTTGCTGACAATGAGAAAGTTGATTCGCCAAACCAATCGGCACCTATTCAAACTACTGCAAGATTTGACACTAAACTTCAAGCCAAGAGGATAGACAAGATGAGCCGAGTTGTGTTTCCAGCACTTTTTATCGCATTCAATATTGCGTACTGGATGTACTTCATGTGTTAAATCACCTTAAATGTAATTTCCTCATCCCCCTGTACTGTGTTTTAATATTTATAATTTTAAAGATAAAGACAAAAGAAAGATTAACTTGAAGAAATGATTAACCGTCTCAATTGAAACCTTTTATATGGAAAGAGTTCAGCAGTAAATTATCTTTAAAACCGTAGATTAATTTAGGAAATTGTGTTTGTGACTATAATAATATTTGACTTTTCTGTGTTTCGCGATGTTACACATGCACATTTATTCACGAATGTTTCACGGAAGAAAAGTTAAAACGAGCTGTCATGATTCTATGAACATAATATTTTAATGGTTATTTAATATGAAGTATATATTGTAAATGCTAATGTGATAGAAAGAAACGCGGTGTGAGAGGTATATTTTGATAAAAGATGCATATTTGACTTATAAGAAAAAATATTATGTTTATAAGAAACAATATTATTTTATTATGGCTAATTTTTATTTGTTAGGACTAAAAATTAAAAAATTATATCTAGAAAACTAACTTAAAATAAATAACGCTGCTCTGAAAAAAAAAAAAAAAGTTATAAAATGTATTATATTTAACAAGTGTTTGTATTAGCATTTCATTTTACAAGATTTAAATATTTCAAATTAGCTAATTAGGAAACATATGAGTTTAATTAAAGGTAATTTTTATAAATTTAAACTCTGTTTATTGACATTTTCAGCTGGTTTAAAGTTTTATTTGGGAGTTTCATACTTAATTTCCGCAAATATTAATAATATGTATGTTGCTTACATAATAATCACGTATCTTTCGGAATAAAAAAAATATATATATAGCTCAAACATTTATAAGCATTTCAATTGAGTAATTGAAGTATCTTCGTTTTGATTCAGTATAAAAGAAATTAACAGTGAGATATGATGCAAATTCTTTAAATTTGAATATGATAAAATTAATTAAAAGTATGTCTTAACATTAATTAAAGAAAACATACAAATGTTTGTTTAGTCTGAAATATTCCATTTTTATTTTCAAAGAATGTAATTTTTAATATCATCGTGTTCCCTATTTCTCAACGAACAACATCGGTAAATATTATGTAAAAAATAATTTCTTCATTTTTGCATTTTTAATTAATTGTATGATTCGTATCAATTTTTCTTTCTTTCTTTTAATTAATGCATAATTTGTATATTTTTAAAGAAATATATATAAAAATAACATTTTAAATGTATATTTAAATGAAAATGTTTATAAGTCCATATAGATAAAGATATAACATCTGGAATTTGAGCTGTTGACACTGAAATAACTTAGTTATATACTATTGTTAAATTAAGTATTTGTAAAATGTTTAACTCACATTATTTCATTATTTAGTAAAACAACGTGACTGAAATTTAAAAATATGCTTTCGATTGCTTAACAAAGAATTCAGAAATTAACTAGTACTGGAATCGATACCAGGGATAAAATAGCACTGAAGCACTGGAATTTGTTAGAAATTAAATGGCAATTCGAAATATATTTTAGGAAATGACTTTTATTTAAATATTTACTAAATTTAAAAATGCTACCTGAAAAACTCAAAAAAAAAAAAAAAAGAGTGCATTTTTTACAAGATTTATTAAAATAAATTAATAAACCCAAAAGGTTTATATAATAATTTAATATACTTCTCGTATTTTATAGTTTATTTTTTATCAATGAATAATTACTATGATTTTAATTTATTTTACATTTTTATTAACTTGCTTTCTTGTATCTTGCAATCGATTTTTAACTAACTTCCCGACTAGCAAGACATTTGAAACTTTTAAAATAGCTGAGAACACGATGACAAGGTATTCTTTTAACACTTTTAGCCATCTTTAAACAGAATTGAATTCATTTTCAGTAAATTTTCAGTAAGAAAATTGGAAACCAAGTAGGCTCTTTTATTAATGCTTGTATAAATCTCATATATGTAATTCAATTAATAAATGTTTGAAAATTTCTTATAATTGCTCTCTTTACTATGCATTTGATCATTTTCTTTCAAGTTTATAGGGTAATCCATCTTTTCTTTTTTTTTTTTTAAGTATTTATTAATTCATAGATTTGTGAAGTTTATATAATTCAACAGAAAATTTAAAAATGTTATGAAAAGTTATTGATATTTATAACGTTATAAAGTTATAAATATAAAAAGTTCTTTTTATCTTGTAATTATTTTGTATTAAGTGCTACAGATTTCATGCTGGTTCACTGAAAACTGTCCATGCCATACCGAGCTGAGTCCAAATTATTTTTTAACACCAGATGAAGTAGAAATTTAGCTTCTATTCTTTGATGAGAACATGTATATGCTGATAAGGAAGATGGATTAAAAATAAAAGAATTGAAAAAAAAATGCCTTTGTGTGACCATTTATTTAAAACAAAGTGACTTATATTTGCATAAAAAAAGTAGACTAGATCGAAATGTACCTACAATGATTCATAACATTATATGTATTTTTTAGTTTGCTTTCAGGAAAATGGACACGGCAGCTTGGTAGAGCTCCGAGCTCTAATGGAAAGACTGCACTGAGAAAAAAATGTACCGCCTTCCTCTAGAATGAATAAGTGGCCATTTTCTAAATTCCTTAACTAGAAATACAGATTTCCGAGCTATGCGCATAAGGCACGCCAATAAACTGAATAGACGAAATGATCGAGAATTTCTAGTTTACACATTTCTAGATGGTGAAACAGTATTCTGAATATTCCGAATCTTTTGTATTGCGAGAAATTCTCGCTTGAGTTTGTAGAATTGGGTAATAAACCAATATTATAGTTGCTAAAACCCGCCTCTTGTAGTCTCATTTATTTGCAGAGATTTTTAAATAAGTTTGCCTTCGATAATATAGGCAAACGCTCTAGAATTCTAATAGGGATTCTACAAGTCGCTTTTCAAGGGAACTAGAATTTATAAGGATGACATGGAACTGTTTTTTTTAGAGCCACAATTTAGATTCTAGATGTCAGTTACAGAATTTTTTCTCAGTGTGCGGGTTCGATGCTTGAACCGTCGAAGACCGTCGTGTACATTACTGGTGGCTGGTGTACATAAAATCCTTCGAAGCTGCAATTTTTCCATGTTACGAAATTAAGACTTTTGGGTGTTACCGAAGCAGAGGAGACATCCTTTCAATTTAAATTCTGATAGCATATCGCCAGACCACCCGTAGGGCTGAATACCAGACCATTGTCAATTGCCTAAAATGTAGCTGAAACCATTATTAAATCACTCAAGTGATTTCAAAACATGATAATTTCTTCTTTTTTTTTACTTAAAATTTACGATATTCATAATTTAAAAAGCGAGGGAAAAACACAGTTTTAACGTAAACAGCAATCGTGAAATGAGCTGATTATTTTTTTTTTCTGTTTATAACTTGAAATAAAAAATATACTCTGTTTATAGTAGTTTCGTTATCATTTAAAAAGTTTTTTTTTTTTTTTTTTTTTTTCTTTTCTTCTCGTTTTTTTTTTTTTTTTTTTTACTAGCTATAGAAATTAATTTTTACGTACATAGTTTATTCAAATCTCCATATTTAGATTACGAGCATTCTTAATATTTATATCTTGTATATTTTACATATTTCGTAATATCTTTGGAATCTGTAAAATTACAAGTATGGCTGATAGAAATTGACTTTAAAAATATAATTACAAAGGGTGACTAAACTATTAGAATTTTTTAATTTTAATTTTCTATTTTTTGAAGAAATACTCACGAAATGGCCTTGAATTTCAAGCATGAAAACATTTATAAACTCACATTTTTCACTATCGATTTAGTCACGAATGCTGTTAGATGACGAACTACAATTTGAAAATTAGCACAAATATTTTGAATCAGCCTGTATTATAAAAAGCTAAAAGTGACTTGTAACTTTAACACATGATTTTACATATACACTACATGTAAGCTTTTTTGTGGGAAAATACGATTATTTAGATAGATGTAATTTTCTTTTTCAAAAATTATTGCCTTTTTGGCAAGTTTTTTACTTATAGCAAGAATGATTTTCAACAAAATTATACAAAACTTGCAGAAAAATTGACAAAACATTAGAAAAACATTAGAAAAGTCATTAGAAAAAACATTAGAAAATTCACACGAACAATTTTCTTTGAGATATGGGCATTTGTAGCAAATATTTTTAACCGAGGGAGCGTGAATGATATATTGGTAAACTTATGTCAAAAATTCTTTCGGATAACGTAAAAAATAAACAAATTATCGACAAATGAATGAGTTAGATTTTAGATATTTTCTAATGTTGAAATTTCATAAAAGGTTTTTCTCATGTCTCGTATTTAATTTGGAGTTCCAATTATTTCAATTACGTTGAAAAACTTTTTTTGGGGGAAAAACCCCTTACGGGTTTATAAATAAAAAATGTTTCATTTATTTACCAAGAGTTGTGAGCTTATAAAGGGTTTTTCTTAAAAAAGAATATTTTTAATGTGGTTGGAATAATTGAATCTTCATATTAAATACGTGACGTATCAAAAACAGGTTTTACTTTTTATTATATGTATACACAAATATTAATCTATACGCACACCTAGTTACTTAATTGAAGTTAGTGCAAAATGGCACTTTTCTAGTTTATCAGTTAATCCTGCATCCTGTAATAACGTGAACGCTGTATACAAATGCTTGAGATGTTTTTAAAAAATAAAGCAGAGGGTATGGTTATATTATTGAGGTACACGTGTGAAAATATTCCGAGAACAGGTCAGAGGGCAATTTCATACAATTCTAGAAAAAAGTTTCTACTGCTCTTGAGCACCCAAAAAGCATTCTTTTAAAGACAAATGTTTTCCTCTTTGTAAAAAACACAGTTTTTTCAGTATCTTTCGTTTTCATAGGATTTTGAAAACACCCTTACGTTAGATCTAGAGTTGACATAAACACTGTTGAGTTAATGTTACCCAATAAATCGTCAATAACAAAAACAATTTATTAAGGGTACATAGTTATGGCGCGTAACAACCAAAAGCTTAACAACCTAAAGGATATTCTACAGGTTTTCAATTTTCTTTCCAACACGACTGGCTAAAACGACTGGCGAAGCATATGGAAATGTTGCTCAGTTTATTATCCCTTCCTTTAATATTTTGTCTATGCGCCAATCTATCATATCCTGTTTACTTTTGCCATGAAAGTTTTGTTTACTAGATACTAGACCTTTACTAGCCGTATCGAATTCATGACATGCAATATGCGACATAGGGAATAAATCTCTAAACTTTCTTAAAAATGCCTTAAATTCATGCCTTAAATTCATTGCCATTAAGAGCGCCATATTCAAAATTAACCTGCAACGCAGGTGCTTCAGCTCTTTTAAGTACTTATTTATCCTCGTAGATGGTTAGTACTTTTGTAAAAGTGAAAATCTACCTTCTTATGTTTCATAAAACCTACCCCCATAATGCAAGGATATTGTAATTCCTGTATTACAGAAATGGCCAACCTGTTTCTACATTATGGATTTTTAATTTGGTGATAAAATTTCCCTTATTAAAGCATTTTAATCCTTTAGTAGATGTAACTTCAAGGTTGGTTCTTTCTAACCTTTTAAACGAAATATTCGTTTTAAGTTTAGAAAAATAAACAAAACACCGGTCTGCACCAGTATTCCAAATTTAGGGTACGACCACACCGTCTAGTACTAAATTCAGACGTGGGAGATCTTAGAGGCGTTGAAAAAATAGTAGTTTCTGACTCTCTGTCCATGCGCCACTTAATACTCCAACAGATGCCTAGCTTACATATATTTACCGCTTCATGCACTACGAAAGAATGTTGATCCAGGTCCAGCTTCGAGTTTGTTCAACGGGGGGATAACTGTGATTCATCGATTGTAAAGTTTGAGTATTGTTTCGAGGGTTGATAAATGATTTTTGCCCGTGTTACCCTGCTGTATTATTATTTTGAAAATAATTTTAAGGGAGTGATTTTCTTTTCCTGTTTGTTTTGATAATTTCCATTATATGACTGTCGTTTCTGGTATTTTTATAATGTAGCAAAAAGATTGTCGGATTCTGTTATGGTAATTAGTGACAGGTATCATGTCAAGGCAATGCTGTATCGGAACGGCAAATAGCGTTATTACAATGTTTGAAACAGCTTCAAATGAAAGATTAAGCTCAAACTCTTTAATAATGTCTAATTTCCGTAATGGAAATGTTGTTGGTTCGTTATAAAATCTGATATTACGGCTATACAATTCTTTAAGCAATTTAATTTTATTTAAATATACTTGAAAACGCACCTTTAATTTTTCTTTCATAAACATTATAAATAAGATTTTGACTCACGTTTTAGATGCTAGGTTGTCAAACAGAATTTTTCCATCCCTCTTTAACCTATTTTTGAATAGCAAAAAATTTTCCTCGTCTTTATTTTTCTGAATTATAAAGTATTCCAAGTAAAAAAAAATATCTATACTGCTTGTAAGTAGTTAAATATATTATTGCGGGGAAGTGGTGGGGTCCACATGCTTTAGGCGCCATTGTGAAGACCGGTCTTGTACGTCTTCTTATGTACGTCTTTATTCAATTAATGAAATGCAAACACTGAAGTAAACGTAATAAATCAGTTTATTCAAATCTTTTAATTAAGGGGGGATGGGAAAATTCTCTCTCTCTGCGTATTTGATTTCAATGATTCCTTTGAACGCAATATTATAAATGTTTTAATATTATCACTAAACTTGCCTGTGACGTAACTGGCGTCAAAATCAGATGCATTCTTCATTACTACACTGGGGGTAAGCTGAACTCAGATTGATCTTGAACGCTCGAGTACGCTTTTAACATGTCTTTTACACACTGAAAAATCAGTTTGCATTCATATGCTATCTACTTTCCAAGAAACTTACTCAAATATAATTAACTACTACTTTCACGAATATAACAAAATATTTTACGATGAATCCGGACCCGATAACAGTAATGTATCAATTTCACAAATACCTTATTTATTTAATCCTTAATTATGAATAAGACATAAGCTGAAATTAAAGCTGTATAAATTAAAGCTGTTTTTAAATATGCCAAATGGTGACCACCTAACGAAAAATGATCGATTTTTGTTTTACTTAATTTAATATATGTTTGAATAACATTTATTTATTTTTAAGATGTAGCCTGTGCCTGTCGCGTTTTTAAAAAATTCTTTAACCCACAGGAATATTCCGTCTTGAATTCTGCAGGTGCAACCTTCTTTTATGCAAATAAAGAAGCAGAGAAGTGGTTAAAAAAAACTGAGATGTAATATCGGATTAGGGGGAAAAAACTGACAAACTGGGGGTTGAACTATGGCGATTCAATTTTTCTTTCATAGTAAATTAATATTAAAATAAAAATTACTTTTATTATTATTATTATTTATGTGTAAGTATTTAGTTTTGTTACACATATTTTCCAACATGCGTTCTACAACTGCTTTCTTTCATTATTAGTACGTTCGATTCCCTTAAACATAGAGCAGCTTCAAAATGTACTTAACCGATTATTAAGTAATATGGTTTCGTTTAAAGATTATGATATGATTTTTTATTTCTTTTAGTTTTTTCAGCTTTCAGACATTTTTATGCATATGCTGAGTTGTAAACGATGTTATAACTGTTTTTACTTCCATTACCTTACTACCGTAGATAATAGAAGTATTGTATTCGATCCAAAAATTCGATATCGAGTTTTCCCCTGATTTACACGTTTTAAGGACCCCTGAGTCCAAAAAAGTAGTTTTCGGCAATTGGTCAGTGTGCGTGTGTGTGTGTGTGTGTATGTGTGTGAGAGTGTGTGTATGCATGTGTGGAATATTCTGGCTATATATCCGAAACCAATAAAGATAGAACCACGAAACTTCAGAATTGATACAGGTCTAGTATACAGATGAATGTCCCAAATTTTGGAGAAAATTGGAAAATCGAAAGTGGTTCATCGGAAACCGGAATTGGGAACGTAAGTCCGTATCTCAAAAATGGCTCTAACGATTTTCTTCAAAATTGCTGTATAAACAGTCTATTAGATGTCTTTTCGAATGATACAGTTGGTTAGTTAAGGAAATTTGATAGGCGTCCTGTATAAATAGCTCAATTTCAGGTCTCGCAAGTGCGTTCCTTAAAAAATGGCTGTACGGATCTTTTTCAAACACTCCATATAAACTACCTTTTAAATACCATTTTGTGTGCAATTATTGTTTTCCAGTCAGCAGTTGAGTATACCAAATTTTAGCAAAAGTTGGTGTCTCAAAAACAGCTCTAATGATTTTCTTGAAAATTGTTACATAAATCCATTTTAGATACACTTTTTCATGTATTATGTGGTTGTCATAGAAAAATTAATGGTCATTCTGATTAGACAGTTCAGATTTAGATCTCGAAAGTTGGTGTTTAAAAAAAATAACTGTATCATGATTTTTTTTTTCTTATTTTTTAACTCATTGTCTAAACTCTGTTATATGTGTTTACACGTGTATCAAGTTTATCTTACTGGAAAATTCCAAAAAATGCGTATAATATCTCCAAAAAATGCATATAATACGTGTAATAGTGGGTAATAGAAGTCTTGTGTTTGTTTCACACCAGATTTTTAAAATGTTATATTGACCGATGTTCAATAATTTAAATCTGCACGAGGATTAACAGAAAAGAAGTAATAAATAAAGAATCACACTCCTATGAAAATATCGACCGTTAAGTTAGTTTCAGACCGAAAGTCAACTAGTTATATAGCATTTTTTCTTCTTTCTTTTTTTTCTTTTTTTTTTTTTTTTTTTTTTATATATCACGAATACAGTCATTGAGGAAGTTCATTAAAAGTTTATTAAGTTACTCTTAAATTAATAATTGTTACATTACTAATTCTAGTATTATATCAACACTGTTAAAAAAAAAAAAAAAAAAATCTGTTGCAAAACATAAAATTTTGTAACTTGGCTTTTGTTTTATTTATTTTTACTGTGTATCCTACGGGTGAAGACAGATATGTACGAGAGTATTTTCTGTGTTTGGTCTATTGCGGAAAATTCTATAAGCGTATAGTTCCCGTACTATGCGAATATTTTCTGGCAAATTTGCTACTAGACATTTTCTGTGATATGACCTTTTTTTGCAGTAAATAATTTATGTATAACCAAATACAGTAATAGAATAATAATAATAATGTATTTTAAAATTAAATAATCGAAAATTAGCAAACGTTTTAATAAATTATTAGATATTTAATAAATTATTTTAATAAACTATTTTAATAAACTATTAACTTAGCGATTTTGAATAAAATATATAAAAACGCTTAAAAGGTGCATCATTTCATAGATAATTGAACTTTTAAACCTGATTCCTGTAAGAAAATTAAAAGTATAAAGACCAGGCGTTGGCGATACCTTTCTCAATCATCTCATTATTAAAACACATTCTTTTGTTAAGGGAAAAACACAAACAAAAAAAAAACGGCATTTGAGCCTGCAGAAATCTTTCAACAAACCTAAAATCAACATTATTTCATATTATTAAGTGACTAATGAAGAAACAAGAGAATGAAGGAAAGGGGAAGTGGAGGCTTTTTAGTTCTGAAAATTGATACATCAAAGCTGTTTACCAACAATTTTTCCAATTGATACGCAGTCTCTCCGACTGTTTTTTGTTAATCTGCTTTTTGTTACGTTCTTTTTTAAGTTGCCGAAAAATATAAAACTGGAGATTCGATTTTCAATGGTATATTAAAAATACAAAAATTCTCTTTCTCGATTCACGCAGTTTTAATAATAATTATATATTAGTTGTACATAAAAAATTCCCAGATGTCATCTACTAGAGGATAGAGGATAGAGGATAGCATTTTCTAAAAAAAAAAATTACAAATAAAATGGTCCGAAGTAGAAGTCATTTTATCATCGAATTTATGCATACTTTTTTTTTTTTTTTTTTAATTTGAACTTCATACATATACATACGTTTCTAAAAAAAATTAATGTGTTTTTTAGAGATTTTGCTCTTTCATTACGTATTCAATATTTTATAGTTTTAGATGTTAGCAAATTCTTTTTTTCTTCCTTCTTTTTTTGTAAATAGACGACACGCGTTCCTCAGAACTCTATAAAATTTATTTTGTTTATTTTTAAAACTTTGTTTATAAATGATCGTTTTGCGTTTATTCACTGAATACCGCATCAACGATGCCAGAGACATCCGACCTCGCTTTTCTGGTTACAGTGCTTAAATGGGTCTGGCTAATTCATGCCTTAATGAAAGATTATAATTAACAACAAAACATATTTGTGAAGCATGAATTTATTAAAACATAAACGGTATTTAATTACATTTATTGAAATATACCTTTATAAAACCTGCCTTAATATTCTATAAAATTATTTGTTAATTAAATTGCATTATTTATTTTTAATTAAATTATATTGTGTCTAAAACAAATAATCTTAAAGTTATTAATCCAAATAATTTTCAAAATAGTAGAAGAGAATTTTCGATGTCGATTTAAAATAATAACAAATCAAGTTAACTGAAGTAGAAAGATGTAACTCGAAGAGGAAATTTTCAAAATGATACGGTAGACGACTTATTAAAACAATACTCTTTATTTTTATTTATATATTTAATTGCGCTATGATAACATATGCGATGGCGAGTATTTTCATTGGGTAATTTATATAAACAAATGCATTTTCTTGCTGAATATAGATTCGAATATAATTTAATATGCTGTATAAATTTGTGTGATTAGCTTTTAAAATGATGCAAATAAATGTTTTTTAATTAATACATAAGTTACATTCCAATAAATTTTAAATTTCATTAAAAGATTGAAAGCACTTTCTATCAGCTAAACCACTTTTTAGTTTTGTTTTAAAATGAATCTTTGTTAAAAGAAAGTCTGCAGAAAGTTTGAAAAAATAAGTATTAATACTACTACTCAGTAACTAAAATAAATGATTTTTTAGTGTCAATTTAGCGTAAAAATCTATTTAAAGGTGCTAAAGTTTTTTTTATTGGCGTTTTTAAAACGCATTAATAAATTTGAATGAAAACGACGTAATTAGTGCCACAGGAAATATAATATCCGTAATTTATTAAACTTAAAATAATACGACTGTTAATATTATTTTAACAAGAATATTTAATATGAATATACAAAGTATAATATGAATAATAAATATTATTTTAAGAATTTATGGTTTTCGTACCTTAAAACAGCAATTTTCCAAAACGTTTATAAACATATTTAGGTAAAATAAATTAATTTAATATAGAAAAAAATATTAATTCTATAATATAGAATGTATTTTAACTAAACGTATATTTATAAATTAAATTTTATTCCAAAAATTAAAATACATATATTGAAAATATATTACACAAATAAGAATGATCTCGTGCAGAATTTTCATTGAATTAAAATTTTCATTGAATTAATAAATAGGTAGTTTAATATAAAAGTATATTTTTAAAAACTTATTTAGAATATAATACGAAGAATGTTCATTTATATTGAGTCTAAATTTACAGTTAAGTATTTATTTTTCATTGAAAGTTTTCGATTAAAATTTAAATTTCGAAAAGTTCATATATTCTAATCGGAAGGATTGAGAAATTGTCTAAATCCTTTCTTAACAATCGTTTACTCAACAATATATTTACATTTAATGATTAATTAAACGGGGAAACTTTAAACTACTTTAAACTTTCAGATTACAGTGCTACTATTTCCCATATGTCTTTAACTGAATTAAAGAAAAAACGCTGTTAATGGTAATGGGATTTAATGGATGGAATACATCGAATAAGTTATTTGAATTAACTAAATTGTTTTTTGATTAAGTCATTTCCTTAATCACATTAAGTATAGTTAAATAAATTTTAAACATAAAAGTAAAACAAAAGATTAAAAAATAAAATGTACTGCTAAGTGATTAAAGGGAAAATAAAATAAAATATTTGCTTTTTTTTATATATGTATATTATATATATATACATATTTATATCAATCTTAAAATTTTAATGCATTTAAGAATTAATCTAATGGTACAAATATAATAAGGAATAGCTTGAATTACATTAAAATTGAAAGAGTATTACATATACTTAAAAAAATACCGATTAAAATTTAAGTATATTAATTTAATTAAATTAAGTATACATAAAAATATTTATATAATTTGATTTTAGAGTTTTTAACAATTTCAATTCTCGAAGGAAATCTTAATGAATTCTTAATTCGTTTTAATAAAATATGCCTTTAACTTAATGTACTTAAATTTAAAATTGCATGGTTCCGCTTTTTAAATAGAATTTATCCACAGCAGCTAGATGGAATACACACACACACACACACACACACACACACACACACACACATATATATGCATATTTTTAAGTACACTGAGGTTTTTTTGGAAAACCTTAAGATTTTCCCAAATTGATGAATTTTAAGACTTTAGTAAAATCTTAAGACATTTTGACTTGAGATTTTCAATATTATATTTCTAATAACATATAAATGTATATATGTATGGTTTTTGAATCATATATGATATCCGGACAAGGTATGATATATAAATTATGGCTAGAATTCATGATATATAAGTATACTGACCAAACGTCCCCATTTTCTGGGGACAAATGGAGACAAATGGTGACGCCCTTTTTTTTGAAGGCATTTTTCTAAATTTTAAAAAATTGTAGAAACTAAATTATTAATCAATAACACTTTATTTTGAGTCCTTGTTTATTAGGAATGAAAAAATACATCCATAATTTGATAATTGTAGCAATTTTTAATGCTTCTCTATTATAAAGGTACTTTGATCTCGTCAGCCTATATATATAAGTGAAATGCTTTAAGAAACTTGAGATAATTGTTTTGCTTAAATTTAAAATATGATTAAAATAATGGAGGCAGAAATTAATTTTATTGTATGTAATATTCTATTAAATACATTTCACTGTTAGTTAAAGAGAAAACATATCTAGAGTACTATACTAATATACTTTCATAACTGACAACATTTTATTTGTTGTTAAATGAAAACAAAAACAAAAAAAAAAAAAAAATAGAAAATTCTACTTTTTAATTTTGTTCTTCGATTTTTGTCAAACTGGGATTATGATGCTGCAAGAGACATTCAAAAATGAAATTGAAGTGTAATGTTTAAATTACTCTTAAATTTTTGAAAATGCGAGCATTATTGATTTAGCCTGTATTCATTCAATATTGAAAGCAATGGTAAAAAAATTTCAAGAATTAAAAAATATTTTTGTTAAAGATTATGTGTAACCATTAATAGTAGCCCAGTTATACATTTGTAAATTAAGATAATGTTTATAACGTATGTTGGGAATAGTAATGCCGTGGAAATATTTGCACAAAAATGACAAATGGGCGTTGGGCCAACATATAGTCAGCCAGCCTTAATCTCAACATCACCACCAAATTAAAAGGGAATGACAGGTACGGCGCTATAAAGGATTTGGCATGATATTCAATTATAATCCTAACTGTATGAATGAAATAAAATTAAGTATTCACTTATATCCTGAGACCAAACCTCACAAACAAAATTTGTATGGGCCAGAATTAAAACGACAGTGGGTTTTTTGTTGGGCAATGATTATAAATGGTCGTTGGCTAGATTGGTGGCCCAATTGTTAGCAAACCTTTGGCCTATATGCAGTATTTAACTTTGGCAATATATTTTGGTATTTATTATTTACTATTTTTATACTTTCTTGCGAACAATCAACATTCTTAACAATATTTTAATGCGTGTAATAAAATTATGTATTTTCTTTTAAGTTACGCAATGGTTAGAAATGCGCCGTTATATGAAAATTTAGCACATCAATTATTGTTGGATTTATAACGTTGTTCATTATGGTGGGACAACCATAGTTTCCCCAAAAAATAAAATGCCATCGGAGGGCCCTGTTGCCAGACTTTGCGACTTTTTTATTAAATAGTCACCAATAATTTTGAGAAGAAATATTTGATATACATAATAGACGAATCAAACCGAAGAATTGCCTATTATGTATATCAAATATCACTTCTCAAAATTATTGGTGACTATTGAATGAAAAAGTCGGAAAGTCTGGCAACACTGACAAAGGGGATAAAAAAAGAAAGGAAGACGTTGGGCCATCTGCAACTATCCCAACTAACCAAGTGCCAACCACGCGAACCATCTGCTGATGAGCCAACGACTCAAGTTTGTAGGGAAGGCATCAGAATAGTTAAGCATCATTAGCTCAGAATACATTGTAATTTTTTTCGCTCTAATTATATTTATGCTGAGGTGAATAATTTTAATATACTGGTCATTTTCTTTCTTTTCTTTTCTTTTCTTTTTTTTAAACAGAAATTTTTTCAGTGTCGTTTTCTAAAGATAAAGATTTTCAATCTTTTTTTTTTTTTTTTTTTTTTTTTTTTTTTTCTGAATGTTTCTTTAGTTTGTCAGTCTTTTTTTTTTTTTTTTTTTTTTTTTTCAGAGGAATCTGAATTTGAGTTGATATTTGTTAGTCCAACAATTTTCTCTTGACTCATTTTTTCAAATGCTGAAATATCCTTGTTTGCATTAATACATGCAATTCCAGTGAAAGAATGCTGCAAATTAATTGAATTGTTTACGTCATCTTATTACTCTTTAACTTCTGGAGTGTTTGGTTCATCAATATGGAAATAATATTTTAACATATATTTATATTTAGTGAGAATGGATTTCAACAAAATTTTACAAAACTTGTAGAAATTGAGAAAACACTATCGAAACATTATTCTGAAACATAAAATGCATACGTTTAATGTTCGATAAATTAGGAGTACTTCTTGTAAATATTTTATTAATAAGCCAGAGCAAAAGATAACACTTAAAAATATAAAAACAAATCTGATGTATTAGTGTTAATATAAAAATATCCCCATCTATACTCATGTTTTATAAGTGTTATTTAGATTGTATTCACTTTCAACATATAATAGGATTAATTATGATTCAAGTAAAATAGTTTTGTATTAATCCTTTTAAAATTTTCTAACGTATTAGTATTAAAAGAGCTTCACCAACAGTAATGTTTTATAGGCGATATTAACAGTGTGTACTCTTTGAACACATTATTGGATTAATTATGATTAAAAAAAGGGGTTTTATATTATTATTATTATTAATATTTAATTTTGCTGCAAAAAAAAATCTTTATAAATTTACATTTTAAAAAGAACACGTGACTAACTTTTATGGCGATTCATATACTCAAGTTTTCGACAGGCTTTGTTGCTCCACTTGTTTTCATACTAGAGTTAATTTTATCGGGACATGAAGAGGACTACGGACAATTACAAACATCCATGAATGAATCGGGACTCAAACCAACACCTCCTGTAATAATGCCTCCGAGCTGAGCTCTACGTCATGGAAGATCGGCTGATTTTATCCAATCAACACTTCCTATGATACATGTTGGATCGTGGGGATTGGATGAAATCGGCCGATCTTTCGTGACGTAGAGCTCAGCTCGGAGACATTATTACCGGTGGTGTTGCTCAAACCCGGCACCTGATGACATGTGCTATAATCTTTCAGCTATCATATAGCTGATTCATTAACTTGAAAAATCATATTCATGCTTTTTTTTTTATCAATAGCATGTAAAAGCAATCTTTGATTTTGAATGCAGATGTAAGATTTGCTTTTTTTAATATCCTTTAAAATAAAGCCAATTTGATGACTAAAATTAAATTCTAAAGGTATCAAGAAATAATTTTAAACATTTATTCGGTTCCATGATTAAAAATATTTTAAGTATCTTACATGTTTTTCAGGAGTTTATCAAATGTTGACATAATATAAATATATTTTTAAAGATAATATTTTATAATATTTGATATATTGAAAAATAACAAGCAATTTTCTTAGTTGTTTAAAAATTCAATCTCAAATTCATAAACATGCTTCATAAATTTCACTACGTTAAAAATAAATTAAATCTTAATCCTTGTTTTCAAATATTTATATTTTTCATCAAGTTTTATTTCTTTGAATAAATATTCCAGGAACCAGTAGTGAGACAAAAATATTTTAAAATCTTGTCTATAAACAATTTCTATAAAGGGTTTTAATAGTTAGATTTCTTAGATAGATGTTTTAAAAAAATCCAAATATTAGTCAGTAAAAACTATTTTAATGTAGTAATAGTTAGTTATATAAATTTCCTATTAAAAAAGTATTATATTTAATTAAATTTTACATTTATGAATGATAATAAAAATAATATTTTAATTTTAAAATAGCAATCATAATTTGTATGAATATTGATAATTTATTTACTATTTAGTTTTAATTCAGGGTTTTGCTTTCTTATTTTAATAAAATTTTAAATTTTTGACCAATACATTACATTATTTAAAAAAATAATAGTCATCACAGTACTTAATGGTCACCACTCATATCATTGAATTTTTATATATAAGTAATTGATCATTTAAAATGGAGTAAATATTTTAGCAGAATAAACTCATTTTGTTGAATGATGATATTAATAATGCATCTTTATTTAAATAACTTTCCTATTAAAATTAGTTTCCAAATAAAAATCCAGAGTATTTATCGTATTTTGTTAGTACTCCAAGTGCATTAATTTCAAGTGTAAGGAGCAAATTTGAAAACGTTCCTGAAAAAGAATTAATAACTGGTATTATTTTGTAATTCCTTTCTCTGGATAAAATACTAAAATTACTCTAAACAACAAAATTCTACTGCTGCTAAAGTAAGTTTAATATATATATATATCTAATAATAAATGAAACAAATAAATTATCAGTTTATCTAATTCTTCAAATGTTAGGCAATGCAAAAATTTTTTCGACATTTTAAACCTATTAAGAAAATAGCATTACAGGAACATTTAAAATGTTTTTCAGATGAAATTTTACTCTATATTTTATGTCACATATATTTATCGAGCACACTGCGTTATTATTAAAGAAAATACATTTTTTTTGTTGTTGTTCACAGTGCAGTGTATTCCTAAAATTATTAAAATGAAATAATTTAATAATTAATTGTTAAATTATTAATTAATTGATTAACAATTATGTAAATTATTCTTTTAATAATTTAGAGCATTTAATTATCTCCCCAATTAATTAAGTGGAATATCATATTTATACAATAAAATTACATGAACTAGTATCGAAAACATCCGGAGGCCTCCTCGTCGAAACTCGAATGTTTTTGGCGCCTGTGTGTACCATGATAGCGACCGTAAATGTCACCAAGTTGATTTTTAAATCAGTACACATATTCATGAGCCACACAGACTTAGCTCTATATGTTTTGATGTGCATTCTGTTTGTAACTCATGTACAAGAAAAACGCCAAAGTATTTCTTGTCATTAAGGCCTGGGGACAGAATTTGTGTGTACCCCGAAAACGGCTACAAAATCGTCCGATTGACTTTCAGATTAGTGAACATGTTCATGAGTCATGCAAAAATAACTGTAAATATTTTGGTGTGAAAATTGTTTATGGTTCGTGTATAGAGACACGACAAAATATTTCTTATCATTACGGCCTACTGACAGATATTCGTTCAAACGCATTTTAGCGTGGTTATACTGCATTTAACATAATGAAATTAACATACACATTTTTAAGATGCTAAAGAGCATATTTTATGTAGAAAAAGGTGTGTATAGACTTAATAATTAATCTAAAGGATCATACAAAAGAATTACGGTAACATAGCGAAATCATCAAAATAACGCTATATTTGCTACAAATATTTATTAGCTACAAACAATTAGTGGCATAGTTCTTATTGGTGTATATAATATTTGGGACTCGTTTTCAGGGACAAACGGAAGAAGTTCGTAACATTAGAGCCATGAACAGATTTTCATTTAAGCATAATTTAACGTGGTTACGACGCATTTAGGAAATACAAATAAACAAACATTATTGCGATGCTTAAAAACATGGTTTCTCTAGAAGAAATTGAGAACAGATTTAAAAATTATTTAAACGTCAGTAAAAAGAAAAAAAATTCCAATACCTTTATATAATCATACAAATAATATCGAATTTTGGTACAAATATACATGGGTTACGAATAATTAGTTCTATTTTTTATTTTTGTATATAACTTTACTGCTTGTGTACAGGGATGCACAAAATGATTTTGTAATATTAGGATCTATAGAAAAATTTATTTTTAATAGCATTCTTAAATGGATATACTCCAATAAACATAGTGACATTAACATAGGTTATTAGAATGTTAAAAATCTTAGTTCCTCTTGAAAATCATAGATTTATAATTAGAAATCCCTTTACAGGGCTACAGAAAATAATTCCGATATGTTATGCAATCATCTATCATTAAAGTTTGTACAGATATTTATGAGTTACAATGAATTAGCTTTATAGATTTGTTATTGTTGTTGGTATTGTTGTAGAGCACTGAGAAAATTTTTGGGACTGACATCTAGAAATTGATTGTGGCTCTACACTGTTAAAAATGGTTTCTTAAAAATGGGCTAAATTGTCTCAAAATAGCTCCGAAACAATATGTACTTAAATTTGAGAAACCATGTACTCATTTTTGAGTGTACGAACATGCTCAAAAATGGAGTTGACCAATCAGAATCCAAATATTTCCATATTTTACATGTCAATAAACTCAAAAATGAGAACATGGGTTTTCAAATTTAAGCATATATTGTTTCGGAGCTATTTTGAGACACTTTAGCTCATTTTCAAGAAACCATTTTTAACAGTGTAGTAAAAAAAAAAGTTCCATGTCATCTGTATAAATTCTAGTCTCCTTTGAAAGCGAGTTCTAGAAACATCGATTATAATTCTAGAGAGTTTAATTATCGAGGGGTCAATTTTATTTTAATTTATTATTTATTATATTATCTCTGAAAATACAAGAGAATACAAGAGGCGGGTTTTAGCAAGTATAATTCGAGTTTATGACCCAGTTCTAGGAATTCAAGCAGGAATGTCTCGCAGTACAAAGGATTAATACTATTTTTAATATTGTTTCACCATCTAGAAATATATAGACTATAAAGACTATATATAGACTAGAAATATATAGACTATAAATTCTTAATCACTTCGTCTATTCAGTTTATTGAATTATATTATACGCATAGATCGGTTATCTATATTACTAGTTTTAAGGCTCAGAAAATAGCTAGTATTTCGTTCTAGATGAAGGCGGTATATTTTTTTTCTCAGTGAGGGACGCACAAAAGAATTTTGTGGAAGATATTTCTTTTAGGTAAAATTTAACATAACTAGACTCTATTCAATATAACAAAATTAAATATGTTATTAGAATGTTAAAGAACACGGTTCTGCAGAAAATGACAGATATAGGATTAGTAATTAGTTGTAGAGTTATACGAAGGAATTCTGATACTATTTGTATTTATCCGATTAACAGGAAATTTGGTACACATATCTGTGAATGATATGGGATTAGTTGTGTAGTTTATATTGTATATAATGATTTTAGATTGTCCCCTCTGCAATTCAGCAGAACCAATGAACAGACACCACATCCGTCGGTGTGCTTCACTTCGTGGCAACTCTGAAACTGAGAACTTTTAAGGCAATGACTTCGGTCACTTCTAGTTTTTGTCATCTTTTATTTTATTTTATTTTTGTATGTGTGTGTGTGTGTGTATTCCTATTCGATTTTTTGTAATCATTTTGTTGCTGTATTTGCCTTGCCATTGGAAATAAAAACAATAATGATTTTAGATTGTGTACAGTGATAAACAAAAATATTTTGATACACTATGTTCCAAAATTGACATTTAATTAAGTTCATTTTAACACCGTTACTTGGCATTTAATATGCATTTAATATGGTAAAACTAACATATATTACTAAAATTCTTAAAAGCATGGTTTTGTAGAAAAATCGTAGGCATAATATTATTAAATAGATAACAAGAATACTCAAAGAAAGTCAGATACACTATGTAATTATCCTGTTGACAGGATATGGATTCCAAAAAAGCATTGCACTACATTTCTGTCTGAATAGATCATTTATGTCATGTGCATATGATTATTGGTACAAAATAAAATGAAATTAACATATATTGTTGACACGTTCACGCTGGCGCATTTCGTTTACATAGTCTTCTCAAAAGTATCCGAGCACTAGTCAATAATTCAGATATCAAAAATGCACACTTAAAACTGTTTTGTTCAATAAATCCTTGTCGAATCATGTTCAACAAATCCTTGTTTTTAGACTGACTAAGAACATGACTCGACGAGGATTTATTTAACAAAGCAGTATTAAGTGTATTTTTTTTGGACAGGCATTATTGCTAGTGAAGGTCAGAATAATAAATCAACTATTTTATATACCAATTTTCATATTATCTTAAGCTCAAAAAAATAACTTATGATTCATAAAATTTTACACTCACTCAATAACTTCATGAACATTTTTTAATACTTTTTCAATTTATAGTAGAATTTCTTGGATTACCCGTTTATATATTTCCGCGACACAAACATAGGAACTAGCACAATATCTGCCAACTAAAAACTTGTAACCTTTTCTAAAACAAAAGAAAATTTGAAAAAAAAAAAAAAAAAAAAAAAAAGATAATAATTATAAAACACATCATCTTTTAGAAAGAGAGACTAGATAAAACACGCGTATAATTATATAATTTGTTAAAAAATACTTTAAAAACACGTAGGTATAAAACATTAATTAAAACTTATTTACAATTAAAATACGTTTGTTTCGAAGATTTGCGCTTTGACAACCAAAGCATCACCAGGAAAACATTTTTACAATCGTGTTCTTGAACGACAGCTCAGTATATATCACAATATATTAGAGTTATAGATGAAGTTAAGCTTGATGTAGAGGAAAAAATGTTGAAACCGGCATTCACAAAAAAAAAAAATCTGTTCTGGACGAATTATGACTGTGATCCTACGGGACCCACTGGAGTTGTTTATAAAATACCAATAGAATTAAATATAATAATATCCTTTATTCTATTGGTCATACTAAACGAACACTGAATAGAATAATTTAGGAGCACATTCGTAACGTTAAAGAAGAAAGAAGGTCAGCTTTAGTTAATTTCATTTATGTGGCGCAATGCCTATGTGGGATGAAGCAAAAATTATTTCAACTGCACAAAATCTTGAAGAACTATTTATTTCCGAAGCTGTTAAAATGACGAAACGTAATATTCAGCAGTTTTATTAAAAATCTGGCATTATGTTATAGATCTAAATATTTAATTAATTTTTATTTGCTTCTTGTATATTTAGATATATATTTAGAAGCCCATAATCTCTTTTTTGCAAGATAGAGTTTTTGACTGCATACCTGACACATTACAAGCTTAATACAAGTTTTCTAGAAGATCCATTTAATTTAAAGCCTACTAACACTCCGGATTCTACAGTCGGCAGCAAAATTATTGAAGCACTAATAATAATTCCTGCTTAAATGATGCATACATAATACTGTTTTGCTAAGTAAATATTTGTCGATTCATGGTATTATAGTAAATATTATAGTCTTATACTGTTTATAAAAAAGTAAGTAGATGATAAAAACTAGCGATCGAACTAAAAAATATATACATATGAAAAATGTAGATGTGTGCTTCAATAATTTTGCTGCAGACTGTACTCTATAATATCTTCTATAAATGTTACTGCCTTGCCAACTTATCCAGTGTTCATCTATAAGCTACTGCAGTCTGTTCTTTTCTGAGCAACCACATCAATGGATCCGCACCTCAAGCACTATCCTGTGACATGACGTTGCCTCCTTTTGTCCCAAAAGGTTTCTACCAATCTTATCCTGTGTTTCGTGCAGAACTGATTTTTTTGTGAAAGCTAGTTTCAATCTTTTTTCCCTCTGCATCAAATTTAACTTCATCTATAAATGCAAAATATTGTGATATATTTGAGATCCACTTTAAGAATACGATTGTAGAAAACGTTTTTCCTGATGATGCTTTGGTAGTCAAAGCGAAAAGCTTCGAAAAAAATATGTTTTAGCTGTAAATAAGTTTTAATTAAATATAATGTTTTATATCTACCTGTTTTTAAAGTGTCTTATAACAACTTAAATAATTAAAATTTCCTTTATCCAATTAAGTATAGATGAATATACTATGAACCAAACCAAATTGGATTGCAATATGCAGGGTGATCCAAATTTATTGAGCGGTGTTCCGGAATCTGGTGGACATGCGCTATGGGCAATTGGCGACGGTCTGGGTCTCACCTCTAGGGGTAGTCTGGACACATGCCACCACAATTTCGATCCTCCATAGCGGAGATGTGTCCTTTACTTCGATGACCTCCAGAGGAATAATTTGGAATAGAAACATTGAGGACATTGCGGCCACTACGGATTATAAGTGCATCAGTCATCATTACAATTCACGACGTTCTTCGTCCGGCTCGGGTATCGAGCCCGCAATATTCCAGTTACAAGTTCGGCGCTCTACCGTCCAGGCTGATTGGTTGATAATTTTCTTGTACCACCGCGACGAACTAGAGGAAAAGATGAATTTCTAAATTATTGAAGTGCATTAAAATTTTAGTTTAGCAGAACTTGTTCAAAATCAAATATCCATTAAATGACGAGTTTAGTAACTTTAATATTCATTTTACCAGACTGATCATTCATTGCTGGCCAAAATAATTTAACATGCACTAACAATAATTTTACCTAAATATTCCACAAATTTCTCCTATACTGATTTAATTATCTTTTAATTGGTACCTTATTACTCAATAAAACACCAAAAACTCAAATTAAAATGTTGTTTAAATTAAAACTATTTTATGAATTTAATATTAACAATGGATTCATGGATTTCATGGTTAACTCTACGAGATCAGTTAATAAAATTCTGTTTTGTCAGTTAATAAAATTACAATACACGTCAAATTCTTTTAAGTTTTACAATTTTAAATATTTATTGCTAAATACAGAAGTAGTTCAAGTTAATTTAAAAAAAAAGTTTATTTCATCAAATTAGTTTACTATCTGAAATTCAATTAGACGAATAAAATTTTGTTACTCATGTAAATACAATACTGTTACATTTTTTTTTTTTTTATGCATGTGAAAATTTGAAAGTTATTCTGACATTCGAAGATTTGCCTTAAAAAAAAAAAAAAAAAAAGGAAAAAAGAAAAAAATAACCATATATTAAAAAGATAACTTTTTTCGATGAGTATTGACTAGAACATACATTGCATCAAAAAATAAAAATCCACACCTGAGTACATTTTCTCTTACTTTCAATATCACGTTTCTTGATACTGCAAAGGAAATGTTGATACTGTTATGGTTATTACTAACTTTCTATACTAGAACAGACAAATCAGGATTCGAAAAAACACATTTTATTTTTATTTTTATGAATTATTGTTCTTTTCCCCCTTTAGTTTCATTTATCTTCGTGTTTCTCTTTTGAGAGAAAAATAGCTGATTTTCCATATCAAATTTCATTTTTTTTTTTTTTTTTTATTCCAGAAGGAAATATCGCTAACTTTATAGCATCATTATATAAAAAGTAATTTGGAAGAATATTTTGAACAATTTAAAATTTTTATTTTTAATGAAAAAAGTATACATTCAATTTACAGAAGATATGTATTTTCTTGTTTATCCAAATATTACGTTTGTTAAACTTTCAAACTTTGTCTGATACTTAAAATACGAAACATTATGAGTAATAACAATCAAATATAGTGCACTGAAAGTGCGTAAAATTATATTTCATTTATATTTTTAAGTATTTGTATTAAACTATGTAATATATAAAAAAATCTGGAGTGACTCCACTCGACTTTCCGAACAATGAGTAATTAACAGTTTTGTAGATAAAGTAAAGAAAGAGGAGTTGATAAAAAAAAAAAAAAAAAAAAAAGATAAAACCATAGTGAAGTGTTTGAGTATTTTTCTCGATATATTACACGATGTCTTATTTAACGCTACTGAACTTTGAGCCCATAGATCATAATGATAAAGAATTTTCGTTGTGTCCCTGTAAAAAACCTATAAATGCTAGATTCACCAAAATGCTTATAGTTAGTGCAACAGTGATTTATAATATTCATATAAATTTTCAGTTCAATTGAATAAGACGTTTAGATACTATCGCACTTTTAACTAGTATGTTGTGGCCAGCACATGACTTTCTTCTATATTTTTCTATACAAATTCACTCCGTAAAAAAAATTTATTAAAATTATTATTTAAAATTTATCTTCCATGATAATGCAGATGATTTCCATAATAGAGAAGTAGTATAACACTAAATATCCAAAAAAACAGTCAATTTTATTGTCAATATTACATTAAAAAAATCGATAACTTCATTTTAAATTATCGCAGATATATGGTTCAACCATTCGTTTTAAAGGTACTGGCGAGCTCTTTTGAAAGATACCCATCATGAAAATTTACTCCCCTCGGCGGGAGAATCCCCCCCCCCCAGGAAGGGGTGAGGCTCTTACACATACAAAAAAATTTTCCCAGTCGACTATCTCTGTTATAAATTATTCTGGTGAATTCCATAATGATTATTAAAAAATAATTTCCTTTATGCACATTTATACAAAATTTTGTACTATACCACCATGTTAAAAATTTAGAAAAAGCGGGATGGCAACGCAACCTGTAAGACAATCTTTACCAAACGTTGATAGGCACTAATTTATGTCGAGGTGCAACTACATACCAATTTGTATGGAATTCTGTGAAGTAGTTCCTGAGATACAGTTGCCACAAAAGTTTGTCACACCCACGCAGAGACTGACAGACAAACAGACAGACATGTTCTAAAAATGGTCAAATCGTGTTCTACAGCTCTCAAAACGTGTAAATCCATCAAAAAACCGAGGTCGAAAATTTTAATGAGTCCAATACTTTTTTCTATTGAATATAGAAGAAATTAAAAATTTAGTTCCACAGGCCATAAGGATAAAAAACTTTTCTTTGTGTCCCTGTAAAAAAAATATAAGTGATAAATTCATCAAAATCTATACAGTTCGTGCAACTGTGACCAATAACATGTGTAAAAATTTTTTGTTCAGATTAAATAAGCGTTTAGACGCTATCGCACTTTTAAAAATTTGGCCCCATAGGCCATAACGATAAATAATTTTTCTTTGTGCCCCTGTAAAAAAACTGTAAGTGCCGGATTCTCCAAACTCTATACAGATTGAGTAACCGTGACCTATAATATGTGTATAAATTTTTTGCTCAATTGAAAAAGGCGTTTAGATGCTATCGCACTTTTCAGATTTTGGTCCCATAGACCATAATGATAAAGAATTTTTCTTTGTGTCCCTGTAAAAAATCTATAAGTGCTAGATTCACCAAAATCTATAGGGTTCGTACTATGGTGACTTACAATATACGCACCAACTTTCAGCTTATTCGAACAAAGCGTTTAGACGCTAGCGTGTTCACTCACAGACATACACACATACATACATACACACATACATACATCATCGTAAAAATAGTGAAAACGGACTCAAGGGACCTCGAAACGTATAGAAACATCAAAATCTCGAATTCGGATTTTTGACATGATTACAATCCTTTCCTCACTATAGTGTTCGGAAAGTAAAAAGGAATCTCTTAACTTGAGTTTATATTGATGTCAGTGGCGGATTCAGAACTTACCCTTTTTTTTTTGCGGGGGGGGGGGCGCGAAGCTAAGATTTTTCAAGACGTTATTTCAGATCAATGAAAAATGTACAATTGTAATATTCAATAGTAAATGTCAGTGCTTTTTTTTAGGGGGGGGGGGGCTTCAGCCTCTAGTCCCCCCCCCCCAATTTTAGATCCGCCACTAATTGATGTATGGAAAAAATAGAAATGTGTATTTTAATAAGCGGTAAATCCTTTAAAACAGTATGTGTGCGCTTTTCATACGAGATCCTCAATTAAAATAAAATTAAACTTAACTATTAATAGTAAATAACCACTCTATAATTTGTAAAGTATTTAATATTAGAAGGATATAAAAGTGGAAATCAAAAATTTAATTGGTTTTTTTGATAAGATACAAAATAAAAAAAAATATATAATGAAATAAATAAAACAAACAATATCGTATTTTAGGACATATAAATTCGCAAGTCAGATAAGTCAGTTTTGCACCAGAAATTTTAATTTAGAAACAAAGTTATATTTGTGCGAGGTAATCAAACATTATATATTTACAAATAAAATATCTGGTGTAAAAGGTGTGTTCCTGACATACAGTTTTTATGCTGGAAAATATAGTAATGTAGTAAAATAGGTATTTGTTTCCTAAATAGATATGTTTGAAGACTTTGTATAAATTTGAAATTGAAAGGTTTCTTCTACTGAATCGGAAAAGTGCGCACTAATGGTATTTGAAGTGTTCATTATTGGTGCATTTTAGGCTCTTTGGGAAAATAGTCTTTCCAAAGCACGGAATCGTCGTATTTATGCATGTTTCTGAGAAAAATCGCAACGAATAAGCCAACAAACGAGAACTGCGTTTGAATCCGGCACTTTCTGTTTGCCTGTTGCGCTGTTGGGGTGGGTTAATAGTGCAGGCGCACGTGACGTCACTGTGACAGGTGATTCCGCGCGTACTTTAGAATGTAGGCAAAAGGTGGGATAAAGCACCAATAGAAAGGCAGATATTTTGCCTACATGCGCAAAAGTTGCAGAATAGCGTCGCTTGTTTATAAACATGCGCCTGCTCTATTGGCTCATGATGGTTCTAAGACTGGGTGGAATTCCTTCCATGGGGGAGGGGTCTACCTTGTACTTACGCGAATATTTGATAAATATGCGAGATACTCTAAACAGTTAGGCAAATGGTTGGGCCTCATGAGAGTCACTTTGAAAGCAGAACCTTGATGACTCGTGGCAACTTTTGACATTTTGCTGCGAGAGCAGTACTTTTCGATCACTCAGTGGCTACCCAGATGCATAAACACATCTTACGATTTCATACTAAATATTTTAATCTATTTTGAAATAAAATATTTGAGAACAAAGATTTTTCTAACTATGAGATTTGATCCGTCAAATATCTGATAATAGTTTTACAAACGGAAACTGGTTAGGGTCGTGGTATTTTTTGATCTTTTCCCATCTTTCTTCTTTTGAGAGGGAAGGGGAGGGAGGGTTGATCTTAAAAAAGAATATTGGGATTCTGTCTGATATATAAAAATTTAGAAGGTAATTTAATGTCAATATTGAGTTGTTTAATGGCTAGAAAGTGATCAGATATATTTATTTAAAATAAAATAAACAAACTAATGTGCATAGTACTTTTATGTTTCTTTGAATCTGGGAAGAGAGCGCACCTATAGCGTAGCTAGTTTAATTTTTAAAATAGATGAAACAAAATAATGCATGGAATATACCTTTTTTCATACGTCATAGAAATAGAAATATAGCTAGGCTGGATAGAAAAATTTTACTATACTACTTCAGGTTTAAATAAGTTAGTCAAGAACTGATGGAAAGAAATTAATTTTTCATATACTTTTCCGCAAGTGCCAAGACATATTTAGCGCTACTTTTTCTCTTTTCGCTGTCAGAGTAAAAGTTGTAAACATGTTTTAGAAGGGGAGGGGTAAATTTGATCCCTATTTTAGGAAGTTTTAAAATCACTTTTTTTTTTACAATTATTTGTTTTGATTTTCAACCTATTATTAGATTCTTTTTGTTTCCGTGATTATTGTTTATTAAGCCTAGTACATAACGAAAAATTCAAGATACTTTAACAAAATGTTTAAGAGACTTTAAAATTATCCGAAATTTCCAAAATATCAATTTTTTTTGAAAATGAAATAAGATTTTTGAAAAATGAGATTTTGAAAAAGAAATGAGATTTTACTTTTTAATGTTTCTTAATACCTTTCAGTTTGGGTTTTTGCCAAAGAAATTAAACTAATCCAATTTAAAACTAATCTTTATTCAACTTGACACTTTCACCGAAACCATCGCCATCTAACACTGAAATCAACTTTTGACCTTGACACTTCCAGTGCAACATTTTTATGCTCATCTCGACATTGTCACCGAAAACCACCACATCTAACACTGGATCCGACAGGTGACCTTAAATTTTTCAACTCAACACATCTATGCTCAGCTCGACGCTGTCACTGAAACTACTACTATTCAACTCTAGATCGACTGGGGACCTTCACTCTTCCAACTCAACACATGTCGTACTTTACAGACTCACATCGAAAATGATGCCCAAACAAAAGTTTAACAAAGTAAGTTCTGAGTCAGCTTCTTTATTTTAGGAAGTGTTGCATTGGAAGTGTCAAGGTCAAAAGTTGATGTCAGTGTTGGATGGCGATGGTTTCGGTGAAAGTTTCCGGTTGAATAAAGATTAGTTTTAAGTTGCCGTCTTCAATTTACTCCTTTACACACTTCTTATTTAAGATGGAAGATAATCCCCGTGTTGAGGCTGTAAACTAGCCTCCACAAGTCGGCTTGCGTATATAGGAGCTCTAAGCAACACCTCCTGTAATAATGCCTTCGATCTGAGCTCTACGTCATGGAAGATGCCGATTTTATCCAATCAACACTTCCTATGATACGTGTTGGATCGTGGGGATTGGATGAAATCGGTCGATCTTCCGTGACGTAGAGCTCAGCTTGGAGGCATTATTACAGGTGGTGTAAGACTACTATATAACAGGCTGAATCATTCGCCGCCATTTGTACGTCAAGTCCGTCATTGCTTAACTTAAGATTACAATATAATAGTATTATTTTGTCTCATATAATAATCTTATATGGTAGTTCGTCACTGCCAAACCTAAAACTATTATATAATAATCTTATATAATCTCATATAATAGTCATATACAATATTCTTAGTTTTAGCAATGACGGACTTGACGTACAAATGGCGGCGAATGATTCAGCCTGTTATATAGTAGTCTTAAGGTGGTGTTGCTCTAAGTCGAAGACTCAGTGGGAAATGTGACGCCATTAGTCTTACTCTGGTAGGCACATCACAGTTGTTTTCTCTTTTCTGCTAGCGCTGGCAATTTTCGTACTATAGATACCGTTTCAACGCTAGTTATGGTTTTTTGGTCTGGAGATCCCCTTCCAATAAAAAAAAAGTAGGTGTTTCCATTTGAAATTTTCGAAATTTTGACACTATAACCATAACTGTTAGAGTTTAACTGCTATTTTTTGTATGATTTTTGAGCGCATACCTCAAAATACCTTACACCAAAATTTTATTGAGTTACTGTGAACGGTATGATAGTTATGGTCTCATATATCGGGGTAGTTTTTTTATAATCACCCTGTATATATATCCCTAATGTGAAACACCATAAAATGAAATCGTGAACCGTATGCATCCTGCGGTTTGCATAGACAGACTACTACTTATTTTGTCTATTAAAACTCTGAGTACATTTAGAATTTTCCTGTGTGCATTTAGATTTTCTTTCGTGTTATCGTATCTTTGACGTAGACATTTTCATTATCAATTAGTATATAGTCTGTGTTTCCGTCGTATAAGAGCCTTTTAAGCGATGAATAAAAGTGACATAAGTCAACATTTTTTCTGTACCATAATTTAGTTTTTTTTTTTTCCCCAGATTCAGATATGCGATTTTCTAAAATGGTCTTGTTAACAAAGGATATCAGTAACAAAGGATATTCTATTGCGAATGAAGCAGGAACTGCAGTAACGCATAAAAATTTGCCTATTACTCTTCTCTCCAGTGGGACACCCACACAACATCTATAGAAAATTCAATAACTATAGTTTCACTGGTAATTTGATTTTTCAAATCAAAGTATTTACAGCGCTTACTGATATATTTTCTTTTTATCCCATTCAGTATGAGACACCTTGTATTTAAAGCCACCTAGCATGCTTTAACTTTAATAATATTCAAAGGAAAAAAAAATCGGATAACTTATTTTAGAAATATTTATATTGCAGTGATACACCAAAAACATTTCAAGTGACGAAAATGTTTTCTTATTGTAGTTAAAAAAGTTCCCAAAACAAAATTATTCCCAAAACTAAATGTTATTTTTATTTAAACTAAAATATTCTTTAAACATATTTTTAATTGGATATTTAAAGACAGTGAAAAAAAAGAAAAAGAAAAGAAAATATGTTTAACATAAATAAAGATAAAATTTTACAGAAATCTGCCCTTGATCTTATGAATAAGTGAATACATTATTATTTCATATTTGAAAAAAGTAAATAATTAGAATACAAACAATAACTTTAGTTGCAAATAAAAAAAATATCGATTAATATTTTTAAGCAGCTTTTAGCAAATAATTCAAAATTGTTTTTTTTAAAATAATAATAATAAAAAATAAAAAAATAAAAAACTTTAATTTTTTTTTTTTTTTTTTTTTTTTTAGTTAGGATATTTAAAGACACAGAAAAAAGCAAACCTGTTTAACAGAAATAAATAAAAAATATAATAGCAATCTGTCATAGATTTTATGAATAATCTAACTAATTAATTTTTAACTAATAATCTAATGAATTAACTTTTCTTTATTACTTCATATTTCAAAAAAGTGAAAAATTAGAATGCAGACAATAACATTACTTGCAACGAAAATAAATTTCGTTTAATTTAATGTGATATTTTTAAGTAAATAATTTATTTTATTAAAATATTTTTTTTTCTATGTAAAAAAGGATTCATAGTTTTAAAAATTCAACAAGAATGACGTAATTTTAATCCTTACACTGCACGGTCATTTTAAACCTTGTTTTTAAATGACGATTTTAATATGTTAAAATATGTTGCTCAATTTATTTTAGAACTCAAAAAAAATAAAAGGTCAAAAAAATAATAGCAAAAACATTGAAATTTAACCAGTTTTTTAAAAAGTTCATAAAAGAAAATTTTCACTACGAGAATTTGAATCGTTGAATTCTTCTCAGAAAAGTTTTTTTTTACTTTCTCTCTTTTTTATTTATTTTTTCTTAATTTAGTCATTTAACACTCATATTATGAAAAAAACTATTGAAATAGAAGGATAGATTTTCTATTTACAAGCTAACACTTCACTCAAAAAAGAAAAACATCATAATGGAGCAAAAATAAATTACTGTCACATATTCAAAACAGTTCCGAAGCAAATATACTGAAATTAAAAATCTCATGTACTTATTATTGAGTATATCAACATGCTCAAAAATTGGTATAGACAATCGTGAATCCCAATATCCTAAATTTGGCGCAGAATGTTCTTTTTTTGGAACTTGTGTCTATAAACACCATTCAAGGAACCAACCAAACCAACATCCCAAACATAGATTCCCATTGATGAATTCTTCAGCAAACTAGTATGAAACTGCCAAGAAATATAGTTTTGGGGATTTAAGGAAATAAATTTTGAGTTTGAACTCTTTCCGTTTAAATTTGTAGAATTTTTATTAAAGAACATTTTTTTTTTAAATCAGCATATTTATAATAAATTATGAAGTTAAAAGATATTAATTTGAAAACATGCTACATTTCATATATGAGAGAGTATATTTTACTTTTTGAAACAAAATTACTAATTTTGCATGAGTACTTAATTGAGTATGTCCGTTTGCTCATTTTTGAGCACTTCATTTTTAACAGTGTTTTCACTTATGAGGGCACAAATTATATTCATGGAATTCCAGAAAATCTTGACTTTATAAAAATAATTTAATTACTCATAAATTTTTTTAATACGTTAGCTATATGTTTCAAAATCAATAATAATAATAATAATAATAATAACGAATTTCCTAGCTCTCATGTAACGTTAATAATAAAAAATTATGAAATTTGACAAATTGCAAAATTTATCGGCTTCTTTATATAATCTAGTATATTATACAAGTAAAAATATCTTTTAAAAAATAAGGCATTTTCTTATTAGTTACACAGGTTAAAACACGTGGACTCACACATACACACGCACAAAGAAGAAAAATTAACCGGAATTCACACATAAATTATGTACTTAGCGATATTTTAAAAAGTAAAATTTGAAAATGTAGTTTTAAATAATGCATAAATAATATATATATATATATATATATATATATATATATATATATATATATAATGACATCCTTTTATTTCAAAAATGTATTAAAAACTTCAACACAGCGGATCAATAAAGTACAGGGTCCCGCATCAATTCTAAATTTGGAGAAGCCGTTCCACTTTTAAAAAGTTCAAAAGCATAAGAAAAGTTTAAAATTAGGTAACAGGACTCATACAGTTTTTAGAAAAAAAAATATTAGTGAATTTCCGTGAGGGCTCGCTTTTTAGTCCTGGGGATATTTAGTCTAGTTCCTGCTATGTTCGCTATAGCATTTTCGTAGTCACAGTGTCAAGAAAAACAGTCCCGGCCGTATCATATGAAAGGGCGCATCACACATTGATTTTTGGACTGTTTTTTTTTTTTTTTTTTTTGTCAGGTCCTTTACAGCATGCGAACTTTCGGAGCATTAAAATCTGCAGTTGTGCTTATTTACAATGTTTCTCAAGTAAATTGTTGCTTCATCTGAAAAAAAAATATATATATATATATGCGATTTAAAAAATCATATTCTTTTTTCGATAGGCGATGACATCGCCACAGCAAATGCAACCTGCTGAGGTTCATCACCTATTATAATTTATATGTGTAAAAGCACGTATATCGTATGCGTAAAATGAAAGTTTCTATCAAAATCTAAAAAATAAGCCCATAATTCTGCTTAATACCGGCAACATATCGCTAATAGATTTTTAATCGACTGGTGAAATTAGGGACATTTGATTTAGACGCCATGTTTAAAATATGCAGAACTTCAGCTCAATCAGATGGTAGGAAGTAGTTTACTATTCGAAAATAAATTTTGAACTAGAGTTGGTGACTTAGGGTCCCCAGAGACACTTTCTGAAGTCCATTACTACTTGATCAAGTTGTGTTATAGGAGATGTATGCTAAATTTAAACTCTATCGAATAAGAGGAAATGGGTGAAAATTTAATTCTTTGATTTGTCCCCACACATAAGAAATAAACAAGATACCAAATTGAAGAGAAGTTTTAATACAAAATAAATGACATATGTAATGAAAAAATACTTAGTTATAAATGGGCATCTTTCTAAAAATTAGATACATTTTCATAATGAATGTCAATATAAACATTATCTAAACATCAAATACTGATTTTTTTATTATAACTGTGTTCAGTTTAAATTATGTACTTCCTCTGCTCTAACATCTCAAGATCTCTAAAATATCTTTATAATATTTAAATAACATAAAAGACTATTAATTAATTAATATTTTCTTATATTAATTAAATTACATATGTCACTAGTATCATTAATTAATATCACCAAATGACTAACAAAACAAAAACAGGCTTCGGCAATTTGGAAGTTTAGACACAAAAATAATCATGTTATTATTATTTTTTTCAGATAATAGTTTACTTTTCATATAGAAACAGAACAAAAAAGTTTTACGTTCTATTAAAAACAATTTGATTTACACTATTTTTTCTTTCTCTAAAGAACTCACATA
This sequence comes from Salticus scenicus, assembly GCA_963930645.1. Classification (NCBI taxonomy): domain Eukaryota; kingdom Metazoa; phylum Arthropoda; class Arachnida; order Araneae; family Salticidae; genus Salticus; species Salticus scenicus. The sequence goes on along the minus strand of OZ005651.1, from coordinate 210,544,387 downwards.
AAGGAACTATTTTTATGTCAAATCGATCATACGGTTTAAAAAAATGTATGGTGCGTGTGATTTATTTCTTTATTTCTGTAGGGTGATATTTTCCCAGAAGCTCTTTTGATTGATTAAACTAAAATCTTTTTCTTGTATTAGCATTAAATAAAATAAAAATGTGTTGTCTAAGCGATTTTTTACTACATTAAAAAAAAAAAAAATGAATTTGAAGAAGTAAGATGTTTTTTAATTATGTTTTATTTTTAAGAATCTTCTTATGTTGCATAATTTTGAGAAAATATTTTATCTATGAAATTTTTTCTAAAAATATTATTTAAGATAACGCATTTTATAAGAAATATTGAACGTTTTTTTTTCTGTTCTGAATATTAGTCAGGAATAGAAAAATATGCATTTTGAAGTGAATTAGACTTCATCCGCTTGTCTATATTTCAAATATCGTTTATTTATCAGAAATTTACTTGATATTATATTTCAATAAAAAAGAATACAAAAGGCATCTAGAGAGAGAAAATATCAGTTACAGATATTGTGACCAAGTAATGAAATTCTGTTTCGATTTTGTGAGGAAGCGAAAATTTCTAATCAATTCATTAAGAGAAATCCCATTTAAAACTACCTGAGCACCGCCGACAGATATATCTGCTCAATGAGCTGTTATGTTTTCCACAATACACTTATAATTCAAAATTATTCAATTATGGATTTTTATCTTGCTTTAGATACATAAATATCATAAAAATTAACCATAAATTTTATCTTCAGGTATATAATTAAATTTTTAGTCTCAAGTTGAAATAAGAATTAAATTTTTACTACAATGCAAAAACATCCCAAAGAAAATAACATTACAATGTTGCCATTTTAAAACGCGTCAAAGGTTAAAAGTTAGGCAACATTATTAGCTACAATAAAGTATTAAGAGAATCGGAAAGTAACGTTATATTTTTGCATTAAATTTAAACAAATAAATGCTTAACAGGTGTTTTTTTTTTTTTTTTTTTTTTTTTTTTTAATGAAAGATGCAAACACTCTCGTTATCAAAAACCTATTGCCATCTAATAGGAGAATTTTTGTAGTTCGATCGATAAAAATCAATTCGTTTATGAGCAAAATATCTGGAGGTGATATTTTAGATATCATCAAAATTTAATTTTTTTTTTGCTCCATAGAAAGTGTTGTAGCAGTCAGAAAAAATGAAAATAGGACAGTGCGATATCTCGGACAAGTATGAAGATTGAAACATAACCTCCCACGCTAATTCATTCTGTCATTCCAAGGATAGTCTTGTGGAGTGCGGTCTTGCCTTATCTTGGTGCAGAATTTTTTGACAATTGCTGGACGCTTTATCTTAAAGATTGATTCATTCGATACAAATGTACGCAGTAAAAGTCTTTTGGTATGTAAACTTGACTTAGCTGTACTTCGTAGCGATTAATTTGGAGAGAGCCACTGCTTTTCGATTTCTGAATTGTCATCAAGCACTCGTGGTTTTCATTCATTGTTCAAACGCTCAAAAACACTACTATATTGTAATAAATTGGTGGACCATTTAACTTTGTTTTCTTCGGGCACATCATGTGGGACCAAAACACCTGCATGCTTAACTAATGTGCTAAAAATGTTCGTTCATGGTCCACCGTGGTTGGTTTAAGAGTATTTGGCAGTTTTCAGATTATCTAACACGGATATTTTTCCAATTTCCGCATTACTCGCTAATGTTTAAATTTGTTGATCTTCATGATATACAGTCGGCTGCAAAATTATTCGAGCACTAGCCAATAATTCCTATATTTAAAAAGTACACTTAAGACTGTTTTGCTAAGTAAATCCTTGTCGAATCATGTTCTTAGACTGATTAAGAACATGACTCGACAAGGATTTATTTAACAAAGCTGTATTAAGTGTACTTTTTTTTTCAAGGATTATTGCTAGTGCTCGAATAATTTTGCAGTCGACTGTATACCAGTCAGAAAAATCAAAATTAAATGATCTAAACTTAAAAAACACATTTGGCCTTTACGAACATCTAATTCAGTTACATAAATATCGAAAATCGTTTTTGTAGCTGCTGTTGCGTTACGACACTTGTAAAACTTAGAAAGCATGCAATGCCGCATATGTACCTCTTCTGGTATTTGATGCACACACACGCAAGAATAAATAAATATTATTATCAAGTAAACAAATAACAGTCTTTAATTTTCAACTTATACTTAAATGGTTTAGACATTTTTGAAGGAGAAGTTGTCTTTTATATTAATCCAGTCTTTGTGAATAAGGTAATACATAAAAAGATTCAGAAATATTTAATCTGCCTCATACAAAATTATATCAGAGTTGTAGATTTTTAATTTGCTTATAATAAAATGTTTTAAATTTTTTGTATGTATTAAGTTAAAACACTGCACACCGAAGGAACTTCATCCAGGCATAGGACCCTAATCAGTCAATTAAACTGCATTCAATCACAAAACTGTCACACTCTAAGAAAAAAAAAATATTATTATTTTTTTAATATGCCTTCTTTTTCGTTTAAACATTTTATATATTTTCTTGTTTCTTAAAAATGAAAAATAGCCAAATTACGCAGGAAAATATATATATATATATATATACATTTCACATGTTATAAAATAGTACATGTGTAGACAAAAGCAAAATTCCTTAGTTTTGTCATAAAACTTTTCTTTTGAGTATGAGAGGACTGTAGTTCCAAAAGCTTGTAGAGTAATATTATAGAAGGACGAAAAATTTTATTGAATTTATTTCAACTGTTTGAGAGAAAAGTACCTTTCAAAAGTACGAATAATGTGATTCGTGAACGAAAGTTTTTCTTTGAATATTTTGGCTCTATGCAAAAAATGTAACTTCAGTTAATATTATTACTAAGCTAGAAATAGGGATTTTGAGTTTCGTTGTGATACTGATGTGTAATGTAGTTAGAAACTAACACTTTATTTTTTGTATTTTCAATATTACATTCTTATAAAAATATTTAAAATGGCACGAATGAAACATATATATATATTCAAATAGATATCAAAATTACCATATAATTATATTGCATAATGTTTAACAGCATATAAGTTTTTGAACACTCAATTGTTAAAATTAAAAAAAGAAGCAGAAAATTTTGCTTATAAAAAATTAAATATTTATTAACTTGAAGATTTGTCAATCATAGTAGTTTGAAAAAAAAATGAAGCATCATTTTCATTAAAATTATCATTTATATATATATATATATATATATATTTAATTAAGTTTTTCATTCAATATTTCAAAATTTTTAATAAATTTTAAAAGAAAAAAAATCGAACGCTTAAGTGCCCATTTTTTTCTTTTCTTTCCTTCCTTTCTTTCTTTCTTTTTTCAAGATAATTATTAAAATGGGATAAATCTTTAATAATTACAAATTTATTTTTAAAATATAATCAGTAAATCAATACAAACTTTAGAATTTATTACTTTAAATTTAATTGACAAACATTTTTGTTTTGATTATCTGTCAAAAAGGTAAGCGTTCTCTTTTTATTTAAAAAATGTCGAATCAATGAAGATGCAATATGAAAATAGAATGTATAATAGTAATATGTATATATATATATATATATATATATATATATATATATATATATATATATATATATAGTTTTAAAGTATATCTACAAATTTAGTTACAATATAAGTGATGTTACTGCTTTGTATAAGAATAAATATTATTTTTTCCTGTTGTTTTTTGTCTGAACTAGCCTTTTGGCCTGTGGTTTGGAAAGCAGAAGAATATGCATTTAAAATGTATAACTGATAAATCATTTTGGAAAGAAATACCTGAAGAACTTTTCTGTGAGTTAAAAAGAAATACTTAAAGTGAATTCCTAATAATTAAACAATGTCAAAATAATTATTTCCCAAGTAGCACAGGAACGTTCTGTGAACGTCTAGTAACGGTTTCAATAGTTCAAACACCGTGTTTCGTGTCAAAAGAACGTTCTAAAACACGTTCAGAAATGGTATTATTTAGAACGTTCTGAAAATGTTTGATTTGTACCATCTATAAAACGTACAATTCTAGTTCTATATAGAACGTTCAAGTGTAACACCGTCATAACACGTTCTGTAACAGTGTAATTATAACGAATATGACAAAATGACTTTTTAGTACTATTGGTTGAGAAACTAGGTTAATCATGAAAATTTTTGACTTCAGCTTTTGATTTTTTTACACGTTTTCTGGCGTGAGGAATCCGGAAGTCAAAAGGTTGGTATGGTATCGGCACCTATTAGCGTGATAGCCCGTTAGTCCATGTACACGATATCTCAAGAACAAATGATTGCAGAGAGATCGGACCAGTTTTAAAATATCGCTTATGATATTGATAAGAATCCTATTGAGAGATTTGAAACATTCTAATTTAAAAACTTCATAAGTTATTCGAAATTTATAATTTTTAGCTTGATAGAGAATAGAGCATTTTTTACATTTTCAGTTTAACGTTTTGTTAGCACGTCAGTAAAGAATGCTTTTTAAGAATCAGTAGCGGTGAGGTGAAAAAAAATTACAAAATTTTAAACTCATGGAAAAATTTTGTGAATTTTGTATTTCATGAATCAATGTATGGAATTCAACCAAACTTGTTACATAATTAGATCTTGCCCTAAATTGGAGGTTATTTAAATTTCATTTAGGATATATCGTCCGATAGATTGCGGTGCTATGTAATGAAACCCTCCATTTATGGGACGGCTATATCTCAGCTTCTATAGTGTACAAATGCATTAAACTTAATATATTGGTATATATCATTATAACCTCTGCTAATACAATTTGGATGTATACATTGTCCAACAGGTGGCGTTGTAATCTGCAATTTAATCATTTTAACGGAAAGGCAATATTTTAACTCTTGTGATTTAACACTTAAATCTTGTGATACACTGAAGTTATAAGTGAAATCGATTTTATGTAAAGCTTTACTGGTCCATTTTGGATGCACATCGGCCAACAGGTGGCGTGGCTATGTTGCAATGTAATCTCATAACGGAAACGAAAAATCTCAACTTCTGTGATTTATAAATGTTGTAAATTTGGTACGTGAAATTAATATTACGTAAAACTCTACAGATTGCCTTTGGGTGCATATTGGACGACAGGTGGCACTGCCACGTTCCAATATTTTCCATTCACAGAAAGGCTATCTATCAGCTTCTGTAATATATATACTCACCAAATCTTCTGTGTGACATACATTTGATATACATTATTGATTCAATTTGGCTGTATAACGAGTAATAGTCAAACAGTTTTTTTTTATTATTATTATTCATAGGACATTGTTTTTTCCCCTAGGAATAAGTATACGGGGATGGGGGAGGGGTGGATAAAAATTTTCACTATGATTATCTTTAAAAAGAATTCGATATCACCTTTAAAACGAATAATTGAACCATCGTTTTCTGATGATTTAAAACAAATTTACCGTTTTTTTTTTTTTTTTCATTTGTCATAATAATAATAAACCCTTAGAAAAATAAATTTTCTAAGATCTTCTACATAGCATAAAAATGATTGTCTTCTGTCATGAAAATCTGCTAATCAAGGATGTTATTGAATAAATAATCTACTGCTTGATCAGCAAACTGCACAAGGTTCGGTCTGCATTGCATCAACATAATTGAAGAATGTGACAAAAATTTTCGCGCTTTAACTTAACGATAAGCAAGCATCTGCTATTACAGGAAGTCAAACGGTTTGGCAGTTTTATCGCTAATTTGGCTATTTTTTTCCTCTCTTTAATTATTGCTTACATTTTTCTTTCTTTTCTTTCTCTCATACACAGATATGGATAAGAAAAATCCAAAATTTGACCCGAAAGTATTGTTTTTGGGTCAAATTTTGAAACTGATTTTTTGCAATATTTTTGCACATTTTGGGGTCCCCTGAATCCAAAAATCAGGTTTTTGTATTTGATCTGTGTGTGTGTGTGTGTGTCTTTGTGTATGCCTGTACGTGTATGCCAGTTATCAGCACATTTCAAAAACAAATAATTCCAGAATATGAAAACTTAGTATTCTACATTTGAATCATGTAAGGGGATGCTGCACTTAGCTTTTCCTTGAGATCAAGCAAATGCTTCGTGTACAGGGACGTCCAAGATAATTCAAATACATTAGGTATGTGAGCGAAATTTTTTTGCTATTTACAGTTTAATATCTGTAGCCTGTACTAAACAAAAATAAGTTAACATATATTTTTTTATATGCATAAAAGTATGTTTAGTGTAAAATATGGCATGAAAATCATTCCCCATTCATCTACAGGGCTACCTAGAAATGATAATTAATACTTCAAACCTACAGAGTAAACAAAGAAATTTTTTAAGTGGAAATTTTAACGCTTTTTTTTCCCCTATAATTACACGTTTTGAGGTTCCCTGAATACTAAAATCAAATTTTTAATGGTTAATCTTTGTGTATGCCTGTTATCAGCTAATTTTAAAACAAATATTTGCAGATAATTCAAATTTTGTATTTTGAAGTTTATTTTGAGGTTGCTAAAAATGTTTGTTCAAGATTAATAAGCTTGAAAGAGTGGTGAGAAAGAAAGTTGACTGAAAAATTTGGAATGAACTTTTAAATTTAATAATAGCCAAGAATTTTTTATAGTAGGCATTATGCAATATATTTAAACGGGGTCCCCCCCCCCTCCTCATTGAGAGAGTTATTCGTCAAATAATATCTGTTCCTAAAACTAGTTTGAAATTTTTGAAACGTAGATTTATATATAGTATTTGTTATCTTACACTTTAATCTGCAATCTGCATTTATAGTATTCAAATGCTAGGTAAGAGTAAGAGACAGCCATGTGAGTGTCCCACGAAATTATTATTAATATTTAAATAAAAACAGTCTTTTTTAAATACTGATAATGCATAATTAAGTAGTAATTTTTATTTTATTTTTATCTATTTATTTATTTGGGTTGAGAAGTGATGTGTCTGTCAAATGAAAGAAGAGATTTAATTGATGGTCTACATTCATGATGACGATCGTTATAAAAAAAAAAAAATAGCGATACCTTCAAATTTCACACATTATAAAATCCAAAATTTTGCTTCAAATTATCTTGGAATGGCGAATTTTGGTTGGTGGGTATTGATTAAGTGTATGTAATAGGCACTTCGGTGGTATTTCGCGAAACTTCTAACTTACCCGCCGAAGAGGGAGAGTAAAAAGTGGGTAAGACGCTGCCGAAAGCAATGGAAACCCAGACTAATCATGTTGCGAGCGGAAGAACCATTACCAAACGCAGCTGGAACATCAACTTAAGCTTCGATTGATTTCAGCGATTTTTTTTTTTTTTTCTTTTGAGATTTTGTTAATAAATGACATGGAATTTTGAGAATTTATTTAAATATACTATGCAGCAAAGCGGGCAAAGCCTGCTAATGTTTATTTAAAGCATACTTAGATATGCTACACGAAACGTAATAAAATTATCAAATACTGTTCGTATGCACATAAAACATGTTTCCTATAAAATATTTTATTGTTAGCTTATGATTCATAAGGCCATATAGAAATATTTAGATATATTAGAGGATAATAAGCGAAAATTGATCGAAGTGTGTTTTAAATTTTGTTAAACGTTTTCAACTTTCCAACAAGTTAAAAATATGCTTAAAATTTAAGTTTGTCAACACCATTGTCTGTCTATTCGTTCTCTAATTTCAAAAATATATTTTATAATTCCTCAGTTACATCGTAACCGTGCTCATTTTTTATTGAAAGTATGTGTATACCGTAAGCGGTTTGATATGGGGACTCACTAAAATTTTAAACGTACAAAAGTGTATGTTTAGGTGTAGGGTGCAGGTGTTTTATAAACTAAGTGGTCCACATGATTTTTCTCTTTTGTTTATTACTAAATATAGTAAAAATGTAGCAATTTCTGTAATATTTCAATAAAAATATAAATATCTTGCGCATTAGTAAAACAGAAAAAAAAAAAAAAACTAGTTATACTGTGACGGCTTTAAAAGTTTTTTTTTTTTATTCCATTCTATATAATAGCGTCACCAACGATTTATTCGCACAAAATTTTAAGAAACTTAGCTTCTCACAATTAACTTTCTATACAGATAATTTCGTACAATTTTCACCAATAGGTGCTGCTGTATAGGCAACTGGAAATCCCAGACACTAACAGCAACGCCACATTGTGGATAGATTACATCCGAATTGAATCAGCATACATTTTAATAATATAAATATCATATACCAATTTTGGTGGATTTAAATAACAATAAATAACATACGAAATATATATACCTTAGAAGAACTACCTACTCTGAGAAGCAAGGTTTTACCTTATCAGAAACGAAATTAAATTGTCGTCTGTTAGCTTTTTGTACCCAAATAAAATCAGTACAGATTTACATGATTTCCATCACATGTACAAGCTTAGTGTATTTATAACTATAGATGATTAGATGGAGCCTGTCCAGTAGGATTGCAATATAGAAGCAACATGTTATGAAAGCCACATATTAAAATCTAATTAGCAGTAATTTAAGTCTAGCCAAATATTAAGTTTGGTTAAATGCTGTCCACTGGCTCGTGAGAAACAGAGTCCAAAATTTTCTTTCTGACACACATACAAAGACATTTTCTAACAATAGTCGAATCATATTCCAAAAATCACAAACTGTGTGAATTTATCGAAAATCGAAAGTAGGAAATTTTCACGAATCCAATACTTTCTTCTTGACAGATGTAAGTAAAATAATAATAATAATAATAAACGGTAATCATACGCTTGATCAAATCTTGAGGTTGAAATAATTAAAAACAGCTAAAAAAAATGTTTTATTTATTTATTAATTTATTTATTTTCTCCTATATTAACCCTTTGCCGGCCCTAGTGCTCTAAACCGCTATACATAGTATTGCCAAATTGAGGGACTCTTTTATTTAACGAACACCAATAATTTTGAGGAGTGATATTTGATATACATAATGGACGAATAAACTTCGAAGTGATTAGACAACCGATGCAGTAGAAATTTATTGGTGGATATTGAACAAAAAAAATCCTTAAATTTGACAACATTCAAAAAAGGAGAGGGAAATTCAATAGGACCGGCAAAGGATTAAATTAAAGGTTTAAAGGATAAAATTTCGATCCGTGCAGTCATCTAGAATAACGTTTAGTATAAAAATACACAGATTATTTTTAACTAATGGTTGTGAAATGATTATATATATATATATATATATATATATATATATATATATACACAATACTGATAATTATTCAAAAAAACTTTTTGTACATTCGGCAGAAAAATTACTGAAGCACACATCCACGTTTCATATATACTAGCAAACCCGTGCGGTATTTTCGCACTTTATTTCTTTTCTTATTTACCTTTAAAATTTGAAACTTATAAATATTATATCAATTTCACCCCTTAATTAAAATTTTAATTTACCAGAAGCCAAAGTATTATTAGATCCAAATAAATATTGTGCAATAGTGTAACCAGAATTATTCAAAGAAAAGCTTCAAAATAAAATTCATGGTTTATGACTCAGTTTTCATACTTCCGCAGGCAGTACGGTTTTAGTAAAGGACCCCTGTGACGCCTTTTAAATTTTAATCGCCAAGTATGCAATGGCATTTTATTTATTTTAGCGTAATTTTTTGTAAAAAAGAAAAAAGAAGAAAATCCTAGACTTAAATTGATAATATTTTTTTATGATTGCGTTTTGCAGCCAATTTATGATAATATATCATGTTCTGTTTATATCTTTGAAATATTGCTAGGTTTATACTGACTCTTGCAAAGATTTTGCAGAAATAACTTTCAAAAATACATTTCTCATAAAATAATGTCCTCAAACAAATATCGTCATGTTTTCTTTATTAGATCATTGAACTGAATCCGCGTGTTTAAATATTGTTCATTTTTAAATACTATTTTTTATCCTCACGTATTTTATTAATTTTACCACTATCGTATCATTTCAAAAAATATTAATTGAAATTGGTCCACGTTAGAGAAATATTATATAGATATTAGTTTGATCACTAATTTTTATCATCAATCTACTTTTTTATAAACAGCTTAAGACTAAGATTATGACTCGATAAATATTTACTCAACAAAACAGTTTAGGTGCAAATATTTTGATTTACTAGAGCTTCAATAATATTTCTGCCGACAGTATATGGAGTAGCATCATTCACAACCGCTCTTTCGTGCCGGCAAAATGTTTTTAATATTTTTTGAAATAGCTCACAATTTTTAAAATGAATAGTTGAATCAAGCTTCTGTAATAATTTGAAATAATTGAATTTATATATATATATATATATATATATATATATATAAACAAATAAATAAATAATATTTTTTTCCATTATTGGTTTTTTTCCTTTCTCTCATTTTTTTCATAAATGTAAAATGCAGAAATAACTGCTTTTAATTGAACAACGTGGATTTGTTTAAGAAAATATAAAATACAGTTTTGTAATGGCCACGACGTACTAGCTTGATTTTGTAATTATCATCCTGTTTAGTTAGATAAGCTTTCCTTGAAGTGGCATTTTATGTAATTCAATAAAACAAGCATGCAACATTTTAAATACACGACGAATTTTTATATCTTGCCTCATCATAAAAATAAACTATTTAACAAAATATTGTTAAATACAAACTCTGTAACATAATATTTAAATAACATTTTTTTAATACAATTGTTGAGTTCTGCCTTTTTCATTAAAGTAACTACATAAAACAAAAATAGTTTTTTTCCCCCCTAATAATTAAATAATGACTATGCCACAAAATGAAAAGGACTACTTGTGTTGTTTTATCTCAAAATAGAAAGCTGCCAAATTTGACTAGACCGCCAAATTACCAACAAGGGTTGCCAGTTCCATAATTTTCAGGCGCGAAAACCAAATGATTTCATATCAATTTTCTCATGTTGATGACTTTCTGATTATCAAAGAGAGACGTAAGAGTGAATTTACTTTATATATCTTACATACATATATTTTGATACATTATTAATACTTTATTCATACTTATAATAAAAGTTTGTATATAATTATTAATCAGATGCTAAAAAGTTTGACTTGTTATTTTTAAGTTTTTTTTTTTTTTTTTTTTTTTTTTTTTTTTATCTCGAGAAATTGAAAAATGCTGTTAATGTAAATCTAACTACTAATTTGTTTTCTAACAGCATTTGAATATTAGTATGACCAATGAATAAATTTTACAAGCAAAACTTGTCACATAATAGTATTATGACATCAAATATTTTTTCTGTTATAAATAAGCGGGATTTTTGTGTAAAAAATAAACATAATTTAAATTTCTCATCAAGAGAAGAAAACATATATTAATTTCTTATAAATCTAATTTTAAGGTGTGCTTGTGTCATTTTGTCAGTCTTAATAAGGCTATGGTGGACGTTGAAAATCTTTCTTTGAAATTATTGTCTTACAATTGTTTGTATTGCATATAATGGGTCGTTCAATGTAAAGTGAATTATTTCCTTCTAAATAGATTTTGAAATAACGAACTTTTTGCAAATTTATATGTAGGAAAACAATTTAAGATTTTGTAAGCATTACCTATTTTTAGCGTTTAAAACAAATCAGAGTAGTAAGAATTTATAAATTATAAGAAAAATAACTTAGAAGTTTCATTTTTATAATTATTTAGAAGTTTTAGTTTTCTGAAAAAACAATGTCAGGCCATTTATGGGATTTTAATGCAATAATTAGAGGTTTTTCACTTTTATAATGAAAGATGTAACTAAATGTGGTAAAATTAAGCAAAAATATTCATATTTAAAAAATGTGGAGTTTACACCGGTTTCACAGCGTATGTTTCACAGTGTCTGTATATGCATTGAAATGTATGAATATTAAATATATTAAAATTTCCTGAATACTACCAAAGTTTAAAAAATTAAAATTACAAATTTTAATCTTTTTTTAAAATTGTTTAAAATGCTTTAGTCTTAAGTTTTTACTTCGATCTTATATTATTATAGTTTATAAATATACTCTAAATGCATCTGTACATTTATTTTGTGGATTTATTTATAAATATATATATATATATATATATACATATATATATATATATATATATATAATTTTTGAATTAGAAAAAAAATTATTGCATGAAAATTCCACAGTTAAAAATATTACAAAAATAAAAATTAACTCATCAATCGATCCACAAAGTAAAGCACAAATGTATTCAGATTATACTAATAAACAATATTAGTGCAAAATCAAGGAGAATTTTCAAAAATTAAATAACGTAGATAATTTTTTTTTTTAATATTATGAATTTTATTCTTTTAATTTTTATAACCGTTTATGACCATGTACGTGTGATTCTACTGGTCAGACAGAAAATTATATTTCAGTTTCAATATCCATGTAATAAATGCTAAAAAAGAGATTATGTATTAGTTTTCTTAAATTCAATAACATCGATTTTCTCAAGAGATGTTAGTAAAAGCCTGCTTATAAAAATGCTAATTTAATTTAATGTTGTAAATGTTTACAGTCAGTTACTGTTAATATTAAGAGAACATGTTTAAAAACAGAAATTTATTAAGAAATAAAAACAGAAATTTTACAAGAAATTTTTATAACAACAGTTTCTAAAATTTCCGTTTTATGGCAGAATTTCTTGAGATTATTAATTTCTTATCCAACATTCATTTTAAATTCGTATATTTTTTAAAGTAAAAAAGTTTATTTTACATTTAGCTATTTAAAATATTGTATTAAGTTTCATGTTTTTATATTTTTGACAAAATATACATATATATATATATATATATATATATAGAGTTTGAAATTAAGATAATTTGTGAGTTGCGTTTTACTATATAGCAGTTCGTAAGATATATTTCTTGTAAAATACTAATAGATAGCAGCACTACTCCGAAATTCACTTAAAATTTACGAATGCGTAGTTGCTTTAATAATATTTCGGTGCTTTCTTTTTTCACTTGAAGAAGAGTCGGACTGATAATTTGACCTGAAACAGCTATTGCGTTTCTTTTATTTTCAATTTATAACCTATTTGTCACCTTCAAATCAAATGGTAATGAAGTAAAAGAAAAAAAAAGTGCATTAAAATTTAAATAAAATCTTATTTATAACCGTTATGTTTATGCATAATGTATAAATTTCATAGTATAACAGCTTTTTACTTTTGTTTATTTTAAATAATTTCTTTAAAAGAGAAATCTTTATTATTTATTTATTTATTTATTTGTAGTATTTATTGGAAACAATGGTAGTATATAGCTGAAAAGATTAAACTTATTAAAATTAAAATTTAATTAAAATTAATTTTTTTTTATTTTATTCATTCATTTCTTTTTAAAGGAAAATGTACTTTTTCGTTTTATTATATTCATCGAAATCAAATGGTAATATAATGGAAAGAGCAGGGGCTATAAAATACATGCTTCAAAATCTAAAGAGGTACAGTTGACTTTAACATTGTAGTTCTTAAATAATAACAGATCCACCTGTTGTTGATAAATACTCATTTTATCATGAGATATTTAGATGAATTTTTTTTTTTTTTTTTTTTTTTTTTTTAGCTTACTTACTGATTTTTTACCAAGCAACATACATTATATATAATATATATATATATATATATATATATATATCAGTCGAACCTCGTTTACGGGAATCTCATGGGGAATAAAAAAAAATTGTTCATGTTATCAGTAGTTTATATTGTCAGTAACTGAGAAACTGACCTTTGTTTTAGCGGGGAACTATTCACGATAAGCGGTTTACGTTAATTAGATTCGACTATATATATATATATATTGTATCAGAAAAAAAAAAGTAAAAAATGTACAAATTTAAACTCTCAAAGTACAGAGTATAGTTATAAAGTTTGGAATAAAATCACAACACAAAATATGGAATAGAGTTTCATATTTTTTTCCCTTTATTTTTCTCATATTCCATTTTCAGATTTAATGCATCTTTTTCAGACGTGAATTTTACTGTAATAATTTGCTTAAATCAACTCTGATAGACAAGTTTAATGCATCTGAATGTTTGCATACATGTATTTCAATTTAATCTTTAAAGCGTTTTTATTATACCTCTTTAATTAATTGATTACGAAAATATGTCTGCTATATTCAATATTTAATATTCTTCAATATATAGCTAATAAAGAAATTTCTAAAAATATTTCTTCTTGTAACCAAATATATTTATGTTAAATGTGTAAAAGTTATTCTCACTTAACCCTTTGAGGGACAAGATAATTTTGATCATTTAAAATTATCTGCCACCAGTACGTACAAACAAATATAAGTGATTAAAAAGAAAAATGGAGTTTTTCTTCTATATTATTAAAGTAAAACTTTGTAAAAAAAATTCTTGGACAAGTTTTTACAGTTGGGAATTAAAATTAGGTTTGATATAATGTATTCCAAAGCATTTGAAAGGGTTAAACGAATTTAAATAAATAAAAATGTATAAGTCTGCGTAGCTTTATATTTTTCTTTCATCTGAATTATATAGAGATCTACAAAAATATAATTAAGTGAACCTGAACATTAATGTTACAAACAATACTCTGGTTAATATAATCTTTTTTTTTTTTTTTTTTTTTTTTTTTGGTATCTGGTTGCGTAAAAACATTATGTAACATTGGGCATTATGTAAAATCACAATGCACAATATTGTTTTAATTTAATCTTTTAAAGTTTTATTTTCGTATGCATTTCGCATTATTAAGATATATATTTTTGAAAAATTTAAACTGTTGTTCCGAATTTATCATTTTTGGTGTATAAGGTACAAAACTCATAAATATTAAATATGTACATAGTAGACATACGTTGTACAGTATCTAAGAACTACAATGCCGTATATTTATTAAGAGTATATTGTACTGTATGTAATTAATGAATCTGTCAATTTTATGATTAATAATCAAATAGTAATTCAGATAAAGCTAGTCTGAATACACACAAGTGTAAGCACATATGTAATCCACAGAATAATTATTGTGCATCTTTATATACGTATACAGATGATGGGGGACCAAATAAGAAAAAAAGCGATACTTTCGAATTTAAACATTTTGTCGGAAATATTGAGAAACATTTGATGGATACTTTGTGGGTGTAAATAACATGTTATATCACATATGTTTAAAAAAAATGCCCCAAAGATAAGAAAAGAACCACTAATAAAATTATATTTTTACATATTTGGCACCATCTTGTAATTAATAATGCTTGAAATTTATTGTAGTTTTAGCATGTTTTTATGACGCTCTTTTTAATTATCATTTATAATTCACCATCACAGAAAATTTCTTTAACGAAATTAAAGACTTTCAAGTGTTTTTTATTTATAATAAGCACGGTTTTTAATTTATTATAAGTCATTTTTAGAAAACTTGACATAGTACATTAGACACAACATTCTGTAATCTGAGATTAAGAACATTAAATTTATGCAAAAAAATGAGCATTTTTACTAAAAGATATTTATCTGCGCATGCACAAGATTTAACGAAAAAAAATTTTTTGGGTTTTATTTAGTGAAATGTATAGAACTCATGCAAACATTGTGAAAAATCAAAAAGATATCGTCAACAGAATTAGTTGAAATTTAAGCACTATGAAAGACAAGCAAAAATATAAGTATGTAATGCATATTTTTATTTTTAATAAGTCCTTGGGAATACACTGTAAGTTAATTAAATTGAAATCTTTATAAAACCACTTATCGTTCGCTTCTCTTTCATACTGCTTTAAATTTAACTAATTCTATCGATGATATTTTTCTAAATTTCCCTGATATTGCTTTGGTTATTTTTTCAGAGTATTTATGTATTTGGATAATAAATTTTGTAAAAAAAAAAAAAAAAAAAAAAAAAAAAAAAAAAAAAAAAACTTTGTCACCATTTGTGGATGCAAAGTTAAAACTTATTTAGAAAAAATACTCATATTTCATCTTATATTAATATTTTTATATTATATTTGTATTATGTTATGTCTAATGCACTATGTCAAATTTTCTAGAAATGGCATCAAATTGATCTGAAAACCCTTTATGTTATATAAGCAAAAAATGTTTCGCAAATTTTCAATAAAGTAAAAAAAAAAAAAAAAAAAAAAGTATTCTCAATGAATGCGCGTGATACTGACAAAATTATGAATACACATAAATTAAAGAAGCCACATAAGAATAAATGCTACAGCTACAACGCATTTCAAGTGCAAATTTTTATAAATAAAAATTTACCCCCCCCCCCCCCCCCCCGTTAAGATCCCTTCTTTTCTTTCTGGACAAAATCTTTACATAAATATATGTGGAATAACATGTTTTTTATACCCATGAAGTTCTATGCACTTTATCAAGATTTCTCTATGTATTTGACAAAAAGGCTAAATCGGAAAATTACACATTATTTTGCCACTCGTCTGTATATCATGAAAATGGCTAAAAATTGACTTTTAAAGTTTGGAATTCAAGCATTCTCTGGAATAAAAACTATTTATATTAATGGATACAACACGATAAAATTGTTGTGAAATATAATTATATATATATATATATATATATATATATATATACAAAAGAGCAATAGTTTTATTTATAAAGTATTTATACAAAAGCTATTTCTATATGTTTTCTTTCTTTAATTTTTCTTTCTTTCTTTTTTTTTTTTTATACTAACCTTCTGAACCAGAAACAAATGGCGTCCAATAAGTAAAAATTATGTTTTTAGCATAATCATAGACAGAGATTGGGTGAGGACGGCTTTCTTTCCTTTTACTTATGTCTAACATAATATAAAAACGGAAAAGGGAAAACGTTATCAAAACAATAAATAAAATATTAAATAAGTAAATAAATAATATACTAAGAAATGATATATTAATTATAAATAATATACTTACTATATTTTTTATTAAAAATAATAATAATAATTACATTTGTTTATTATTTAATATGCCATGATAGCATAATTACATCAAATGAGTAAAAATTGCGTTGACTCATTTTAAAGAAATTTAAACATTTAATGATTACCAATTACATTGCCATGTGGAATAAGTTTAAATATCTGTAAACATAATTTTTGTAAACTGCTGCTGTAAACTGAAAATATGAATACACACATGCACTGAAATTTAAAAATATGAAGTATGTTAAATATTTTGATTAAAAAATTATATTTAAGTATTTGGAAATTTTTAAAATTTCTTCCTTCTAACTAATTTTTAAATTTTCGTTTCAATTTCTTATTATTATAAATTAACAATATATTCTAAACTCAATTGCATATAATTTTAGCTGTGTATTGGTGCATTAATTTTCGAAAATATTTTTTATGTTGGAATATTAAAACTTTCTATGAACTTCAGCATTCAAATATATTTTTAAACTATCCATGGACTTACAAAGTAGTTCCCAGAAATGTTTAGAATATACAGGGTGCAAAGTCGAGAGCAGGCCTTTATTTGCGCAACAATTGGTCTCAGACGTTCTCCAATTACAAAATGTATTTTTTAAAAAAATGTAAGCATTCATTATATGACATGTTTAAATTAAAAAAATCAATTTATTCAAAATCACAAAAATTGGTAATTTTTATACGGTTTTCAGGACGCTAGTAGTAAAAGTTGACTTTCAACTTAAAAAATATAACACGAAAAGTTTCACTTTTGTGCGCCCAAAATTGTCTGAGATAGTTAGTTTCAAAATTTAGGATTATTTCGCATTTTCTCGGGCTTTATTAAAAAGACAATGAAAAATTCTTTAATAAAGCCCGGGAAAAAGCAAACAGATTCCAAATAGGATATTTAAACCGATCCCTTATTGAAGGCCGAAATATGTTAGAAAATCTAAACTTTAAATATCTTGTTCCATTTTGGGAGAATATAAATGAAACTTTTTGTTAGGATGAGTGTCAATTTTTTTTAAATATCACTATAGGGATCTGGAACTGTATAAAAATTTAGTTTTTGTAATTTTGAAAAAATAGATATTTTAAATTTAAACTTGTCATACCGCTCATATTTTTATAAAAAAAATTTTGTAACTGAAACTATATGTTTGCGACCAATAGTTGCGGAGATAAAGACATTCTCGTGATTATCTTTGTACCCTGTATTAAAAAAAATTAATATATATATATATATATATATATATATATATGTATAAATGAATTTTTAATCGTAGTTAAAATCAGGCAACCGATATAAGATCACTGAAACCACATAGAACAATGAGAAGGAAATTACAACAAATTTAAATAACCTGTGGAGACTGATTGTGATTTATTGAAACATTTATTTTTGTTTATTTATTTTTATTTTATTTAACTTCAATCTAATCATACATTTATTCCTAGATTATTCGTTGCAATTTTAATAATTTTGCCGGTGCGTAAAAACGACATGAAACTCAAATCAAAAGATACAAACAAGCAACGAGAAGAAAAAAAAAAAACAGCATTTTTTTTTTTTTTTTTTAAAGGAAAAGCTCAAAACGGTGGGTGAAAAAGAAGAAGAAGAAAAAAAAAAAAAAAAAAAAAAAAAAAACCTCGTCAGGGGTGATCTTTTTCACCGTTGAGCACCGATGTACGATTTCGTTCGTTAGCAGCTATACCAGCGGACACCCAATCGTACAAGAAATTAATTGAAGTTAAAAATGAAGAATAAAGTGGAATAAACCAGGGGTGCAGAACATGTCCGAACGTCCGAACGAGGTTCGGGGGAAATTTTGAATATTTTTTTAAGAGAAAATAAAAATGTAAATCAAAAATAACAATTTGCTACTTTGAAGTGCTTATACACTAACAGCGATATTTTTATGTTACACTGTATGTTTATTCTCTTAAAGATTTATTACATAGAACAAATGACTTTGAATAGCAAAGTAGATTTTTGCATTATTGAGGGAAATTTATACTGTGTTTGGGGGAAACTTCCGAGGTTTGAACATTTTCTGCACCCCTGGAATAAACTATTAATTCAAGAACACAGAGAATCAAACAGAAAACAACTATAAAAAACAAACATTACTCACAGGATGATGCATCCGGAATCCCAAGGATTAAAACAAGCAAAATAATTCAAAAGTTTAGTTGTACATAGCAGATGAAGAATGATACAACACAGCAACAGGGATATGAATTACTTTTTTTTAAATTCAAATAATGTTTGAGAAATTTGAACATACTTAATTTAGACGTATATGCATGAGAAATTCCATATTCTACGACAGTAATTCCCAAAAATTGTCATAACGTGAAAGTCAACACTATATCCCTTAAAAAATTCCTTAAATTTTTGCATTTAAAAAAAAAAAAAAAATCTTTTTTTCCCCTAATCTGAAGATAATGGCGTTATAGTATTAATAACGAAACTTTAATAAACACCATAAAAGGCAAGAACTCGCAGCTGCTACAAAAGAAAAAAAAAAACCGGCAACGCATTCAACACACTCAACGTGCTTGTTTGCAGCTCTCGCGCTTACATTGTTCGCCTGATGAAGGGTTGTGTCTTCTTTTAACCCGAAACAATTGTTTCGAGTTCTTGCATTTTATGGTGTTTATTCAAAGTTTTGTAATTAATACTATAACTTCATTATCTTCAAATCAGGGGAAAAAAGAAATTAAAAAAAAAAAAAAAAAAAAAAAAAAAACAATGAAAAAATTTAAGAAATTTTTTAAGGGATAAAGAGACGTAATGGCACTTTTTTCGGAAAACTGTCATATAATATCGAATTTTTGATGCATATTACGTTAAAATTAAAGGAATAGTAAGTATGTTAAAATTTCTCAAACATTATTTGAATAAAAAAAAAAAAGTAGTTTATAATCCTGTTCATGTGTTGCATCATCAGCTATGTAATTTTTAATAAAAAAGCACCACAAAACTGGCGTTGTAAAAATTATTACTTACAGACTTTGAATAAACACCATAAAATGAAATAAACTCGCAACAATTGTTTCGGGTCGAAAAAACAAACGACCCTTCATCAGGGGAATAAAGTAAGCACGAGTGCTGCAGTCAAAGCGGCAACGCACCAATTGCGTTGCCGCTTTGACTGCAGCACTCGTGCTTACTTTATTCGCCTGATGAAGGGTCGTGTGTATTTTCGACCCGAAACAATTGTTGCGAGTTTATTGCATTTTATGGTGTTTATTCAAAGTTTGTAAGTAATAATATGTACTTTTTACTTTTAAACGCCCGTACTGTGGTGTTTTTTTTTTTTTTTTTATAATTACGTCACAGTTTTTTTTTTTTTCTACACTATTTTAGAACGTTTACAGTACGTTTTCTAGAACGTTCTGAAAATGTGTATAACGTTTTGAAAACGTTCTAAAGACGTTTAGAACGTTCTGAGACCGTATACGTAGAACGTTCTCAGAACGTTTCTATAACACCGATGGTGATAGTTACACGTTCATTGAACGTTCTCTGAACCGTACTATTGTACGGCTTCAAGATGGACAAATAGACGTCTATAACACGTTCAATGTGAACGTTCTTAGAACGTGTTTGTAGAACAATTTTTGAACGTTCAGAGAACGTTTCGGTGCTGCTTGGGTTATTTCCATAATATTAATATGTTTTATACATTTTTGTTTTCAAATCATTTTATTGAAAATTCCTAATTTTAGAAAAGTGTGAAATACTTTAAAAGAAATCAATTTTATGAACATGTTTTTCTGCAACGTCTCCAAATCATCCACAGAAAAAATAATTATACACAACTTACACAACATTGTTATACACAGAATCGTTAAATTCGCGCTTTTTTGTTTTTTATCTACGTCTCATATATTCTATTTAGAGGTTACTTCTTTTAAGCAGAAAATTCCACATAAATAAAGATGTTTTTTTTTAACCTGAAAGAAATTTAAAGTTTGCGTTAGCTTGAGCCTTAACACGTCAAATTATTTTACCACCAGTTGGTGCTTTATGAAAATAATGGTGAAAAGTTTAACTTTTTTTTATATTTGCAACTACTGCATCATTAAAGTTTGGCTGGCATCAAATTTTAACTTTGTAATATTTGTAATACTTCAATAAAAACAAAACAACGACAAAGAAAAAAAAATTAAAGTAATTTTTGTTAACTTTCTCGTTCAAGAGATTACGTAAAGTATCATTAATCTGTTGTTCATTATATAAAATAAAAGTACTTGTTTAAAAAAAAAAAAAATCTTAAATTAAATTGACAGCTAAAAGGTTAATTGAAAGTTTACATTTCCTTGTCAGTAAAGTAAATCAAGTATTCGATTTTGCATTTTGTAAATAATTCTAAGACATAATTAAATTTTTAAAATTAGACCCTGTTATCAAAGTAAATAATATATTTTTAAAAATGCTGGTTACGTAAAAAAATGACAGATTAAATAACAAATACATATTGTTGAAAGATATAAAACGCGTATTTTCTAATATTTTGGTTATTTTTTTCTTTCATTTTACACGTTTTCATGATGTAATTACGAATCTAAAGAATTCATATAGTTTTTATTCTTTATGAAAGCAAGAACATGGATTAAAATTCATTTGTTCAAATTCGTATATAAATTTCAAATCCAAATATCTTCATAAAATGATATTATAAATTTCCCATTGCAAAGAATATTTTTTTCTGCTAAAGTAAAAAATTAAAATCGATTGAAGTCTAAAAAGTATAAGAAAACGGACTAACAGAAAAAAAAAATATTATAGAATAATAAAATGCAGTTGAGTTCCTGAACACTTGTGCTATTTTTCTTTATATATTAAAATTATATATGCAAAAATGTAGCGTACATGGACATTCTTAAAATTATATATATATATATATATATATATATATATATATAAGTTATTAGTTCTGTCTCGCGTATTTTAAGAAATGACATTTCTAAAAAATATGCACTGCGATGCAAATGTTTAGAAAGTGAACAATTTCATACAGATTTTGAAAAGCATTTAATTTAACTAGGTCGAGTTCAGTGTAATGTTCTATACATACTATACAACATTCATAACAATGAAGTTCATTTGTGCATATTACAAGTTAGTAATTGATAACAAAAAATTAACACTGTCTAAAAATTTTTAGACAAAATCGAGATAAAATAAAAAAGAACATATTTCAAAATCTTATGCTGCATCCATTTTTCTTTTCTATTGACAATGTGTGGTGCGAAACCTATTCCCAAACCATGAAAGGTTTTATTTCTTTGGTGTAAACTTGTATTTATGAATTCAAATACAAGTTTACACCAAAGAAATTAAACCTTTCATGGTTTGGGAATCCGTTTCGTATCACACGTTGTCAATACACCTCTTCATTTCCCTTACAGAAGAGTTATTTTACTTTCTAGCACAGGATGCCTGAAACGTTCTATATAGGGATAAGATCTGGTCTACATTCTGGCCAGTGGATAACTTTTATATTCTGAGAATTAAACCAAGATTTAGTGGGTTTTTTTTTTTCTTTTTTTCAGTGTGATTTAAAACATTGATTTTTTTAAATGACTGAAGAATAATTGGAAGATAAAAAAATTGCAGAAGGTTATCCTCCATTGTTTAGTGTAATGCAATAATCTTTGGCGACCACTGTCAAAGTCCAGAGACACTTCTTCATTAAAGCAGAAGGCTCCCTAGTATATCACTAAAGCTCTACCTTGTCTCCGACTAAAAAAAAAAAAAAACATCGAGATTTATTTCTCAAGTCGTGCCTGTACTATCCTTAGATGTCTGGACAATCCAGATTTCACTTTTTTTATTGTTAAATATCACTGTTTGCCATTTCAATCAAAATTACTTCATGATCTCAACTTTATTTGTATCTTATGATGCGGCTTCAATGCTGTCTTTTTAAAATCATTATTATGCTGAGAACCATTGTGCTTGTCTCATAAAATCGTCTATGAATTGTATCATTTGATATCGAGAAAAATTCTCGAAAATTCATTTATTGGACACTCGATAATCTTTGAATCTGGCGATCATTGTGTTTATTCGGCACACATGGTCAGCAAGATCTGCGTTTTGCATTATATTTGCAATCACTTGATGAAACTCATTAAATATATTTCTTTACTAATAATAGCCGGAATTTCTGAAACAATCTTAACGTTTATATTTCAACAGTAAACTTTTTGTAAACGCATCTGATATAAATACTTTAGCACGCAAAATCTTCAATACGAAATGTTATAATTTGCAGACCTTCAGTACACGTAGTCTGTGACGTGATGTCTTTTAAAATTGCATATGCCATTAAAAATTCACAGAAACTCGTAATCGTGTCCAAACTTTTGCAACAGGTAAATTTCTGTTTTCATCCTAAAATGTAGTAGTATAATAAATAAAACATTTGTGTTTTGATTACAGCTTTTTAACAGAGTTTTTGAGTACGATTACAGGCTTTTGTAATTCTACTATCCCAATTCTAAATTTTAAAGCTGAATGATATCATTGTCTAAACTTTTGGGTCGCAATATATTTCGTAAATATAGCACTAGTTACAGTCCAGAATCTGTAATCTAAAAAAATTCAAAATTTCTTTTTAATAAAAAATATTCTTCCAAAATATTTATGTCGCCAATTGCCCATAGCGCAGCACTAGTGCGATGTAAAACCACACCAAACCAACCAACCAACCAACCAATCAACCAAACAAAATATTTGTCCATTATAAGGATGAATATTTTTTTATTTAAAGAAATGGAATATTTGTAGTAGAACGATATATATGGATAAATATTAAATTTATGACTTTGACCAAATGAAAATTACACACTTTTGAGAAATAAGTCAAAACTAATTGTAACAAAAAAGAAAAATGCCGCTAATCTGGTTGAAAGTGTATTTTGATTGAAATAGGTTGACTACGCGATGGACATAAAAGACTAGGGGAATGCCCCTTGCTTCAGTCTTTCTATTGTATACCTTATTCGCCAGACTGCGAATAAAACCTATATGTTTAGTCCAATTCCTTATTTCTCTACAGCTGTAATTACCTCTGATCAGCATAACTCGCTTAATTTAAAAAAGTATGAATTTTCAGCAACAGGGCGAATAAAGAGGCACGCTTACAGATAAGTTAATAATTATTATAAATTTCCGTTATTTCTCAATTATAAAAAATAATTACTATGTTGTAAGTTAGATTAAATATATGCATATTTGAGGAAATAATTTACCCGATTAAATTTAACAAGTGTAAAAAATGACTAGTCAAGGAATCAAAATATGGATCCTTGATTTTATGTGACAGTGATTTAACACCGAGCTTTTTATAATTTCAGTCTTCAAAAACGCGATGGAGCTGTGCAACATTGACAAGTTAATTAAGTGGTAGGGCACAAAGAGCACAGGTTCGATTGGTCGATACTTCCTGTTGTTAGAATTACATTTGTCTAATCTTAAAAAGATATGTAGTTTTCATTTAGGTGAAGTTATAGTTTTCTACCTATGAAATAACAAAGTTTTAAATGATGAAATGTAAGCTGACAGTAATTTAAAGCTATACATAGCTGTTTTACACTGAAAAGATAACCTTAATAATTTTGTAGAAGCCATAGTGAAGCAATATTTGTAATAAAATTTTCTACAGTATGAGAATACAATGGCAACTTGCATCCTCTTTATATTTTATATATAATTTTGTTTAATTATGAATGTTGTAATTTGTGTCAAATCGTTGTACATTATTGCATTCTAGATTTACAAACTTAAGAAACAAAAGCGAAGATTTAGAAAGCATTTAAAGAATAAAATTCAATCTTAAAACATTGAATATTACCTTTTACAGATAAAGTATTCAATTTTCTCCTTCATACATTTGAGAAAATTAATATAAAATTTGAAGGAAAATTACTGCATGCAAACATGACTATACTGTATATACACTAAAAAAAAAAAATCAAAACTTTTAAAATAATTTTGAGTTCAAATTTTATCAATATATGAAATGTGCAATAACTTTAATAATTTAAATAAATTTTATTCTTAATTTATTTAGGTTTTTTTAATTATGGGAAAAAATAAACGGGTGGAAGGACACCCTTCTGCTTTCATTATTTTAACTTATAATTTAAAACAACAAATGAATATTTACAATATTAAATGTAGGGTTAAAATTTCCTACTTACAGATCAATATCTTTTTCATTTAGATCAATGCTTAAAGTATTGCTTGGTAGATATTATGTCTTACGCATTATATGTTGTGTATTTCATATTTTGTAATGTATACTTACTTACAATATATTTCAATGCAAACAGAACGTTAAAAAATACCAGTAAAAAATGGAAATATTCTGTATGATGTCTACTCACAGTATTCATAGTACTCATTATGAAATACATTAAAAAATAATTTTCAAGAACTTTAATTGAACGTTGAAACTGAAATGTAAGTTTATATAAACAAACTATATTTTCCTGTGCGTGAAATCAAATACTGCTTATGATACAAAAAATTCTAAGAGGCGCTCATCGTATTTAAATCAACATTATCACACAGGAAGTTCCTTTGTCCGATGAATACTGACTAGGAAAATAGAATCTGTCACTATAAGAGATTAAGCCTCTGTATGTCTTTATATTCTTTGTCACAGGCATAGATATTGAATATGCACGTTCAAGCCGTTACATGGTTATGAATAACTTTTCGCAATGAAATGACCATGTCTGGATAGAAATATAAGAAGCAAAATTTGTTTTACTTTTGAATACAGAAACTTTTATTATTTTTATTAAAATGCATTTTTTTATCTGAATATTTTGAGTTATATAAAGGAACATCTGAGATTTATATATTGAATAATATCTTCTTAAATATTCAGATATAAATACGAGAAAGCCTCGAAAACTTGAATTTAAATATATAATATAACTTTTCTAATTCTTCTTAATATTCTATTATAAAATACTCAACAAAGTTTGAATAACTTTTAATTATAAATGATGTAGTACATCTATAATATTCATTATCATTTTTTATATCTTAAAAAAATTATCGAATATTTTTTAATTTTCTTTATCTTTATCAAAATAGGACTTGCGTTTATTGATTTCATTATTTTCGTGTTATAGGCACTTGTTTTGTTTATGAAATAAAGAATATCAAGCATATGTGCGTAATAGTGAAAGAAATTGAACTGATAATATTTATACATTCATCCAATTCTCCCTCCTGCCTCGGTAGAGAGCGGACATATGCTACAATCACTATGGCATCGACATCGGATAGTATTTTCCTTTAACGTTTGCTTTACCGTTCTCTGCCTGCGAATTAATGTTAAAGGGGTAACTTGGAATGCACTAAAACTTTATTTAATTTAATTAAAGTCAAAAATGACACTACCTGTTATAAAAATATTTATATACCTTTATTCTTTATTTTCTTGTGTAAGAACTATAAGAAAGAACAGTTTTGTAATTTTGTACGTTGTGACACTCTAATAAGTGACTATTATGTAGTAGGATCTAACTTCGTATTATGTCTTTAATCTGTCATCTGAAATAAACTATATTTCCTGCATAAAAAAGAAATTTAAAATGGACTAGTTCTCTCTGTAACATTCTGTGTTCCTAAGAATGCAAGTTTTAAATCTTAGAAGAATTACAAATAAATAATTAACTTACTTCTTGCTTCTTCACTGAGAAAAAAAATATATACCACCTTCATCTAGACTGAATTAGTTGTCATTTTCTAAATCCCTTAACAAGAAATATAGATTTCCGAGCTATGCGCATAAGGCACGCCAATAAAATGAATAGACGAAATGGTCGAGAATTTCTAGTCTATACATTTCTAGATGGTGAAACAATATTCTGAATCTTCTGTATTGCGAGAAATTCTCGCTTGATTTTCTAGAATCGGGTAATAAACCAAGATTGTAATTGCTGAAACACACCTCTTGGATTCGCATTTATTTGTAGAGATTTTTAAATAACTTTGCCCTCGAAAATATAGGTAAATGCTCTAGAATTCTAATAAGGATTTCTATAACTCGCTTTCAAAGGGGACTAGAATTTATAAGGGTGACATGGAACTATTTTTTCTAGAGCCACAATTTAGATTCTCGATGTAAGTTACAGAATTTTTTCTCATTGTTGATATGATTCGCTCACTAAGTCATCGAAAGGATTTTCTCCGTAATCATGATGGTAAGAATAATACCAGGTTCCAGCATACATAGTTTGGATTTTTGCGTCATCCAGTGTACTGAAAATGGTGCGTGAAACGTCTCTAAAGTTTCCTTCCTGATTATCAGAGTAGAGAAAAGCTACTTACGTCCACTGAAATGTCAACAAAAGGGATGCCACAGATCTAGAGATTTGCGTGTCTGGTAGACGTGTTCGAGCAAAAGTCGGGAACTGAGACTTGTTTGAAGTTTCTGGACGAGCACAGAATTAGGAAGAAAAGGATGACTAAATTAACTAGTGGATCTGCAGCAGTGGCGAAGTGTCCATGGAAGCGATGGAAGAAACGCTTCCCCTATTTAAGATTTTAAAAAAATAATCAAGTAACGTCGCCTCGTCGAAAGATTATAGTTTTCTGAACCTCGCCTCATCCCTGATCTGCAGACCAGGAGCCTCAACGTCCTATTTGCATCACACATTATTCAACAGATCATATAGAGACACGTACTTTCACACGTACTAACATTAATAAACATTACTTTTTGGTAGCGATTTAGTCACGATTGCTTAAAAGGAACCACACATTGAAGAATCCACAAATTGAAGAATATAAAAAATGATTTGAATGGCCCTGATCAAAAAAAGTCACAATTGACTTGTAATTTTAACAAATTATTTCACTTACTTTTAACAATATTTGTATGCTTTCTTCTAAGAATACAACGGATATTTAGAGATATAAGATTTTTTCCTAATTTGCTTATAATAAAAATGGCTTTCAACAATTTTTTTAAAAAACTTGCAGAAAAATTAACATTAAAGAAACATTATTCTGAAACATACAATGCTTACGTTAAATCAGAGCTACCGACTTTTACACTGAGAAAAAATTCTGTAACTGACATCTAGAATCTGCATTGTGGCAGTTCCATGTCATCCTTATAAATTCTAGTTCTCTTTGGTAGCGAGTTCTAGAAACCCCTATTAGAATTATAGAGCGTTATCTCCTTATATTATTAAAATCTGTGCGCATCTGTCTGTCTGTCTGTCTTTCTGTCTGTCTGTCTGTCTGTGAGAAATGCCTTGTGACCACTAAAGCTCCGGCGCTAATGGTCGCAGCGCCTCGAAACCGGCGTCGACAGACGCAGAATTTCTTCATCTCAACATCGCGATAATTTGCTAAGCGAAGCGACCCTAATTAGCAGAGATATTAATTAAAACGTCGACCCATATCTACCGAAAAATGACCCAGAATTCATGATTAAATGCTTAAAAAGTGACATTTTTACGGAAAAAGTGGAAAATAAATTAGAAATATCAGTCGTATCGTTACAAATAAGATACCATTGGAAAGTGCTTTTTTTTCTTAATCCGATGGTTTAAACGGCTTATCGATCGGACAATTAGATTTTTTAAAATTAACTAAAGTATGAAAAAAAGGTGGCAACAAATCACAAGAGTTCTATTAATTTCGCAATTTCGGTTACCATGGCGCCGGGCGAAAGAATAAATATATTTTTCTTCCTGCTTTACTGATTTTGTACTGGAAATAAAAATTGCAAATTTCAAAATGCTTCAATTTTCTTCGAAATTATTTCAAACTTGCTACACACTTTTAACATCACAAGACGAAGTTGCAGTTCAAATTTCATCGGGTTTCGAGTATAAATAAAAAATTTATAATTTAATTGCAAATTAAATTTTATTCTAATACGCGTATTTCAAATTCTTACTATGATTACATTATTTTTAATACATCATTCGAAAGATATTTTAAAGTACTTTTATATTATCGAAAGTGGGATTCAAGATTTCGCTTCATTAACACGTTTTGAGGTCTCCTGAATCGGTTTTCTTTTGTATCTCAGCTACTAATTAAAATAATTTCACAAGTAATACATCATTAGATAGCTTTGTTGATTTGGAATCGAACAGTAGACTATAGAAATTTCTACCGCCAGATGGCGCTGTAATATTTTAAAATTTCAATACTTCAATTTCTAATTATGATTAAATTATTTTTAATACAACATTCGAAAGATATTTTAACGTTCTTTTATATTATCGAAAGTTTTAACCAGATTTGCACGTTTTGAGGTGTCCTGATTAGGTTTTCTTTTGCATCTCAGCTAATTCAGTTAGACCGTTCAAAATTGGTATATGTAGGTTAATTAGGAAGGGCTGAAAGGGTGGGGAAGATATAGGCGTGCACCGCGCGCACGGGACAGCGCTGCCGAAGGCAGTGGGGACCCGGTCCGACTTTTTAACCGATGAGAAATAATTTTTTTTTTTCATTTTCTTTTCTTAAGAATAAAAATTTGATTTGAGAAGGAATATGTGCGCGTAGCGCGCGTATACCTTCACACGTGCGCGCTCAGCGCGCACGGGACTGCGCTGCCGTAGGCAGTGAGGACCCGGTCCGACTTTGTACCCGATGAGAAATGATTTTTTAAATTTTCTTTTCTTAAAAATAGAAATTTGATTTGAGGAGGAATATGTGCGCGCAGCGCACGTATACCCTCACACGTGCGCGCGCAGCGCGCATGGGTCTGCGCTACCGAAGGCAGTGGGAACCCGGTGTGAGTTTTTACCCGATCAGAATTTTTTTTTTTGAGGGGGGGGCACGAAGGGTCAGGGAAGGACGCGCGCGCAGCGCGCACGGGGCAGCGCGCACGGGGCAGCGCGCACGGGGCAGCGCGCACGGGGCAGCGCTGGCGAAGGCAGTGGGGACCCGGGCCGACTTTTTACCCAATCAGAAATGATTTTTTTTTTAAATTTCTTTTATAACACTAAAAGTTACTGTTAGTGATTCATTAATTTTAGAGATTCATTTGAAAATACTGACCCGCTAGCGGGCGAAGCTCGCTACTTTATATTATTACCCGAATTATCTAAAGATCTCCACCCTTAGAGTCACATGCAGGATGGCTATGGATTTTTGTTATCCACCTCAGAATAATGACTTATTTAAATATAATACCCACAAACGTCTCAACCTTTGTTTCTAATAGACAAAATGCAATATTGCAGTTAATTTAAAAACAAGTTACTAAATATAACTATCGGGACTTGGTGACTATATAAAAATTTAAATTTTGATGTAACTTTTACAATACTTCGATTCTGTCTACAGTGAATATTTTTCATAAATAAATAAATAAAAAGATGCGTTTTATACTGTTTACCTGTGAAAATTAGATTTTAGAATCTCCTAGAGCCTAAAAAAAGCATTAATAATTTTTACAAAAATATTCCCTGCTGCCCGCATTGGGAATCGAACTGACAACCATCGGATTCAAAGTCGAGCGTCTTCCCAATCAAACCATCGGTACTCAGACTGTAAGCCGCTTGGATAATGAAATATATTCTAGTATCCGTTAAACAAATCGAAGTTTTATGTCTTTGCAATAAAACTGTCCATAAAAAGTAAAGCTTAATACATATTATTATCTCAAATTTCATGTGTAGAGGTTTAGAGTTTTTTTTTTTTTTGTAAAATGCGTAATAAATATGAAAAAACAGTAGACTATGGATTTTAAACGATTTTTTTTTTTTTTTTTTTTTTTTAACTGGTATTTGCAAGAAAACAAACTATGTACATGAAACCAAAAAAATTGATCTTTTACACTTTGAAGTGTAGGGAAACATAAAATAATTTTTAAAACGCGGAAAAAAAAATATATTATGCATAAGTTGTTTAACATTGTTTAGTTACGAATTCGCTTTCTTAGCTACAAGTTACATGCTTCGATTATCTTAATAATTTTTTGTTTTATTACACGTGAGAACTAAATAAAAATTAACTTTCTTTTTTAATCTTTAACAGAATAAGTTCCGTGTCTAAGTATTTTAAATAAGTTAACTACTTAAATTATATAAAATAATATCAAATTAATTTGTTAAAAAAATTTAAAACAGGATATGCATGCTGCTTAAAGTAGATTCCATATGGAAAATTTGTTAAGTAATACAAATGAATTTAAGTAATACACTGTTAAGTTAAGTAATACACTGAATTTCTAAGTGTCTGAAATTTGTAATGTCTGAATTTTTAAGTGCCTAAATTGCAAAATGTCTGAAATTTTATGTGTCTAAACTATAATATGTCTTAATTTCAGACATATCAATCTTATTCAGACACTTACCTCAGCTCATTTATAAAAAAGACACTTACGTGTCTTAATTTAAGACAGCACATGCGTCTGAAATTTTGCATGCGTAAGTGTTTCAGTTATTTATGTGTCTGAATCGGCATTTCAGACACATTTCTCTCTGAATTTAAGACGCTTCTATTTACAGTGTACCTGTTTGAACCTTTCTTTATTATTAGTGTCATCGTATCTGTTTGAGCCTTTCTTTATTATTAGTGTCATCATATCTGTTTGAATCTTTTTTTATTATTTTTAGCCTTAAGAAATCAAATCAAATTTATGAAAAAGAAGTAGTTTGAGAAGTTTGAAAATTACTACATTTCTATCTCTGACAGATTGCTCTCTCAAAATTCGAAGTTTTGCCATTGCTGTACTTTTGATGTAACTACAACAGTTTTTCGTATGGAAACTAACTGTTTAAATTTTGAATATAACTTCGAATTTGTTCTATTGCTTAAAATTTTTTGCTTAAACTTTAACACTGTCATTTACATTTAAGAACCTCAACCGCATCACTTATATTTTTTTTACTTTGCTTTTTTTCAGATTTACGTTTAAATTTTGTGAAACCTAATATCGTGATTCTTTTTTTTTTTTTTTTTTTTTTTTTTTTTTGGGGGGGGAGTGGTAAAATGTTTAAGGTGTAAAGAGCTAGTTGAAGCCGTGCGGAAAAATTCGCGAATCTATTAAGAGAAAACTTTAAAAATTCAAAAACTCCTAGATTCTTAAAGTTCTTCATCAGAGCTGATTACATTTATCATAGCTGCCAACATCTTATTTAATATTCCGTAGTATTGTTAGTACCGGCCTTTTCTTCCCCACCAGTCTTTTTTTAGAGTATTTTTCTTATTATTTAATCGTAATTACATTTGGGGAGAATTACTCTAAAAATTAAGGGTTGTAGAAAAGTGGGCGGGTACTGATAGTACTACGGATTATTAATTAAGATATTGTCAGCTATGCATTTAGAAGCGTTAACACTTCTTATTAGAGTGTGTGAGTGGGTTTTATGTCGCACTTGTGTTCCACTATGAACAATTGGTGACGGTCTGGAACACATCCATAAGGGTGGTCCGAAGACATGCCATCACAATATATAAATCTTACTTTTGAAACAACATTTCAATTTTTCCCATTTCAAAAGCTGTCAAACTTTTAAAAGTTTGATATTATTTTAAACTGCACTAAAACACCGAAAACTGACACCTATAAAGATAAATAATAATTTTTGAACAAGCAACATAAAGTATGAAAATTCTCAACAGATCTTTGTTATCGAAATAATTATGTAACACACCACATCTTTAAAAACTTTCATAAAAAGATGCTAATTTAGCTTAGTTTACAATAATTGAATATTTTTAGAAATTTCGCATAAAGTTTTACTATTATAGCAGAGCTTACTATTAAAATGTTCTTAATAAATTATTGAAATTTAGAACAAAATTTCTAAATTTAGAGGTGATATATAAACCTAAATTGGCATCATGATTTTGGTGATAAGTTAAACTTTAATCTTTCATTGTATAAATTACAAAATGTAGGTACTAGTCCAGCATGAAAACGCTACGCACATTGCTGCTATCAGGACGCATTTGTGCTAATTTTTACAATAAAAACATTCATCTGATGTTACCTTTTGAATTTTGATTGCTAAATGTTTTTTAAGTTCTTAAACCTTAATTTTACTATAATTTTAGATAAATTTATATATACGTAAATTACTATTAAAAAAAAAAAAAAAAAAAAAAAGGTGGAAGTAGTGCATTACTACGGTGTCGTATGTGGTTGTTCGTAAATAATAAAATTCAGTCCTTTTCGGGACACTTAGTGCTAATACATAACTAAATACACATATCTATGAAAAAGAATATGAATATCACGTACGAATATCAATGTCAAGTGTGTGTGTGTAGAGTGGAGTCTACACTGTTAAAAATGGTTTCTTAAAAAGGAGCTAAATTGTCTCAAAATAGCTCCGAAACAATAAATACTTAAATTTGAAAACCCATGTACTCATTTTTGAGTATATTCACATGTCAAACATGGGGATATTGGGATTCTTATTGGTCAATTCCATTTTTGAGCATGTCAATATATTCAAAAATGAGTATATGAGTTTTCGAATTTAAGTATATATATTATTTCGGAGCTATTCTGAGACAATTTAGCTCATTTTTTTAAGAAATCATTTTTAACAGTGTATGAGTTTTAAAGATTATTATTTTCATTTTCAGTGATTAGCATTTAAATTGTCCACTTAATTTTTGCATTACGCATCTTATACATAAGACTTTAATTTTTATTATGTATATAAACTGCATTCAGCATTACAAAGTATTATTGCTCCTCTAAACTTATATTAAACGAACACTTTTTTTTTTCTTTACAAAAATGAAATCTCTAGAAATCTCTAGAAATGCGCAAATAATAGGCCAGACATTTATACTCAGAATCCCACCGCACGCATATCGTCCATATTAATATGACAACTTTTATTGCAACATACGTCATTAATCTTGAATAAAATACTGAGCGTTCTTATTTCTATTACGGTAATACCGTCTGATAACGAAATTGCATTTACAAAACTTTAAATTATTTGTATCTGTTGAGTAAATAGGATCATTTACGAGTTCAATTATGCATTTGTTTTAAACTTATATGATTATATAAATAAAGACTAATCTCTGAAAAGTATTTTCAAGCACGCTCTTCCAATTTCTAGATCTCTTTGATTTTAAAAGACAAAGGCGTCACCTCTTGTCTTAGTACTTATCTTAATGGCATGAAGATAATTTACCATTTATTGCTTAGACTTTACATTAATCTCTTAAAATAATAATAGTAATAATAATTAGAATAGTAATGGTAAAAGCAAAAAAAGTGTCCTAAATGGATTACATAATTTTTACAACTAACATCTTCTTTGATATAAAAAAAGTAAAGCTATCAAATTTATTAATGGCTAGATAAGAAAAAATAATTGAAACGAGAATATTTTCGTAAAGAGTTAGTTTAAAAGGGAATATATTTGTGAAATGCTCTGTTTTGATTTAAAAAATAATAATGATGAATTCAGCATGAATGTACATTGCTTATTTCATGATGAACTTCTGCCTACATCTTTTCACATGATGATGGGTCATGCTATAAAAATTTCAATTCGAAACAGTTGCTGTGTGCTTTTCTTGTTATGATTTTTGCTTAAAAGGGTTTTACTCAACATCTTTCAACACCAGTATGTTTTGCATTACTTTGTATGTGCTATTAATAATTGAAAAAAAAAAATCAACGAAATGAAAATGATTTTATCGAGGTTTATATAGTATTTTACAGATTTTTGATGCCTGAAAAACTTTTCTTTTAAAATAAACTTATCTTTCTCTTACGTTGATGCTCTTTGGTGATTTTAATGTCATAACTTAAATTTCTTGATATTTTGATTAACCTTGTTATTAACAATAAGATTTAAAAAAAAATGTAGATATTGTTTAAATAATTCATTATTTTACATAAAAATGATATTACTGATTTTAAAATTTTACTCACTTTTTCTGTTTTCTCGTTGATTTTATCCTATTCTGTTATTTTTTATATAATCACACACCCAAACAATAATGTAGAATGTAAAAAGTTATTAATTTAATTAAGCAATTGGCCTGCTTTAAAAGTTTTCTTATTTTTTTTTTAAGAAAATTTAAATATTCTTTTACATTGTTTAAATTTTTTATATAAAAAAGGCAATGCCAACGATAAATCAGTTAAAATCGCATTAAAGAAAAAATAAAAAAAGAAACCGCTTATAAAGAAAATAATTTTCGTGTTCGCGATTTCTATCTCTTTTTCAAATATTTTTTTTTTTTTTTTTTTTTTTTTGCAGATTAACATTTTTCCTAGTTTACTGAATAGATATAAGTGTTTATATTAAAAGTGAAATATTCATCATAAAAGATAATTATTTTAAAAATATGATAGCGAGTGAACTGTGAGAATTCATTATTACCTCTCAAAGGAGTAATTATAGAGCAATCTTCGTATAACTTACGTGACGAATTAATATAAATTAAACCAAAAGTTCTATTAATTATAATGTATTTTGTTATTAGATATTTTATATTATTCCCAAAGGTTAACACAGGCATGAACATTAAATAATGTAACAGAAAGTATCAAAGCACTTTATGAAGTTAGACTAAATATTTTGAGATTTTTGTGCTTCTTTTCTTGTAATAAAGTCATTTTTATCTTTCTAAAACGTGTTAAATTTAGTAATATAAATTCAAGTAAAATTAAATTAATAAGAGTTACGCTGTTTCTTAAAAATGGTTACAATATGGAGTGAATTTTCATAAATGTGTAAAAATATTACAATACTGCACCAAAATAAATAAATAAAATAAATAAATGAAGGAAGAAAAAAAGAAAGAAATGAAATTTTTTTTGTTCTTTAATAGTAATAAAAATATATTTCTGGGTTATTACATCATGTAAAATTATATAATTATATGCATAAGGGAACATTATTATTTTATGTATATTGAAGACTGTTAAAAATTCAATTCATGTTTTGAACTATTTATGATATTAGATAAAGATAGTCTTGGGGTATGCCAATTTATAATCATAAACTTTTGCAATATTATTTCTTCTCGTAAAAAAAAAAAAAAAAAAAAAAAAAAAAATCTACTTATTGAACCGGAATAGTATACTTTTTAAAATTGTTCATTAAAATAACTTATGATGAAGCTTAAAAGGAATATTTAACGATATCTTTTTTACATTTTAAAAGATTAGAAATTTCAGTAAATTATAATTCTTTCCACTTTTAGCTTTTTACAATTTTCTCTATTTAAAATAAATAAATAAATAAAATTGTGTGTAAAGTAAACTGAAATGTTTATCTTTTATAAAATTCCTGTATATCACAATTTTATTTGTATTTTTTGTTAAATCATTGTTAAGCATACGTAAGTAAAAATTATCATTGAAGTTTGGGAGTTTTAAGATAAATGCTTATATATCCATTATTTAACATGCTATCGTCACACAAATTGTACTGGGCCTCTATTAGCATATCCTAAAGTTACGTTCACTTAACGATACAGATAGATCACAAACATTATTAATGTTGCTCAGTTTGTTACTGGCCCCCTAAATGTTGTCTTAAGCCAATTTTTGAAAAAAAAAAAAAAAAAAAAAAAAAAAAAAAAGAGGAAGACCTTGTTTCTTAAATACCCAATGTTTGAAAACATTTCATTGAGAGATAAGTTTTTAAACTGAAAATAATGATCGTTTGCAAATCTTGCTAAACTTTTGAGCAGGAGTGTATATATATATATATATATATATATATATGTATGGAAAATGGCATTTACCACATTGATTGCTGAGGATAAGGCTTAATTGATCTATTAACAAACACATACACTTTGTAAAAAAATGTAACGATTTAGAGAAATACCAAAATACGGTGTTTACTGTTTAAAATAGAAAAATACTTTTACGGCAACGTGTTATTATTATTATTAATATTATTATTATTAATACTTTGTATACTAATAATTATTTAGATGACTTGTTTCATTTTCACGGGACATAAAGTTATTATAAAATAATGTTCAGTGTTCGCAACAGAAAATTTTGTATATCAGCAAATTTTCCTCCTTTAAGAATAAGTGTTTATTATGCCCAGCAAAACTTATACTGCTGGGCTCGTTATGGCCTACTGCTGGCATCCTGCACTTGCCATCAGTTACCGGTTGCCCCATATAACTCCGGCAGCGGGCCGTTTGTGGCTGCCAGCAGTGATGGAAGCCTAAAGAAAAATGGTCGGT
The DNA here is from genome assembly GCA_963930645.1 of Salticus scenicus. Lineage (NCBI taxonomy): Eukaryota > Metazoa > Arthropoda > Arachnida > Araneae > Salticidae > Salticus > Salticus scenicus. Next base: position 210,507,178 of record OZ005651.1, on the reverse strand, counting down.
GGCCCAGAAGTGGCATAAACACAGTTGGCCTTATGCAGGCTATCACGACACGGCCAACATCATGTTTTTCATGTTGTGGCCACAAATTATTAGGCCATAACCAATTTGTATGCATAGAGGGCGCTGTGATTCTTTTTCTGTTGATTTGAAATTCCCTCGCTGTCCGCCATTTCATAGGAAGTTCTCGTTCGTTGTTGTAGTCTGCGGCTGCGGCTGCGAGATTGAAAATCTCGTAAAAAGAAAATATGAGTAAGTAATTCAATTATTAATTTGTTTTTGTATTATTTTTTAAATACTATTTTTTAAAAATGTTTGCCTCTAAATCCATTGTTGTAACAAAATGATTTCTAGAACTATATAATAAATATCCAGTTGATCCGTTTTAGTAAATTATGATAGTCGCAAACTTTTTAGTATTTTATTATTGTTATTATTATTTTAATTGATTTAATAAAATAAAAATTATGGATCTTGAATGATCCACAAATGTAATCGGGAACGATTTTAATCAAGTTTGGTTAAATAACAAATTTGGTTAAATTTCGTCCATTGGTTCGTGAGATACAGCGTCCACATTTTTTTTTTATACACACTTACAGAGTGAAACTTTCTAAAAATGGTCAAATCGTGTTCAGGAATCTCAAAACATGCAAATACTTCGAAAACCGAATGTCGAAACATTTCTTCATATATACATATATTACCATAAAATGGATTTTCTTTCGAAATTTAGTATATTGTACTTTTTTTAAATGAAAATCGCCTATCTCCATCATAGAAAATAATTTTCATAAATAATAATTTTAATATGTAATTTCTATAAACTATTATAGGAAAAAAAAAAAAAAAAGTGGTAGCCATAACAAACTGTTTTATTTTATTTATTTATTTATTATTTTTTTTTTAAATGCAAGTTTGAAAAATAATTTCACTTTTACGAAACTGAAATAGTTTCCCCCTCAATTTCCCGTAACGTATAAGTATATTTTTGTGCATCACTGTTAAATGAACCACAATTACTTATTTTATCATTTTTGATCGGAACCATTTCTTATTGCATCTATAAAATTTATGTTGATCTGTATTTTAGCGTTGTATAAAGATTTTTTCATGCGCTGATAAGAAGTTTCTTTTAAACTGTAATGTATCCAAATTATTTTATGAATTTTTATACTGAAACCATTTGTGTTACCTGTACAACTTTTTATGACAATCGTCTCGAAAACCTGTATAACATATATGAGTTTTATGGAATTCTAAAAATATTTTTTAAATAGGTAATTACGGATAAAACTCTCAAATATTTACAACTACAACGACAAATGCACTTTTCTTTTTCTCCCTAATTCCGTTATCTCTTTACTCAACCGAACGATATATATACATTTTTTCTTTCAGCTGAAACTGTATTCCCTTCTTCTTTTACCCTTTTCAGAATCTGCTTTCCAAACCTAATGAAAATAAATTGGCACAGGTCAAATGCTGAATATTCGCATTAAGTTCAAATAACGTCATCTGTATAAAACTGCAAAATCATCTTTCGGTATCGCACGTCGAAAAATTATTCACTCAAGGACATTGAAGAGAGTTGGGGAGGGGTAAAGATCCCATTGGACTATCAACAACACGAAAAAGTTCTTTGTGGCGGCCTGGTTAAATTTGACAGCTGTGTAATTAATTCTAAATAGCATATTGCATTTCTCAGTGATAATTTCTGTGGTTTCAAATGTGCGACTTTGTAGATAAACACACAGAGAGAAAAAAAGAAAGCTTGATCATCTGCCTGCTCTTTTAAAAAAAAGGAAAAAAAAAATATCAATTGGGAAAAGAAAATATTCAAGATTTTCTGGATACTTGAGAGTTATAATAAAAAAGCACCACAGAATTGGTGTTTAAAAGTAATAAGAGTAAACACCATAAAATGTAAGAACTCGCAACAATCGTTTCGGATGGAAAGAAAACATGATCCTTCATCAAGCAAACGAAGTAGGCACGAGTGCGGCAAACAAAGCGTTGCGTTTGCAAAATTTTATGGTGTTTATTCAAAGTATTGTACATGTTACTTGAGAGTATACTCCAATTTCTTAAGAAATCGCACCCTCGGGCGGCGTAAGCTAGTTATTAATTAAAGGGCGTTCGGAATGGAGATGTCCGTTTTTTTTATTGCCGTAAATCGGAAAGTGACCTAAAATCCGGAAAAGTCCGAAATCCGGAAAGGCCACGGTACGGACGATTCCGGATTTGAGATTTTGTATTGTAGTAATAAATAGAAAACTTTGTAAATGAACATAATCATTGCCGCCCCCCCCCCCTCCAAAAAATAAAAAAAAATGCATCAGTTCTTTTAGGTTGAAATAATAACACATCCCTTCGTGAGTTTAAAAAAAAGCACGATTGCAGCAAATTACTTTTGCTGCACTCGTGCCCACTTTTTTTCGCCTGATGAAGGGTCTTCGTGCTATTTCAACCGGAAACAATTGCTGCAATTTTTTATTTTTATTTATTTTATTTATTTATTTTTTAGTTTTTGGTGTTTTTTGCAATGCCCTCTTTCCCTCTTTATAACAATTTTTGTTTCAATATTTTATAATTTTCACATGTAAAGTTACATTTATTTGTATAAGATATTGACATTTGAACACTTAAAAAAAAAAAAAAAAAAAAAAACATAATCTCCTTTATACCAAAAAATGTAATATAGAGAAATGTTTGCAATGAAAACAAAAAATTAAACTTTTATGATAAGGAAAATGGATCAACTGAATATTTCCTATATGCTGCACTAGAAATCCTGAATTTACAACCATAGTGTATGAATCAAATACTTGTAAATAGTATTTAAAAATGAATATGTACAAAATCAAATTAAATATTGGATGCATAGAAAAAACTGGCTGCTACTTCATCAGAAAAAAGAGAGAGGAAAAAAAAAAAAAAAAAAAAAAAGAAAAAAGCCTTAATAAAATTAAAGGTATCACCAATAAAATAAATATACTAGCTATAACTAAATCACTGCTGGCCTATTAACGGCCCTCTTCACTTACCGTCTCCGGAAGTCCGAGGATATGTTATTCTATGGGAAATTTTCTTTACAAATAACTTATTAACTAACACATATTTTTAAATTCTGTTTTCACATTCAGAAAATTCCCAACTGTTAAATTGATGGACTTTTTTTTAAAAATGTATTTTTTTTAATTTTTAATATTTTATTTTGAATTTGCAAAATGAAAAATTTCACATATTGAAAATTTATATTTTGCAGCTTCAAAATAAAATATAAAAAAAAAAATAAAAAAAATAATTTTTTAAAAAAAGTCCGTCAATTTAACAGTTAGGAATTTTCAGAATATGAAAACAGAATTTAAAAATATGTATTAGTTAAGTTATTTGCAAAGAAAATTTCCCATAGAATAACACTGGCTTCGGCTTCCGGCGACGGTGAGTGAAGCGGGCCTTTAATGGGAAAATATAAAGGACCAGTGAAGACTGCCGGCAGTAATATAATTTTTTATGTTTGCCACAGCTGGCCCACTGCAGGCTGCCAGCAATAACATAGAAAAATTATGTTTGCCACCAGGTAGTCCAACACTGGCCCACTAACAATTTCTAACCTAATGTCGGTTACCAACAGTGGCCCATTACCTATTGTACCCATTACCAGCAGCGATCCATTCACTGGCCCACTAACTTATTTTTAACTTACTGCAGGCTGCCAACAGTGGATCGATTGAATATGGCCTACTGACGGCCGGCGTAACATATTCCCTGCGGCACCGTAACTTTTGCCACCGACGGGCCAGCTGCAGCTACTGTTGGCAACCAGCACTTGGCCTCGTGTTGGCCGTCATCTGTGGTTTTTCTGGGTGGTTACATTATTTTACACGAAGTTTAACGTTTAAAGATATTTAGATTGTTTAAAAGAAAAAAAAGCAATCTGATCAAAAACATGACTTAAGAAAAACAATAATTTTCTTTTAAATGTATATAATAACTTTTTAGAAATTTGTGTAATTCCTTTCTATTTGCTGCAGCTTATTTTTCTTTAAGATAAGGTACTTGAACTTTTTTTTTTTTATGTAACGCGTCAAAAAGTACACGAAAATGTAAAGATATTATTGTAGTTTATAATGCCATTTTATCTTGCGCTGATTTCCTTAAAAGAAAACTTTGTATAACTTTAATTTTAAACATAATTCTTATAGGTACTATTTGTCGTAAAATTTCAAAAGTAACGAAAAAAATATTTTTATCTTACGAGCATTTTAATAATATATAGATATAAAATCGAACGATAGTAATACTATATAAAGAATAACAACTTTCGTTTAAATTATTGCAGTCATGGAATTCAAATAAAACGTTCTGAGTTTTATATACAATTTCCAAAAACGAAAATTATACATATATATATGACTTATAAAGATTTAATAAATGAAACTTTTTCAGAAAATATGAAATTTAATAAGATCAAACATGTGCAAAAAACTCTAAACAGTGGTTAAAAGCGAAAAGCTAAAAACAATTGCGGAAAAGATTACGACTAAGAAATATTTTGTCGCCAATTTTGAGACACCTCCTTATACAGCAGTTACAGATAATTTTACTTTTTTTTTTCTTAACTGTAATTTATATTCCAGTATAAGAAATACTGAAAATCGTGTCTAATTTAACTATCAAGTCCTTATAAAATAGCTCCCCCCCCCCCTTTTATTTAAACATGCCAAGCTCGTTGTGTAGAAGAGTCAACACACGCTGAGAGGGTTTGAGAAAAAAAAATGAAAATATTGCTTTTGAACACATTGTATAAATGCAATTAAATATATATATTACCAGATAAGTAATACATATATATCATATGTATAATTGGAGGATAAAATGTATTTAAGTTCATATCAATAACTCTTAAAGCAGCGTTTTGACATTCTGTTTAATATGAAGTAGCCAGTAACAATGTATTGAAAATAAAAAAAAGCATTGCTAAAAAACTAGATATTTTACAACAAAATGAGCGACTTTGACTAAGTACTGAACAGAAGTACAAAGTATTACATTTATGAAAGAAAAATTAAGCAACTGAACAAATCAGATCAGTTACCATTTGATGGAATGTAGCATTGTGATGTCAAAAACATCACGTATCTTTTATTTAATAATAATAATAATAAAGCAAAATTACATGTTATTTATTTAAATGCAATCAATCATTATGCTCGTATATCATTCATTTTTAAAAAATCTACATATATTTCCTTTCAATTTATTTCATTTACACTCATGTCCATAAATTAAGGATAATTCAGATTCACACTGAAATCGAACTTTAATGCAAATATTTCACCTGTAGAAATACCACACACATCTTTAAGAATAATATGCAAATTATAGGAAGCCATCAGATGACGCCGATATGATGCTACAATGACGAAAGTGTAAGAAGGGGGTAGATAAGGAATGGGAGCAAAGAAGGAAAATTGTTCACGAGCGTTCTGTATGCCGCTCAGTGCCACAACCGAATAGTTATGACACAGAGGACGCATGCAGATATTTTTTTACGTGGTAGAATTATCGGCCGACTAGAATGTGGGCGTTCTCAGGTAGAAGTATCGGGGAAACTTAGAATTGTCCAAAGTGTCATCTCTAGGCTTTGGCAACGATTCCAAAATGATGGAAATGCCAGTCGACGTTACAGTACTGGTCGGCGACGAGTTACAATTCCAAATGACCACCGGAATTTGGTAGTAACTGCCAAAATAAGCAGATAAAGCACAGCATCAGACCTGTCTCGTCAGCTGTCTGCAGCCACGAAAGCCACAGTTTCAAGACAAACCGTGGATAGACGTTTGGGAGATAATAGTCTATATGCTCGCAGGCCTGTTAGATGTGTTCCACTCACGGCAATGCACTGTTTCAGCGGTTAACTTGGAGTAGAGAACATGCAATGTGGACAGCGGCACAGTGAGCTTGTGTGATGTTTTCCGACGAGTCCAGGTTTAACTTGCAGTGTGATTCACGCCAGACTTTCATATGTAGAACGTCAGATACCCATTACCACCAAAACAAAGTCATTGAACGACACCGTGTGGGGCAGGAGTGCTCGTTTGTAGGGGGGGGGGCGATCATATTGGGCACCAGAACAGATCTGCATGTTCAAATTGGAAGAATGATAGGCCAAAATTATCGGGACATCAGTCGGGAACAACATGCACGTTTGTTTAGGGCTGCCATGAGCCATGAGCACAGAATTTGTGTTTATGGATAACAATGCGCGTTCTCGCCGTGCAAACGTTGTACACGGATGTCTACAATCTGAAGCTATCACTCACATGGAATGGCTAGCATTATCACCTGACTAGAATCCGATAGAGCATGTGTAGTACATGCTTTTCCGACGAGTTGTAGTCCGTCAACCACCTCCTACATGTGTACCGGAACTTCGGAGAGCATTGCTTACTGAGTAGAGTAACCTTTCCCAAGATAAGATCAATAATTTAATACTCAGCCTTCCTAGGTGTTGTAAGGACTGTACTGCATCATCTGAGAGACATACAATGTATTAACCATCATACCAACCATGTAATATTAAGTTTTTGTAAGGGAGATATTTTTTATAATTACTTAAGGGAGTAAAAATCGTAGTTTTCATAAATGGTATCCTACATAAACCACCTTTCTTCGTTCGTGATCTTTTGTTTAATAAATGGACTTTATGAATAAGTCGTGTTTGTTTTGTTTCTGAACCTTTATTTGCCTCTGCTAGCATTATCCTTAATTTATGAACATGAGTGTATTTAAAGCAATTTTGTTTATTCTCCCTTTTCCATTAATCTCTAATTTCGTATAATTCATTGTTTCAGTATTGTAAACCATAACATATCCCTCCTACTTTTGCCAAATAATTAAATATATATATATATAAGAAACAAGAAGCCATTTATTTTGTTTAAGTACTTTTAAATCATTTCAATTGCATTTTCTATCCGAAAGAGTGCAAAATTTTCCGCTATGTAACACAATAATTTAAAAATCGTTTTTTAATACTCTTGTGAATAAAAATTTCGAATCTAGCCTATTCTTGTGACAAAATGTAATGATATCATTATTACGTAATTTAAATGCAAACCAATCTTTTATCTTCCCTTTAAGTTTACAATATAAAAGAAGTCCTCCTGACTCATTCGGAAGGGTAGGTTGGTTTCTTTTTACTTACCAAGTAGCCACCATTTTGTTCCGAAATGACGGCTATAAATTATTAATGCACATGGTAGAAATATTGATTTAGGCTATGTACATATGGAGTTTTAAGCAAATCAGTTCATAAACACCTCTTTATGTGACTTTAAAATTTTCCAGTTGCCGGCACTTGGAAACAAAACGGCAGGCGAAGTTGGCAAACAAATATATCAAATGCACTTGTGAGATAAGTCTACAGCATAAATTTAGTTCAAACTAATTCAGAATCTCAAAAGTCATCGTGTTGAAAAGTTAAGTGGCCGCCACTTGGATAAAAATGGCGCAGCAAGTTGCTCAGTGAACTAATCCAAGATATTTGTAAGATAAGTCCACCGTTCAACTTTGGTTCGAATAAATTCAGTATTTCAAAATTTAACGTCATAACAAAGTAAGCGTTTAGGTGGACGCAAGTTGGAAAAAAAATTGCGGAGAAAATTGGTCGCCAAAATCATAGATATTTGAACGATAAATCAATTTTTTAACTTTGGTTTGAATTGATTAAGTATTTCAAAAATTATCGCGATAACAAGTTTTCAAGTGGCCGACACTTGGAAACAATATAATGGAGCAAGTTGCCCAGCAAACTCATCCAAAATATCTGAAGCATAAGTTCACTGTCCAACTTTGGTTCGAATCACTGCAATGTTTCAAAAGTTATTGTTATGACAAATTTTCAAGTGGCAGTCTAAGCTGCTGCCAATTGGAAAGAAAATGGTGAAGCAACTTTCCCAGCGAAATCCTCCAAGATATTTTTATGATAAGTTCACTGTCCAACTTTAATTCAAGCTAATTCAGTATTTCAAAAATTATTGTGATAAAAAATTTTCAAGTGGAATCGTTATTCCCAGGTCCCACCACTTGTAAACAAAAAGCGAAGTGAGATACCAATGGACTTATATTTGAATGATAAATCCACTACCCAAATTTGATGCGAATTGATTCAGTATTACAAAAGTTATCATTTTGACAAATTTTCAAGTGGCAGCCACTTGAAAATAAAATCGCGGATCAAGTACCAAGCAAACTTATCCAAGATATTTGAACCATAAGTTTACCATCCAACTTTTGTTTGAATTAGTTTAGTATTTTAAAAGTTATCGTGATGGTACATTTTCAAGTGGCAGCATGACTTCAAGTGGCCGCAACTTGGGAAAAAAATGTCGGAAAAAGTTGCCCATTAAACTCATCCAGGATAATTATAGGATATAATCACTGTCCAACTTTGGTTCGAATTGAATCAGAATTTAAAAAGTTATGTTTATAAATTTTCAAGCAGTAGCCTAGTTTCAAGTTGTATTGTTTAATTTATAACAGCCGCACTTTGAAGAAAATGGCGGATAAAGTCCAATAAAGTTGGTTGTGACCCTTATATAGTCTATGTATACATCAAAATTAAACCAAATCAGGTTTTTAATATGCTTTTTACAGTGCAAATTTGAAATTGTCAAATTACCTCCACTTAAAAACGAATGGGTGGAGCAATTTGGTTAACAAACTCATCCAAGATATTTATAAGATAAGTTAACTGTCCAAATTTGGTTCGATTTGGAGTATTATTTTGCTAGTTATCGTGATTTTAAATTTTGAAGTGGTAGCTTGGTTTCATGTGGTCCCACTTAGTTTAACACGTTCGCTGCCGGTTTCACGTGACTAAAATTTGAAATGACGTTTTTTTCTTTTAACCCGCCGAATATGTTTGACGTGTTGCACAAGAGCGCTACATCGCCAAATGTTATAGGCTTTGTGTTTACCTTTGCTTGTTTGCGTCATATGTTACGTCAATACGCTGTATTACGTCAAACGTGTAAAAATTCATCTGCTCGTTACAAGTAAACTCTGGAGTTAATGAGTAATAAGCTAAATTTCCATAGCAAATAGTTTCGTTTGTACTGAGCAGATAAAATATCTCGCTGACGCCATCACTTCGGTTGCATATTGATGATACGTGTTTTATTAGAGAGAAAGTATTCTATTTTGAAATACCCTTCCATGGAGGATCAAATTTTTGATCGCATGTTTCCGGACCACTTCTAGGGATGAGTCCCCGACCGTTGCCAATCACCCATTGCGCAGCACTAGTGTGACGTAAAACCCAACCAACCATCTATTTTGAAATATGAATATTTGTGATGTTTGCGTTAGTACTGTTTGGCTGGTTGAATAGAGTTGGAATTTAAGAGGTACTTTTGAATTTAAGAGGTTGGTTTGTTGATTGTGTTTTATGTCACACTAGTGCTGCGCAATGGACAATTGGCGATGGTCTGGGTCTCACCCCTAGAGTGGTCCAGGGACATGTCATCACAATTTTGATCCTCCACGGAAGGGATGACTCTCACGCTTCGTAGACACCCAGAGGTATAATTAATATGGGAACATGGAAAACATTTCGGGCACGAGCACGACAGATTTTATGAGCACCAGCCACCATTAGTATACACAATGGTTTTTGGCAGGCTCGAGTACCGAACCCGCAATCTTCCAATTCCGAGCCCGGTGCTCTACCGACTGGGCAACCACGGTCCTGAATTTTAGAGGCATATTTTTGAATTTCATGCCAATACTGGTTGTTACAGTACAAAATTTTGTATACTTTTTAATTTCATGCATTTTGAGATAGGGGTATAGTGAACAGATCAGAGTACCATTATAATAGAGAATCGTTAAAATTTGCTATAATTATCCAGTTGCGGATTTATTTTTTCATTCCTAATGAATAAGGACTATAAATAAAATATTAATGATAAATAATTTACTTTATACAACTTTTGAAAACTTTTAAATTTAAAATTCCTAAGTAAAAATGTATACTTCATGCAGTTTTGTTAAACAAATCCTTGTCGAATCCTGTCCTTAGTGTAAGAACATGATTCGATAAGGATTTATTTAACAAAACCTTGTGAAGTGTACTTTTTTTACATAGGAATTTTTGCTAGTGTTCGGACACTTTTGTTACCGACTGTACTTATAGCTGTTAAATTATTGAAAATAAAAACACTATCATCTAAACACTTATCAATTACTAAAGCAACACACTTTTCAGGGACATTTGGTGTGATTGTATAATCTAAGTTTTATTTTTGTATTTGTGATTAGTTATAAATTCGTAATTATTTTTTTTTCTTTTAATTCTATTTTATGAAAATTTTCATTTTGTCCTATGTATTATTATTATTCGGATTTTTTTTTCAAGACGCGTTTTCTTTTTAGGTTAGATCGCCGAAAAGCTCGCTTTTGTATGCCGCCGGTGTAAGGTTGCTATTCGGAACACGATGCGAAATGGCGCCGTCTTGGCGATTTTCGAAATTTCGCCAAGCGGCAGCCTAAAGTAAACTTTCACCTGTAAAGCAATACGTCACATCCCGCGCTGGCGCGGGATCGGCAGCGAACGTGTTAAGATATCCGCCACTTTGTTAATATTGGCGGATAAAGTTCATTCATAAACTTGTTTGAGACTAAAATGTAACTAATGAAAATACTTTAACATATATGTATATGGGTAATTTAATAAGTTTTTATACTTAATAAAGAGCTATATATTATAATATTGCTAAGATATTTTATACGGGTACATAAAAAGAGATACATTGTTAAGTAAATGAATAATAATTTAATATTTTACGAGTTGAAAATATTTTGATAGGGACCATTTTCCAACTTATAACAAAAAGGTTCAGATATTTTTAAAGTCAAAATTGCCACTTTTTCGTAATTTAGGCTTTGATAATATTTTCCTACCTAAAGTGTTTCAGAAATATTTAATCTGCTATTTTCGAAATTATATTAGTGATATAAATTTTGTTTGTTCATAAATTTTTGTATTTGTACACATTAAAATTCGTTCTGTTTTTGCTTTTTTTAGTAACATATGTTTAAAATTCCCAATCATGTAATTTCGCTTACTTTTGTTTAGCTATATATGCATTACATATTTTTGATTGCTTTATTTTTTTCGTCTTTCACAATTTAATATTATTCAAATTAAATCACAAGACTGTGTTTCTGTGTAAAAACATCACATTAACATTAAAAGTTTTCTTCAATACAAATTAATTTGGTTATAAAGTAGTTTAAAGCAGTTATACTATTTCATTATAAAGGAAATAGATGATAATACATTGAAAAGAAGAAATTTTATATATTTCATATCATCAGTGTGTTAAAATTTTTTTATTATTACTCTGAATTAAAAAAAAAGTACTCTGATTTTTTCCGTATTATCTACAGATTAGTTACACTTATTTTTCACCAGAAATTTTAATCAACAGACATATTTATTTCTGTTCCGGGTATTAGAGGTGAGGAACATCATTATATATTATTAAATAAAATTTAACGGGTGTAAAACAGGTATTTCTAATCTGCGGATTATATGACGGAAATTACGATATATCAAATTCTAAATTCAAAAATATTTTTGTTAATCCATTTTTCTTTTACATTTTTTATTCTTCTATTCTTTTAACTTTTTCTTGTTTCTTAAAAGAAATAATAAAACAAAGTCAGATTGCTTAAAAAGTATGTTTCAGAGGATATAAGATGGCACATGTGTAGACAAATAGAAAATTCTATGGTTTTGTTGTAAAACATTTATTTTAGGTATGAAAGGAATTGTAATTTCAAAAGCATGAAGAATAATATTATAGTGGAACGAAACATTGTATTGAATTTATTTCAACGGTTTGAGAAAAAATTACTTTTCAAAAGTACCAATAATTTGATTCATGAATACAAAATTTTCTTTGAATATTGTGTCTCTTGGTAAAAATGTAAAATGAGTTAATGTTACTAACCTGAAAATATGAGTTTTCAGTTTTGTTATGATAATGATATATAAAACTAATTATAAACTAAGACTTTATTTTTTTACATTGTAAAAATATATATAATAAAATTTATGTTGTCAATGTTACATGACTTCGTAAAAAAATTATAGCATCATGAATAAAAAAATACACATATATAATCAAAAAGTTATCGAAAATGAATATAACAAAATGTTACATTTATATATAACAACATATAAAATTTTTAACACTCTATCGTTAAAAATTCAGAAATAAACAGAATAGTTTGTATAGAAAAATTAAATAATCATAAACCATGTAGATATGAATATTATAATAATTTATAATAAATTTAAAAATTATTTTAAAATTATATTTTATGTAAAAGAAATATTTTAAAATATCTTTTTAAGATGGAAAGTTTTAGTTTCCCGTTTAAAGTAGTTTATATATATATAAAAAAAAAAAAAAAAAAAAAAAAAGAATACTGGTAACGTGTTTATGTAAAAGTTGTTAGTTTGCAACATTTTGGGTGTTTACTATGAGTACCTTTTGTCATTAAACTTTAGTATAAAAATTTCTTACTTTTTTTTTTTGTTGTTGTTGTTGTAAAGGTGAATCTTAAAATTCGATAAATTTTTAATAATCACAAATTCCTTTTTAAAAATAAAACAAATTATTAATAAAAATAATTAAATATATCACTTGTAATTTAAGTAAAAAATATTTACCTTATTGTTATATATCAATTATATAAGGCCTGTTCAAGTCAAAAATGCCGCATTTAAAATATATTTTGTTCCAGCGGGCTCCATTACACAAATTTTTTTTTCATTTTTTTTCAAGATGGGAAGTGTGAGTGAAAATTTAGAACAGAATACATGTAAATTTATTATTATTTATAATGAAACAATTGAACTGTAAATGATTTATGTCTTCATATTTATAATTGTAATTTTATAAACCAACTATCGATTTTGTGGTATTTTATTAAAAATAATCTGTTTGATATTTATGTTTCTAGCTGCCAAAAACCGGTATTTTAATTCTATAGGATCAGAACGATTTTATTAATTTTTCCTGTGTTAACCAAAAATGTCAAATTATAAATTTTATGAATTTCACCGCGGTCTAAAAAGTATTACACGGCGGACCGAATGTGGCCCGAGGGCTACAGGTTGGACACCCCTGAATTAGATAAACGCTGTTCCTTAATATAATGGAATATGGGACATTGAAATAAATTATTTTAGATTTACATTTTGCCACTTCTTAAATCATACACTGCTATAAAATCTATTATTTTTATGCATGTTGTGTGTTTTAAAGAATAAAGAGTAATATTATAGAGGTAAAAGCGTATTTTGTAAGAAAAATAATACAGAAAAATGCCCAGTTTCAAATTACTCTATTGTATTTTAAAATTATTTGAAATTTCCAAAATCGATTACAGCACGAGTTAAAAAATGAATAAATAAAAAAATAAAATAAGATCGTAAAGCTTTCGGAATTTTTGCCATGCGACTGAATTAAAATATTCGAAACAGAGGCAATAATTTATTCATTTTAAAAGGAGTAAGCAGCAATTTTGTGACAAATGCACTGATTTATACAAGTTTTTAAAAGGATTGGATGGAAACAAATTCGTATGAAGCATTATAAGAAACGAATTATTCTCAAAATTCGAAACCCCAGGAAAATAAATTTACAGTTTACGGTTTTGTAAAAGTTTTATATTGTGTTTTAGAAACTGCAGAATAATATTATTTTACAAATATTATATAACTTAGAACGTTTTATAATATTTATCTGGAAATTTTTAATTTCATCGATTTTGGCAATTTTCCTCATCTCCTATCCTCTTATTATTATCTTGAAAATATATCGAATTAAAAGTGACGCAATAAAAAGAACAAGTTATTTGAAGATTACAGAAATTAAAACAAAACATTCCTTTCAATGTAGGACTTCAACTCAGTAACTGAAAAAATATTACATTATCTGGTCAAAGGATAAATATATTTTTCTCCATTATTTTATGTCCGAACTAAACTTTAGTTTATGGTGGGGATTCGTTCGCTCTAGGTAAGCAGAGAATGGCTCTTAATGGCCCTAGCTTTCGAATGGCTCTTAGTGTGACTTGAAAGAAGCAAAAAAAAAAAAAAAAAAAAATCAATAATTGAACCCTTTTTAAGTTATTAAAACTAAGCAGACAAATCAACTATTTATACACTATCTACCAATAAATATTTGGACACTTTCGAATTTAGACGATTTATTAAATATCTAGAAAAAATCTTGAGAAAAAATCTTGAAACTTTGGGAGTACAAAGAATATGTTATACCTCATATCTTTCAGCAAAGTTTTTATCCTGAGAAGGAAAAGGGAACCAGTAAAAAATTAAATTAAAATTAAAATATTCTGGATCATCCAAAAGAAAGTAATGCTCGAAATGCGTTTTTGGAAAAAGAAAGATGATAGGGTGATTCATCAATATTTATTTACAACCAGCGAACACTGATCAATGGACATTGACTGAATAATAATAATAATAATAATAAAAGAATATAATCCCTTATAGTTTAGCTTTCATTTTGTGAGGAACTGAAATTCTGTTTATTCTATCTCTCATAACTCTTTGAATTTATATGATATCTGATTAGGGCTTATATATAAGTGGCTCAATACTTTTGACTGTTAAATTAGGCAAATTAATTTTTTTAAAGCTTGCGCATGCATAGATAAAAATTATTTAGTTAAAATGGTCATATTTCATAAGATATTTTTTATTTCTGCATTTTGGTTGCAGAATGCTGTCCCTAATGCCAAGTTTTCTAAAATTATCTTTGCAATGGGTCTAAAAAATTTACGTTTTATGATTAAAAACGTGGATTTTGTTTTTCAATTTTTTTTAAAGAAAGAGTTATATTTCCATGAATATATGTGGTAGCTTCATAAAAATTTATACTGATAATTCGAAGTATCCTGAAAATTATAATATCATCATACTCAAACCATCATAATCAAGTCATCATAATCTCATGCTACAACTGAAGCATATATCAAGCATTATTTTTTACATGGTGATCCAAACCGTTTTGACTTTTGTTTAATTTTTTACTGGTCTTTTTCTCTTTGACTTTTGCCGAAATATATGAGAAATAAGGTGTTCTTTATACTCCAAATGTTTCAAAATAATTTCTTTATGTTTTTCTAAATATTTGACAAAACATCTAAATTCGAAATTATCCAAATACTTATTGGTAAATAGTGTATTAAATGTATTTAATCTCCTTTTGTAGAAATTAGATTCATTGCTATCCATGTTATTTAATATATGTAGCAATATTATCAAGTTCAATCTTCAGATTGATTAATTTTACATTTTAATGTTCTTAACTATATGTCTTTTTAATTTTAGATGTTTATGTTAAAAAGTTTCTAGTAGCATCATTACACTGTTGCGATTAGTGTTAGGTTTAAAGCTGTTTGCCAGCAGTGAGTACCTTAAACTACGTTGGATGCAGTCTGTGACAAGGTGTTCTAGCTTGAATTCACATAAGTTTCGGATAAAAACACTGAAATCCTAAAACGTCTGGACAACGAACGCGGCGTTGTTTGAAACCGGTACATTACGTCTACCAGCTTTGAGTTATAATTTTGAAATTTCAATTAATTGTGATAACCTTTTCAAAAATCAGATATTTATGCAACATAATTTTTCATTTATTTTTTAATAGAAGATAAAATTTACTTAAAAAGAAGTTGGTTTAAGAACATTTTATATACTAAAATGTTTTAAACGATACAAAGCTTTTCGTTTTTTAAGAAAACATCAACTCTGATACATAGCGAAATAAAAACGCATAAATATGTATTCATTTGCTCATGGCTAGAATTTAGAAAGACAATATAAGGTATTCTTCTTAAGAGCCAATCCACAATTTTGCAAATCTTCATCGACTTTTATAGTTTGCTAATAGGTGACAGAAAGTTAATTAATGTTTAGGAAGTCCTGCAGCATCTTTATACTTAATAGATGTTTTGAATTTAATGATATGGATGGGTCCAGAGAATGACAGCTCCATATTTTTGAAGGACGTCGAGAATATTTGAAGTATTATGTGTGGATCCTGGATAATTCATATTCCAATACACAAGTCCTCATTACTCATTCCAATAATCTGGAGTCGTCATTATCTAATGTTTCATCTATAATTAAATGCAAGGCACCCATCAGAAATAAAGATTTCCTGAAATACGGAGAGTTTTATCATAATCTGAATGTGGACAATAAAACCAATGAAGTTCTTCTAAGTTGTGGACATTGTTGTCGCAAAATACGCTTTTCGTCGCTTCAATCTGGCCAGTTTTTCTGACAACCTACAGCGCGCTCTTGTGCATCTGGTGATCATATATTAAAACATGCATTAGGCTTTGTCTTTTGTGTATAATTATAAGGAATAATTAAAATTTTATGTTATATAGCTACGTTATATAGCAAAATAATACAATTTATAAAATAAGTAACGCTGAAAATGTAATGAAAATGATAGATGAAAAAATAAAGACACATTCTTCAACAACAGTAAACACTTTTTCTAATATATTATTGATTTTTTTCCTTCCATCCTTAAAATTTCATAATATAAACACGATTCTAAATATTTTTCATTCCTTATGAAAGCAAAGGCATGGAATAAAATTCTTTTGTTGAAGATAGTCTATAAATTCAAATTCCTGTTCATTCCTTTAAATGGAATTATAAATTTCCCTTTTAGAAGTATTTAATCTCTCGAAGTAGATATTTAAAATCGATTGAATACATCAGTTGTCATATGAATTGTCAGTATGAGTAAAAAGATCGATTGAAAAAGTGATAACATTATTGAAACTTTAATTAAACTTCTAAATACTTTTTTTTTTCAAACATTCAAATTATACATGCAAAAAAAATACATGGACTTAAGTATATATATATATATATATATATACATATATCTACATATTACTTTCATAAAATATGTGGACCATTCACAAATTTGTTCAGATAATAAGACCAAAAGAATAAAGACTCAAGCTAGAAAACTACACAAAATAAAATTTATAGCGAATGATTATTTTTAGAACATTCAATTTTCAACTAAAATGAACTACTTAAAGTTTAATAACTTCTTAGTTTAGATCAATGATTAAACTAATGTCTGGAAAATATCGTGTCATTTGCAAGAAAAGGTATATATAGGGTGATCGTAATTAAACTTCGCCTATTCAGAGCTCTCTGTAGCTGTAACTAAAATGCGAATTGAATCAATAATTTGTATATAGACAATTCAAAGGAAGGATGCGTTTAAAAATTCTGAAAAGAAAGTTAACGAAATTTCCGCTGCGGACGCAATACATCAAAAATACAAATTTCAATACAAACAACTTTATTTCTTTTAACTACATTTCTGTTATTTATTAGAGACTGTTTAGCGATGCAAAGCATATTACTCAATGCAAGAGCCCATTATTTGTGTGATACCGATGAACAGCGAGAGATCAATAGTCAAATGCAGCTGATCACTAGTAATCTGTCATCCATTGTCCTTCATGTCAGGCAAGTTTTCGTAAAACAGTTCCAAGATTAGCACACTTTCTGTTAACAACCATCGTAACTGAAGGAAAGCTACACATTCAATATCCTCCTTTTATACCCAGAGCTTACACTTAATCCATCTGCTTATGCAAACCAGATTGCTTCCTTCTTTACTTTCAGTGGCAAAATTACCATTGTTTGTACTGTCATAATGATTTAAAATGTGAAAATAACAGTTTTAATCGTCGTAATGCTTGGAAATGTTAAACTAGACCAAGACCACAATTATTTATTACATACCATTTCTAGCATTCTGAGTGTAATGCGCTTCCTAGCAGAATTTTTTTTTTTTTTTTTTTAGAATCTTTCAGTGCATCCTTTGAAATATATATCTACAAAGTTTCTATTTAATCCGCATTTTAGTTTCAGATACTCTGAATAGGACAAGTTTAATTACGATCACCCTGTATTTGATATTTTTTAACGTATACACATTTACAATGTATTTTAATGTATACGGGGATTTAAAAGAATTCGAGAAAGGAACGAAATTTTCTTATATCATGTATACTCATAGCTCAGTATAAAATACATAAAAAATAACATGTGAGAGCTTTAGATGAGCTTAAAAAATTGAAATGTAAATGCACATGGAAAAAAACCGTTGCAGATTTTTCTGTGCATGAAATCAAATGCAGTTCATGATACAAAAAAAAAAAAAAATAAATAAAAAATCACTCGCGCTTTTCGCATTTAAATCAGTAATATCATACAGGAAGTTCCTTTGTCCGATGAATACTGACAAGGAAAATAGAATCAGTCGCTATAAGAGTTTAAGCCTTAGTATGCCTTTATATTCTTTGTCACATTCATATATATTGATCATGTATGTTCAAGCTGTTATATGATTATGAATAATTCTTCAGAATGAAATGGCCATGTCTCGATAGAAATATAAGAAACATATTTTATTTTACTTTTGAATGCAGAAACTTTATCATTTTTATTAAAATGTATTTATTTTGTCCGGAATATATTTGAGTCACACAAAGAAACATCTGCGATTTACTTATTGAATAAAATTTTCTTGAATATTGAAATATAAATATGAGAAAGTATTGAAAATTTAAATATGAATATATTATAGAATGTTACTTTTTGATTTTCTTTTTAATATTAAATTATATAATATTAGAGAAAGTATAAATTGCTATTAATAATAAATCGCATAACACTGTGAACGAAAAACCATAGAAGGATAACAAATATATAATTGCACGAAAATATACTTTAATTTTATTTTTTTCAAAATCAGTTTCTTACATTTTTACTACTAATATCAGCTTTTAGAATAACCTTTACAGAACTTAACGAATTAGAACTTTACAAAAATTGACCTTATGATGTTTCTCAATAAGTAAAATATAGAAAAAAGTAAAAGAATTTGTCCTAGTTTTTTTTATCATCTTTCTTAATAATTTAGAAAATAATTTGTTTTCAATTAACTGATTAAGACGGGATGTCATTGACGCCACAAGTCCTTTTAAATTATCTGCGGAAATTCCTTTATATTCTTGTTTAACATAAGATACATTTTAAACTAATATTTTCGTAAACTTCTCGAGCTTGAAGGCACCATAAATTTTGTTTTGGTTTTATATTTTGACTTCTCGCCTGTCGATCAAGTAAACGGACTGAATTGCTTTCAAATCAGAGTATAACACTATTAGAAACATGTACGGAATCTTTATGTTGAGGGAAAAATAGTCTCCTGAAGTGATTAGTGTCGCTTAAGATAACAGTTTTTCTCCTAACATAAAACATAGTTCTCAGAGTTCAATTTGTAGTTGAAAAAGATTATTTCAATGTATCCGTTTACTGCAAATATGCCATATATGATTACTTTATCTGCTCCATATTAACATGTAAATAAAATAGTGCAGAGTTTTGTTTATGCAGACTATATTACAAAAAACGAAAACTACCTGAAACGTCAAGATTGAACATCTGTACGTCCAAAGAAATTACAATATTCTATTTTAGACTGACAGAAATGCATTTTTTTTTTTTTCTAAAATTAAATCTTATTTTTATACATTGATTTATAAGATGTGGACGCAATATTAACTTTCCACATGAAATATTCGGATGTTTGATCGAAACATTTTGAACTGTACGTGTGGGACATGCTCCAAATCTCTTTTAAACTCATCAGTAGGTACCTTTTTTTTTTAGCAAACTACTTAACAGTCATTCTTTTCTGTCAACAGGTTAGAAGTTCTCATCTCCAAACTCATTTTTCCCCATATATTTGTGGTTCTTTTAGAAAATTACGAACCACAGCTTTAAATCTTTTAATTTTCTTTCGAATTATCATGTCCAATATATCCAAATTCTTCAAAATCAAGAATTTTCTCTTTTACAATGTCTGAAAGGTGAGTTCCTTTTGACATAGTAAAAAAGTCGTAAAGGTATGAGAAAAACGGAAAATTTGTTTAGAACTTAATTTTTATATTTGAAATGGTAATTTTCTGCTACCACATATGCAAATTTTACTGTTATTTTAGATTTTAAAAAAATTTCTTATACTTTTTTTTCCGAGGTGACATGGGTTTAAAACTTGTAAAGTAAATTAATACATATTTATTTTTGGAAATGTTTAAATAATTGTTACGAAAAGAGAACAGTATTTTTACTTAGGAAATTCGCGTACATTTTTAACTAAGAGATTTCTATATTTGGTGATTTTTCGCTTGTCCTTGTAACTTTTAAACGCACTGTACATCTAAAATAAGCACTATTAAAAAAAATATATATATAAGAAATTCCTTGAATGTCAATTACTTTATTTTACTTGTCAAAATTTTATTTGTTTGTGTGTATTTTACTTTTTTTGTGTCATAGACGCTTGTTTTTGACGTATAGATCGACAGGTAACACTAGAAGACTTTAAACTGATAATTTACGATAAAGAATGTATAGTTTCGTTAAAGGAGCATTAGGACCAAAAGTTTCAAGCTTATTTGTAAGTTTTCTTGTTCAAATTATTTTTCTTTTACTTTGTAGAAGAAAAAAAAATCTAATAATTGCTCGTACTTTTTACTGCTTTTATTCATAATCTCCTGTATAAATAGAGGTAGAAAGATTTTAAGCAAATCTTTTTAAATAGCTTAAACTCGCCTGTCGTATAATTGCTTTAAACTTAATGTGATGTACCTGCATTAAATTTAAGAAACTTAGTCATAACTGCAATTAAAGCAATTCAGAAGGTTGCAAGTTGAATAAAAAATAAACTTCTTAGTTGTAGCTTGAGATTGGTATACTGTTGTATAATTTATGTAAGTTATAAAGAAGAAACATAGAATTCCACACAGTGCAAAATAATTTATTTATGTTCCAAAAATGTTACTATCTTTCATTGTCGTAACACATTTCGGGAATGATTTCTGAGATGTTTATGAAATTTTCATCCTTTTTGATGCTCCATCTATTACGGAACTGATACATTTTTCCTTGTAAATTTAGTTCCTCATCATACTATAGTTATGGTGAATTTAGGTAATTATAAAATTTTCGACCTCGGTTTTGTTTTTTACACATTTTGTAGTGTGTGGAATCCGAAAACAACAAAATCGGTATGTCTGTAGGACGTCAATGTTTTAGTGTGTTAATCGATTCAGTTTTAAAATATCAGTTATGACACTAGAAAGAACCCTACTGATTTTCATAATTCTAATTTAAAATTTTTGTATGTTATTCGAAATTTACGATTTTTTTAACATGGGAGAATAGGACAAACTTTCTCTAAAACGCGCATTAAAAGGAATATTTTCACAGTAAAAATGTCGACCAGCTTTAAAATATCAGTTATGATGCTTGCATGAACACAGTTAACTATGAAAATTCAACTTTGAAAACTTCGTAAGTAATTTAAAATTAACCAATTTCTTAACATGGCATAATAGGGCAAATTTCGCATAACCATTCATTTTAAGAGATATTTTCATCTTAAAGATATCAGACCACATTTAGAATATCATTTACAATATTGATTTAAACATAATTGACTACAAATATTCTAATTTGAAAATTTTGTAAGTTATTCGAAATTTTACATTTTCTTAATATAGCAGTATACAGCGATATTTCATATAGACTTGCATTATGGGAATTATTGCAATAAAAAGAATATGGGATAGCATCAAAACTAAAATACTAAACTGAAACTGCTACATAAATTTAAATATATAGTCTTGGCTTAATATGCACTGTGTAAAATTTAAGCTAAATTTTAACCCTTAATAGTTAAAAAATCAAAAAAGAGCACTTTTTTGTTTTTCTAGAATAAGGTTAGAATAAAGTATTAATAGTTTTAGAAGTATACACTAATTTTAAATTTAGTGAATAAAAGGTTCAAGATTGTGACAAGAAAATATTTCAGAATTTGAGAGAATTGCGAAATTTTAATCTGAAATAAGATGTAAAAGTAATTTTATTATTTAAAAACTATTTTTAAAATAAAACTGTATTTGTTCAGAAATATACTAATTTTTAAAATGTAGAAAATCTCTTTACACAAGCATTCTGTACTTTGATTTAAATTTTGTCAGTAGACTCTGCTTTTCTCTGTCTTCGAAAAATTTTAAGCCATATAAAAAGAAATCAAAATAACGTCCTTGAAAGTTTTATAAAACTCATTAACGTTAATGGATGCATTAAAAGATTAGTGGATCAAGGGGAGACATATTGATATGTCTAGCGGTCTTAAGAACTAAAGAGAAATATTTAAATAAACCTTAACATTAAAATAATTGAACTGATTATACATCGAAAATGTTTCTTAATGTTTATTACCATTAGAAATTAAATTTTAAGCATTTATATAGTCTATTGTATTTATGTATTATATTTTTTGCTAATATTTAAAGTAATTTAATATATGAAATATAAGAACACTTTTTGTATTCAAATGGATTTTTTTACTTTTTTCTAAAAGAAAAGTTAGTTTGACAAGGAAAATAGGTAAAAAAAATTACGATAATAAATAAATAAATTTTTTGCTCTTTCGTATGTAGAACATATACGTAAGTTCTATAATAAAATAACGAAAAGAATGGTCTAAATTTATAATTGTCTTGACTTGATTTTCTATAAAAAAGTAATTTTTATATTTTTTTATAGTTGCCATAAAAGCCAGTTTTTTCTTTCTATTTTAGTATTTCGTTAACTCCGCTGAAGATATATAATAGTTAGTAATTTCATTGACTGTGTTCTGTTTGTATTAGTTATACTTGGTATATCGAGCTACACCATAATTTTTTAATAATATGTGTTTGTATATATTGAGGATACAATTTTGCATTGTATCAGAAAGACTCATTATATTAGGCCTTTGATCACAGACATATTTAACGTGTATATTTTACAAAAGCATCACTTAGTAAATTTAAATAACATCGCATGCATGTGTATTCATTTATCTATCTGTCTATATATAGCGTTATATTTGTTTTTTTATTTATGCTTATAACTATCTAAATGTCTATTAGTATTTATATTTTTCTACAAATCTATGAATATATTTCGAATGTTATCTATATTTGGGAGTCTATGTAGCTAATTTTTCTTTTGATATACTTGTCTACATCTCTATCAACATGTGTATGCTATCGTTTGTATGCTCTCTATCTGTTGTTTTATAATTTGAATAAAATCCATAAGAAATAGTGAAAATGAATCTGTTTCCAGTAAAAAAAGAAAACAGAACCTTAGATTTTTGACAGCGTTCAGTTATAAAACAGCAGAATCGAACCATTAAATGAATTAAATCAACATTTAAAATGAGATATTTATTTATAACATTGAGGAAAAGCGATTTTGGTGCCGAAAAATTTCGACCTATTTCTGGCTATATTTAGGTCACCGATTCCAAAAATGTTTTCAGTTTTGTACAATCAGTTTTACTTTTTTTTTTAGTTCATTCACATTGTATGGCAATGTGACCTTACTGGTAACAATGTGGAAACTAAATGACTGTGCAGGTAGCGTAATTTTATGCTCATGTTACAACAAAGTGCACAGAAAGTAGTGAGCTTATCCTCCATTAGTTCTTCATAATTGCACTAGTTCTTCATAGTTCTTCACAGGTGTGTGACGTCCACAAAATACACAGTATCATTCATTGAGTTTAGTTATATTTTAATAAAAATAAAAATAACTTAATAATAGTAATATTAAATATGTTAATTATAGTTATAATTATAATTATAACATTTCATAAACTAGAACTGCTAACACAAAATAGGTGGTATTTTCGGAATCAGCAGCAACAAAATACTCAGAATTAGTTAAAAAATTTCAGGCTCCACGAAAAAAAAATTATTTGTTCCTTAGTCTAATAAAAAAAAGAAAATCATCACAATGATAAAAACATATATAACATGAAAAACTTTTCGCTTGTTAATGAGCCCTCGTCATTGTTTAATTGCCACAAGCAAAATAGTTACATTTTAAATGTAAATACACTAGAAAAGAATTGAATATTCAGGAGGTAACAATTAGCTTCATTCAAGGGAGAGGATTGTTACTTTGTAATGACACCCTCTAGGAATACTCGCGAGTCTTCGTAGGTGTTCTTATTGGAAGTCAGAGATTTAACATTTTCAAAGCTAAAGAATGGTTTAACAAACTTAGGCTTACGGTCCTCACATTTTTAAACGCTTTTATATTCTTTAATTTAATCTCACTGGTTTTCACGGTTTCACAAAATATAAATGCCAAAACTTTTACAGTTGATGCAATACGTAATACAAGTCCGTTTATAGGTGTTGGTGGGATAGAGAGTTTACAGTTAGAAAGCAAATTACTGATAGATAGTTGGAGTTTAAAGGAGATAGAGATGTGAACAGTTTTAAGTAATTTATCTATACTCTCTGAAATACATTTATAATAAGAATGGGGTAAAATGAGTGCGATTTTTAACTTCAAGACAGAGTGATATGTTAAAGGGAAAAGGCGTTTTATTAAAAAATATTTTAATGGCAGGGGTGATTTCAGAGGGTAAATGATTTCAGAGAGGCCAGAGAATAACAATTCTATTTTAAAATAGTAAAAATTTTATTTTATTACACATGCAATAATTAAGAATTAGTACAATAGTGCTTAGCGCGAAAAAGAAGGATGTAAACAACAGCATACTGACATCCGGTATAAACACCTATGACT
This sequence comes from Salticus scenicus, assembly GCA_963930645.1. NCBI lineage: Eukaryota > Metazoa > Arthropoda > Arachnida > Araneae > Salticidae > Salticus > Salticus scenicus. Next base: position 210,482,355 of record OZ005651.1, on the reverse strand, counting down.
CGCACAGGAGGGCATTGCGATTCCAGACGATACCGTTCCAAGAAGGCATCTTTAGGAAACAACTATCCTCTTCCTGAATGAAAACTAAATTGGTACTTCACAAATGTTAATTTTTCTTCTATAGTGCTTGTGGATTTTACACACAGACAAGACACGAGTAACATCTGAATCGTTTGTCATGTTATTAATGTTGTTTATCCTGTGCTTTTCTGTCTTTTATTGTAAATAAGTATCTCATTTTAATAACTAATTTTATTTTATTTAACATTGTTTAACTGTATTACTTTGAATAAATTTTTATAATTATACATACATATATATATATATATATATATATATATTAAAAAATAGCGCAATACTTTCTAGATAGTTTCCTGATTTTAAAATTTCATGGAAAAAAAAAAAAAAGATTACTTACATTTTACAAAATTGCATTTTCTATTTTTGTGATATAATGAAAGGTGTAATAAGATTAATAAAGACTATAGCAATGAATAAAGTCTTTCAATGTAAAAAACAAAATTCTTTCAACCCATTTCTGTAGTATATAAAAACGTACTTTTTTTAACTAAAAAATGCACTGAAATTAAATTTTATTTTTAAAGTGAGAATAAATTTATTGATTTAAAAAAAAATAATTAATATATGAATTTAAATTCCTGTAATTGTTTCATTCGAATATTTTTATAAATACACACTTATGAATCAAAAATAATGCGTAGAAAATTATGTTTAAATTTACTATCGAAAGTATAAAATCTGAAGAGTAATTATTTATTGCAAAACCTAAACACTAATAATTTAAAATAAACGAAAATGTTTAATTATGAAAAATAAAAAGTCAAGTTTCTTTATCCCTGGTTAATAATATTTTTTTAACAGTTTGATTACTTTGAAATAAAAATTATTTTTAATGACGCAAAATTATATCCACGCACTAGTCATTTCATGAAATAATTGAACATGCCCCATAGGGACTGGATGACATGAGAGAGAAACTTCTATTTTCTGAAATTAAAAATATGTACATTAATTAAACATTTTTCGCCTTGAGTGAAATTATTATTTTCTATTAGCTATATCATATATGATATATATTATATATTATCTCATAATTAATAAGTATATCCCTTTAATGTTTTAAAAATGAAAACACAAATACCTATGTTAAAGTAGAGTATTCAAAAAACTTTTTATACATATTTTAAGCTTCAAATTTTCAGTCATAATTCAGCTAATAATTTAAAAGAAAGTCGCATTGTTATGATTGAAATATAATTTAAACATAAAAGTAGATACAGTAAAATAAAATAAACTCACAAATTTTATATGATTAGAACAAATGTTTACAATGTAATATTAAAAAAAAAAAAAAGAATATAATAGGTTAGCACTCTTGTTACATTAGTAGTTGCACCTGTTTAATTACTTTGGTTAGAGTTATGACGAATAATATATATTTCTTGCATGATGATAATAACTTCAGTATACTATAACTTTCTGGATACGAATTTTCAAAGTTATTCTATAAAACGACAAATATATTTTCTAAACAATTTAATTATGATTTAAAATATATATCTATGTTTATTACATTGAGAAATGTATATTTCACATTTTATTTCATTACATATAAGGAATATTGTTGAATATTATTGTAACTACTGTTTGGGGATTATTTTAACAATTCTTTAATATCGAAACATAATAGGAAAAAAAAAATATCTACAAAGAAAATTAAACAATTAATCTCGTAAATGTTTCGCATAAATTATTTATTATAACTAAAAAACATAAAAAGATATAAATAGTCACCATTTATTTTATATTTTATATATAATGTAACGGGAACCAAATATACGCACCCGAAGTTTTATGGAACAGAGATCTAAGATACAAAACTTCGAACTCTCGAACTTAAAGACCCGCGGGATGACAGTAAGATTGTGACCCAGACCTTCCTTTTCCAGAGCCTGGTTTGAATCCTAGTACAGGCATTGATCTTCCATATTAAGCCGTAGGTACTGTACTAATTCGCCTTGGAATGCAGATATAACTTTTAAGCGTCAAACTAAACAAAAAATTATTTGAACTTTAAGAAAATTTTGGCTACGTTTTATTGCCCCTGACTTGATATATATATATTTTTTTGAAATAATTAAAATCTAGATACTAAATAATACACATACATATATATGCACGCTAAAAAAGTATATATATATACACGCATATATATACATCTTTAACCTTTCCAAAGGGACAATTCAGCAAAAATTCACTTTATTGGACTTGAAAGTTTCATATAAAAGCTTATATTATCATTTAACATTTATAAACTGAGCTGTATTAGGTTTTGTTCGATAAAATATATATTCAGGCAACAATTCTGATAATTTTTAATATATCTTGAAATGTTTAAAATGCGTTTTCTCACTTTGCATGATCTTCAAAATGAATTCATTAAACTTTCGAAATGAATTCATTAAAAACTTCTCCAGATATTTAAAACCACAGACTTAATATATTTTTGGATGTTTAATAGAACCCACTTAAAAGAAGTAGGAATGGATTTTGCAATATCTTCAAAAGAAAAAAAATATTTAAAAATATATGTAACAAAAGTTATTATTATTTTTTTTTTCTGGCAAATTTTTACGTAAACATGAACTTCTTAATTTTTTTCAGAGAAACTAATTAATACATTTCAAAATCCGTCACTAATTCTTTTAGGTAGCTTCTATTAAATATTCAAAGAAAATATAAATCTTTTTCTTAAACATCTGTAGAAGTTTCTGTAGAAGTCTGTAGAAATCTGTAGAAGTATTTTGAAGATCATGAATTCAAGAAAAAATGCAAAGTAAGAAAACACAATTTAAAGCTTTCAAATCTGTAAAACGTATATTGAAAAATTAGAATTGTTGCCTGAATGTGTATTTTATAGAATAAAACTTAATATAGTGCAATTTATAAATATTAAAGGAAAATATAAGCTTTTACATTAAACCTACTATAGTGCCAAGTCTTTCTAACTATTTACGACATAAGTACTAAAACAGGCAGTATTACATTCTCTTTGAAAATGTAATGGCTCCGTAAATAAAGTAAAAATAATTTTTTAGTGGTTATTTAATTTTGCCTCAAAAAAAAAAAAAAAAAAAAAAAAAAAAAAGTATAACGTTTCTCCTTTGGAGTAATTTTTGCACGATTATTATAAGAATGTATATATATATATATATACTGTATTTGCACTATATATTTGTTACTTTTACTATGAAAGTCGCTGAATTAGATTACCTATATCAGTATTAAAAATATAAATCAGAATCTGCTCAAAGAGACAAAGAAAAATAAAGAAAGCCACACACACACAAAAAAAAAAAAAAATGATTTACACCTTTCTTTATTTATAATAATTTCAAAATAAACATTGAAACAAATATACTGATCTTGCCGGCATAAAGCCTGAAGAATAAAATAATACTTATGTACATTTGCGACGCATTAATTCTTTTTATTACTCTCTGCGAAATACTTATTATAAATCTACATTTTGTTAAAAAATATAATAAACATTATTAAACTACAGTCGGTAACAAAAGTCTCCGAACACAAACAAAAATTCCTATATAAAAAAAGTACACTTAATACAGTTTTGTTAAATAAATCCTTGTCGAATTGTGTTCTTAAACTAACTAAGAACAGGATTCGACAAGGATTTATTTAACAAAACTGTGTTAAATGTACTTTTTTTATATACGAATTTTTGCTAGTGTTCGGAGACTTTTGTTACCGACTGTACCTGCCAATAAGTATTTGGATACTTTCGAATTTAGACATAAATATATAGAAAAGTTCTTTTGAAATCTTCTTGAAACTTTGTTAGTGTAAAGAACGCGTTATATTTCATATATTTCAGCAAAAGTTGTGTCCTGAAAAGTAAAAGAGAACTAGCAAAGAATTAAAGAAAAATCAAAATGTTTTAGATCACCCAGTAAAAAGTAAAGATCATTTTGGCTCTAGCATGTGATTAAGAAAAATTTATCGTTATCTTTCTAAATTTTTAAGGGGCTACCACACATGCTCATGGAGATATAAAGTTTTTTTTGTTTTTTTTTTAATTGTACAGAAAAAAAAATTAAATTATAATACGTAGGGCATTAGACCCAGTGCAAAGACAATTGCAGAAAATTGGCACACTTCATTGCACACACAATACTGCAATCATAATGTAAAAATGTTAAATATCTTACAAAATATGAGCATTTTTACTAAATAATCTTTATCTACAGTCGGTAACAAAAGTGTCCAAACACTAGAAAAAATTCCTGTGTAAAAAAAGTACACTTCATAAGGTTTTGTTAAATAAATCCTTGTCGAATCCTTTTCTTAGTCAGCGTAAGAACATGATTCGATAAGGATTTATTTAACAAAACCGTATGAAGTGTACTTTTTTTACATAGGAATTTTTGCTAGTGTTTGGACACTTTTGTTACCGACTGTACGCATGCGCTAGCTTTTAAAAAATTTCATTTGCTTAATTTAATAGCCAAATGTATTGAGCAACTTATAGGAAAACTCCAAACATTACCGTGTAAATTTAACGAGTTATGAGAGGTAGAATGAACAGAATTTCAGTTCTCTCAAAATAAAAGCTAAAGTATAAAGGTTTTTACTCACATTTTAATTTTGATTCAATGAATCCCCAATGGCAATACAGTGTTCGTTGACTGTAAATAAATATTGATAAAACTTCCTATATTCTTCTTTTTTTGGACATATAACTGATGATAGCTACTAATGGCCAGTTTCCACTTTTTCTAAAATTGGTTTAAATTTCTTGTATTTGCGAAAAAACAATTTTTATCTAGCTCAGTAAATAATCACCTAACTTATAATAACAGGAGACTCGGCGTTGGATTATTAAAACCCGAATAAACTACTACGTCAGAAACGCTTGCACTTAAGACGGTACGCTTAAGGCTACCGAAACAGCTGTATGCAACTGAAATATTTTTCTTTGGCGTTTCTGACGTAGTAGTTTATTCGGGTTTTAATAATCACCTAACTTGCAAATAATGAGAATGAGTTATCTTTGATCACTCATAAAACATATGTTTAAAATGGCAAAAATACCTTGAAATTAAATTTTTAATTTGTGAAATCTGTATTTTTAAATTTGGAAAATTTGATTTTCATACCATTTGGAAAGGTCATAAATAAGCAAAATACCCAAATTTTTGAACAGAAATTGGAGCAATATTTCAGTCATTTTGAATTTAGACGAATACCTGAAAAAACTTGTTATTTACAGTGCTTGAGGAATGTCGGCTGTTCCGTGATCTTTGAAGGTCATAGTTGCGCACAGATGTTTGCTGGTGTGAATTATCTCTTCTTTGCAGACAAATTCTCTCCTTTATTATAAATAGAAATTACCAGTTTAATACAAATTCCTCAGAAATTTCATCGTGCTAAACGCTGTAAATATTTTTTCTAGTTCTCGTAAAATTGTAGGCTTCAATTAAAAAATAGCTTCTCCTTTATAGACAAAATATTTTCGATCATATTGAAATCGGAACTATTAGCAAGATATGGTTAAGAAGAAATCCTAAGCTATACATAGTGTTAATCCTAAAGTGAAAAAAAAACTAATAACGAGGGAATCTGCAGATCAGGAGCCTCAGTGTCCTATTTCCATCACTCATTACTCAGCAGATCACCTTTATTTATTCCATATTATTTAAAATAATAATATATTTAATTAATTATTTAATATTTTTATTATTATTATTATTATCATCAACTCGCTACATAATTATATGCATTTTTGAAGGGGGCTACTGCTCCTTTCAACCCCTCGTTGCATCTGTCTATGTATATATATCTCTCTTAATTATTTCCTTTAGCGCTAAAATCTGTCTGACTCTTTGAAATGTTATGCACCTCCATGCTATAACGTATGAAAAACGCTCCACTGCTTTAAGAGTGCAGTTTTCATTAAATCTTTTATCTTTTTGTCGTCGTCTGAAAAGCTTGTTTCCGTCAGCTCAAAATACGTTGAACTCCGACTCATAATAGAAAAACTTTGCAATCATGTTTTTTTTTTTTTTTTTTTTTTTTTTTTTTTTTTAATTTTAGACACCTTTCATTTTTTTGCCATCTCGCATATTCAAACATTTTGTACTTACCATTCTAAAATTAGCAATTTGGGGGTAATTTTAACTGTTTTAACCTAGCAATTATCGAAACATTTTCAAAATTACCACTCTTTAAATATTATTTATAGTTTTCAAAACTTTGTTAAATCAAAATCTTGTTAAAAAATTTGCTTTTAGAAGATAAAACTAGTGGTTACTAAAAAGAAAAAAATAGATAAATAAACCGCGTTTTCTTTTGTCTGGTATATAATATAAAGTACAATGGTGACTAAAAATAGGCAGAAAAGTTAATAAAATGTATTAAAAATGCAGTGATTTTTGTTAAAGAAATACAAGAGTAAAATGGATATTATTTAATAATAAAACAATGCGCAGAAATTTATTAGCTCAATCTTGTTTCCTAATCATACAAAAATTTTATATAAACATATCTTTAGAACATTTTGATAAAATAATACTAAAATTTTTTTCATTAACGTATTAGGGTGTTTTGTGTATTTTCTTTCTGAAACACTTTTTTATGAGTACCGTATACATATTTTATTTTTGTAATATTTAAATTGAATCCCTGCAAAGTTTTGAATTTATAAAGTTCTGTCTTAATGTTATGCTTTTTAAATTCTCAAAATTCTGATACAATTCTCAAGTAATTGCATCCTTTTACCGATTATAAAGCGAAAAACACGTTAATAATGAAAATAAAATAATTCATTTGATCTTCTACGTATGGAAAGGACCATTGAAACATTCATGCTTACAGAAATAAAATTTACTGCGAATTGATACATAATTTATTTGAATCAAAACACTAATGATTTTTGAGTTTTAGGAGAGAGTCAAGTTTGGTTAAAAATACCTCTAACTATATACTGGAAGTCACATTAATACTCCATTTAAGAGACGCGTGTCTTCATGCATGTAGTGTCTATTTCAAATTAATATTTATAGAAATCATATAGCAATATAAAATTTAAACTTATAAAATGGATGCTATGTAATTTCTTGTAACCAATTGAGAACGAATATTTGGGAATTATTGTGGAGAAATGTAAATTACTTAAAAAAGGATTATTTCGTTTATATTCTAGAATACATTCTTTTTTCATTTTTTTTCTTAGCACATATCACAAAACCATTTTCGAAAACTAACTCTAGAGCTAAGGAAAATGAACACCAATGAAATTTTCTTTGAAAATTTCTTTATGAAAATTTCCCTATATATATTTTTTTGCTGTAATCCTTTTGATTTAGTGTGTACATCCAAACTCGCTGTAAAAAAAAAAAAAAAAAAAAAAAAAAAAAAAATCTTTAATTTGTCGTCATCACAGTTCTAATTAATGTTAAAATTAAAAAATCAATTTTTATTTTATTTCTGAAGGTAAATAAAATGTTAATAAACAAATTTTTAATGCTTTTAAAATTTGTTATTATGTATCTCATACCTCGCTAATAGTTACTAGTAAATTTCACCACATTATTCCGTAATCACCTAAACCAAGACGAGTGTAGATTTCTTTTTATTCTTCAAGCTGCATATTTACGTACACATACATAAAATAAAATAAAAATAAATGAATCAGATGTACTGACAGTGTGATATATCGAATAATAATAAAAATAACAAAATGTTTTATTGATATATGTTTAAATTTTTGAAACTCACTAGGGTGAAGAAACATATTTTTGAAGAAAAAGTATATTTAATGCAAAAATTTTAATTTATTCTCTTAAATGGATGAATAATCACAGAAAATCTTTTAAAGGGATAAATAATCGATTTAGTATACAAATTGCATTGAAATGTTGTTTAACTAGCAGTCGTAATATATATATATATATATATATATATATATATATATATATACAGGGTGATTGAACGATGATGGGACAAACTTTGAGGGGAGGTAGGACACATTATTAGGACTCAGAATTGCATAGGAACCCATGTCCCCAAACGCCATTTCAACCCCATGTGTTTTCTGTGTTTTTTACCAGTAAGCTCCGCCTACCTCTTGAATGGTGTATTATTTAACAGAGAAAAAAAATCCGAATAAGGCACATTGTTTGAATAAATATTAATATTGTGAACATTTTTTAGATATACTTTAAAACACAGAATTTAAAAGTTGCAACGTAGGTGGAGTTTCAAATACGAATATTTCTTCGGTCATTTAACAGACATTAAGGGGTTGAACAGTTTACTAAAACATTTATCTTTTGTATAGGCATAACACAAAATTTAAATATGAAATGAAAAACATTGTGCAAAAAACGAAAGTAAAGCGTATAAAAACAAATAGTAAAAACAAAGTACTTCTTTGCATCGATATTTACAATAAGTGTTCAAAATTGCGACCACCAACCGTAATGCATACTTTATAGCGTCGAAGTGTGGATTGGTGAACAGCTCCAAAAATGCCAGGTGTTTCGCGCACTTGTGCAGCCACTGTAGACAGTCGAGCAATGAGGTCCTCAGGTGAATCCACAGGAGTCTCGTAAATGATGGCCTTCAGACGCCCCCATAAGACGAAATCGATGCTTGATAAATCTGGGTATCAGGGTGACCATCGGACTAGCCTGCACCGTCCAGTCCTTCGCCCTACAAAACTAGCATGCAGGTAATTGCGCATTGCCATATCGAAATGTGCTGGCGCACCATTTCTTTGCGCATAACAACTGGAACCTACTGCAGATTCTGGCAAAACCTCTTTTAGAAAAATAACACAACGTGAACCATTGAGTGGCGTTGGTAAAAGATATAAGCCTATGAGGTAATCGTTCCCAAACATTAACAGAGAAACGTTTAGAATGAATGTGGGCGTATAGCGTGTGAATTTTCTGTTGTCCACAGATGAGCATTGTGCCCACTGAAAACGCCTTCTGTAAAAATTGCCTCATATGAGAACAGAACAAAAGTTCGAAAATCCGGCTGCAACGCACACTGTTGCAAGAACCATTGGCAAAGTTTTACGTGCAGAGGGTAATTACTTACTTCCAATGCTTTCACTTTTTGAATATGGAATGGGTGTAGATGTTCTTCATGTAAGACTCCTCAAACAGTGGAATAACTGGCACACGACGTGCAATATCGCTTGTACTTGTGTCGGATATTTCATCCACGATGTTTAGAATGGTTTCTTCTACGTCTGGATATCACGCAGTTCTTGTTCCAGACCTTGTGTCAGAATTCACGAGAAATGTGCCATTTTCACAAAGGTTCCGATGCAACTGTTCAAACATTTTGTGATTCGCCATGCGCCTGTTTGGAAATCGTTCCTGATACAGTCGTAGCGGTGCTCTACTGTTCCAATTAGCAGCACCGTACATTATATGCATGTCTGCTATTTCATTATTAGGAAAACCTCCCATAACCGTCGAAAAACATAGTTTAAAATTATAACAGCAGATGAAGATAACGAATGACCAGGTCCACTAAAGCTCTCTACCTTCAGTATTCCCAGCCAATCACCCTAATTTTGCTTAATTGTATTATTAATGGTGATTGCAATTTTAAACATGTATTGTCAATATTACTGCAAAGAAACACTTTGCTATGTATTTGAAACTCCACCTACTGCGTAAATTTTACATTTCGTGCGCGTTACAGTACATCTAGAAATTATTCACAATATAAGCATTTATTCGGTCAGTGAAGTATTTGGAAATAACATTTTTATTATATATTTTGTAAGATTAACAGTAAAAGACAGAACTTGTCTGTTAAATAGTGCACCATTCACAAACAATGGCAGTAGGCGAAGTTTTCTGTTAAAACCCCCAGAAAAA